>CM032456.1:171872496-171890816 GCA_019049505.1 Pachyrhynchus sulphureomaculatus
TATATTGTATACAAATGAATTGCCTAAAGTGTCGCATGACTATGTAGTGCTGTATGCCGATGATAGTACCCTTATCTTTAAAGAGGATAATAAACATTCTTACTTCAAAAAATGGTTAATACACTAGACCAATTAAGGCAATATTTTACTTCGAACGATCTACTTTTAAATATCTCAAAAACACAGATCATTCTATTTTCTAACAGAAGTAATGAACGTGTAACAGTAACATATGACAACAATTATGTAGTTTCGGGAGATGAGATTTTATTTCTCGGAGTGATTGTGGACAGCAGACTTGACTGGAAGTGTCATGTCAGTGCTTTGGCCAATAGTAAGTACTGTTATGCGCTAAGAGTCATTTTAGATTATGTTGGTGAATACGCAGCACTGTCTTCTTATTACGCCTACATTCATTCTCGTATGAGATATGGAATCATCTTTTGGGGAAATTCCTGTGAAATAAACAGAATTTTGGTTTTGCAGAAGAGGTGTCTAAGAGTATTATACAGAATGAAGGCAAGAGATAGTTGTAAAAACGTATTCATTTCAAAACGGATTTTTACTGTAATAAGTTTGTATATATATGAAGCAGGGTTATTTGTTCATAGTAATAAAAGACCTATTTCAAGAATGCATAAGAGTTCATGAACATAACACTAGATTAAAAAATGATTTAAAACCAAATAAAAGTTCCTTCCTATTCCTATATACAAAAGAATGTACATTTTTGTATTCTAAGATTGTACAATAGTTTTCCTAATCATGTTAGAATTTTAAGAACGAATTTGCTGAAACTAGTAATAAAGAATTATTTAGTCCGTAAGGCGTTTTATAGTTTGGAGGAGTTCTTTGCTGATGAATCACGGCCATTTTTATGTATGTAACTAGAATATTTGATAGAATGCAATATTTCTTAGTTTAAGAAATTTTGACATTGTTCCACGTTCCTATATGGAGCTTTGTAATTTACAAGGAATAAATAAAAACATTATCTATCTATCTATATATATATATATATATATATATATATATATATATATATATATATATATATATATATATATATATATATATATATATATATGTGTGTACAATAGAATCGTTTTAATATATTAAAAACCTTCAGGAGTAACACTACTTAGGAACTTTCAAAACATGGATCTTAAACAATACTTTGACCCATACAGAATAGTGTGATAATAATTTTATGGGTGGCAAAAAACTATAAACATAGGAGACAATTTTGTAAAGAGTATACCTAGGCTTTAAAACGGCTTTAATGATAGCGTGGCTACGTAAAACTTGCTCTGTCCGACCGCAGTTTGACACGAGCAGCTAAAGAAGCACAAATGAAGGCCAGAAGCAGCAGAAAGTTGGTAGATAATCTGAACTAACCTGAACTCAATCTCAATTTAAAATCGTAACTTGAAACTATCCATGCGTTTGCTTACAGCATAACTTTACCAATTTTCATCGAATCCTCTAAATTTGAATTATATATTCTCAACAATTTTCTCTAGAGAAGTACACAAGATTACTATAATTGATATAATATTTTTGACAATGCAAAATTTCCAATTTTTTTTACGAAAAATCGCTCCCATTTTTTGCATGTCTCCCATCTTTACAAATATCAATATTTTTTAATGATTGTGTGTACTTCTCTTGCAAATTTAATGCAAACTAATAAGAAAAAAAATTGTTCCGGGTTCATTTGAAAAGCACCTCTGGTACAGGCTGCCGAGGTCTATATTCTTGCACCGCCATGTAGCCACAGCTTCAGCGGCGCCAGTTTTTTTCTTTTTTTTTTTAAATAAAAATTGTATTAATGATGTCAAATGTTGATGTAATCTTCTTAACAATTTTTATTCTGATGTAGTTTTTCTACAAAAAATATCAAAAACCAGCGATTTTTTGGGCGTACTAAGTAGTGTTACCTCTTAAATTAAGAGCAACTGAAGAAAAATAATGATATTGTGAATTGTGTATTATTTTAATCCACCCTCGTATTTGTGTATTATTCTCTCTAGTAAATAATTTCTTTCGTAACACTGATTTTAATATTAGTTTGTTTCCACAGATTTAGACTTTTTTTTAAACTAAAAAATATAAAATACTTTCAATTTATTATACTACTAGCGACCCGCTCCGGCTTCTTTTTTTTTATGGGTCTAGCACACGTGCTGCAGGGAAGTCCCTAAACCACTCCAGGAGCGGCATCAGTGTGGAAAAAGCGATTCACGTTGTTCTTGAATCGCTGTAAATTGTACCCGGTGGGAAACACAGCGCTGAGCAAATTATTCCAAAGGGATGATGTTCTCCATAAAAAAGACTGCTTGAAAAGCGTTGTAAGTGAGTAACAAGCTGAACCTCATACGGATGTGAAGCACCAGCGCGACCTGTATTTCTAACATGCACCGCTTTGGGAGGAATTAAGCGGGCTACATCCGGTGTAAAGCTTTCTGGTTCGAAATAATATTCCTAACTTTTGAAAAGCTCTCCTTGCTATGCTTGCAACATGATCATGCCAGGACATATTGGCTCCCAAACTAATGCCCAACAAATTGAGCGACCATGCTAGGGGAATGGAGTGCCCCGACATAACTATGTCGGGTTCAGCAACGTTAACTTTTTTAGAAAAAAGGCTTCACACGGGAGTTGTTGTTACGTTATTGTTTAACCCTTCGTTACAATTTAGTGTAGACAAAAATACCATGCCTAAAATATCTTTTGAAAATAATTTAAAATATTTCTTTATACACCACAATGAGTATCTCTTCCCTGGGTACCAGAACAAACAGATTATGTATGGATGTTACACGTGACAGGTGCGAAAATCATTGAACATTAAGGACTAAACCAGCTACGACTGTTTGTTTGTTGTCGTAATGTTTGTCCCTGAGCTTTATTGATCGTCATCGAGAAATTAGTTTTATAGGAAATTGGAGCAGTTTAAACTGAAACGGTAAGTAGGTTGGTTAGCTCCACAATCTGTCAGAGTTGTGCATTCAATCAAATAGTTTTTAAGGGACTTTATTTGTAATCTAGTGCCGTTGCATAATTTTGGTGGGTTTAAATTACGCAGCAATATTATAGGAGCCCCTACTTTTAGAATCAGTTTGTAGGCGGCGCGAGTTCAGACACACTCTTATAAAATCTAAACTATTCATTCAAATGTTACAATTTAAAGACAGTTTTTATCTCTGTTAAATGCGCAAAGAGCGCATTTAATTTGATATGGATTTATATTTTCGTACTTAAATTACTTTCTTTATTTAAAGTATTTTAACACGTCTATGTTTAATTTCTTTACTACGATAATCTGGATTAACCTCTGTAGGTAGACATATGCTGTCGCGGACTGTTTTGTAGAACTATTTGCGCAGCGCACGCGAAGATATCTTTCCGACGATTGAATTTTATGGTCTTCATCGACATTCATCGTCATAGGTATGCTAATTTGCACAAAATATTCACAAGTTATCCTAAGCCTGCCTTGCCAAACACTCTATCTATTAGTGAAAACTAGAACAAAATACATCGAGTAGTTACTGAGAAAATCGTGCACAAACAGACAGACAGACAGACAGGCGCGGCGAGGGCCTTTATTTTATAATATGTATTGATAATTAAATAAAATTGATTGACACACTGAATTAATTTTCTCATTAGTTACATACACTAAACGATTTTCACAATAGCATATTTAAAATATTTATTAGAGAGATTTTGCAACGCTTATTTTGGTAGGCCATTGTCATTATCTTTATTGGGAGCATGCGCCCACCTTTGGAAGTTTGCGCAGTAGTAAAGGGAAGAAACTAAATATAAGGACCCAGCAGTTATTGTTATTTGAAGCATGTGCCCACCATTTGGATCTTGAAATAAAATAAGAGAAACCTTTATTAAGGATAACGATTTCCCTTATTTAGAAACTTATAAGAGAGGTTATTTGAAGTTCGGTATTCTTATCGCTATTCTGGTAGGGCCTGCTTTTTTTCCTACTTAGGTATACAAACTACTAAGAAAATACAGTAAAACTGAAATGATAATCTCTTATTGCAAGCAACACTGACATCAGTTAATTAGTATTTAGATTATGTTGTTTGCAATCCTTGGCACAATGGCATTAGACAAAAAAAGTCTAAAAAAAAAGTCAGTCGGGGAAGATAATTTACCAATACGTATTATTAAAGAGGTTACAGATTCTATCTCAGAGCCTTTATCCTATATAATTAATTTATGTTTTGATACAGGTGTATATCCGGAACTTCTAAAAAATGCTTTAGTAAAAGCAATACACAAAAAAGGGGGTTTACATGAGGAAAAAAACTATAGGCCAATTTCGCTGCTCTCAAACGTAGGTAAAATATTTGAAAAAATTATAAACAATAGGTTAATCGATTTTTTTGAATGCAACTCTTTTATTTTCCAACAACCAAAATGGATTTCGAAAAAATAAATCTACAGTTAGAGCGGTTTATCAAGCATTAACTCATATACTAAGTTCTTTAAATAATAAGAAGCTCACAATGGCAATGTGCATTGACCTGTCAAAGGTGTTTGATAGTGTCAATCATAATACCCTATGTTCCAAGCTGGAATCGTATGGTGCTCGGGGAAATGCGTTGAATTTGTTAGCAACCTACCTGGAAAATCGGACACAACAGGTTATGGAAATTGATGTTTTTGGTAGGCCTAGGACCTCTCTTATACATTATATATACGAATGAACTCAGTAGAATATCCGGAAAATTTACTATACTTTACGCAGATGACACTACATTGATCTATAGTGAGGAGAGCCCGCACGCAATGCTGATCAGTGTGCAAGGAGCGTGCGAAGCTCTTGATGGATACTTTTCGGCTCATGACTTATTAATAAACGCTCAAAAAACACAATGCCTATTTTTCGGCAATAGAATAGAAAACACTTTATCTTTTACATATCGAAATATTAATATCCAATCATCCGAACGTGTTTCCTTCTTAGGACTGGACTGGAGAGCGCATATTGAGAATGTTGCGTTGAATGTTTCAAGGTATTGCTATGCTTTAAGAATTATTTCTGAAAATGTTGCTGTGTGTCGATGCTGCTCTGTCAGCTTATCATGCCTTCATACAGTCAAGAATAAGATACGGTCTTATCTTTTGGGGTAATCCACCGGAAATTGAAAGAATTGTAATTCTTCAGAAAAAATGTATTAGAGGTATATTTGGAATGACGCCGCGTGATAGCTGTAGGAATGTGTTTAGAGATAGAAAGATCTTAACCATTATTTTTATGTATATCTTGAACAGTCTTATGTTTGTTCACACCAACAGCGATATTTTGAGACTTACATGAACAATCACAGGTATGCCACTAGACATAAATTGAATCTGCTTCCCGAAAAGTGTAATTACAGCTACATACAGAAAAATGTTAATTATGTCATATTAAAGATATATAATAGTTTCCAAGAGAGTGTACGTGCGTTATGTAAAACGGAAGTAAAGAGACTTTTAACCAAATATCAAGGAGCTTATTACTCATTAAATGAATTTTTCTTAAGTCCAGTTGAAATTAGCACAGGGATTTGATGGCTCTGTCAGCAGAGGTGGTTTCTTGTCTTTTCCGTTGTGCCTCTTATTTCATTGTGTCTTTGTTACTATATTGTAATTTTGCTTTCAAAGTGTTTTTACATTTTACAATTTTTTTTTCTTTTTCTTTTATTTAATTATAGTTATTCTAAACTTAGTTAACATTGTTTAATGCCTATTGGCTTATAAGTGTAACTTATTGTTACATGAAAACAAATAAATTATTATCTATCTATCATTATAGTGTGTGTAGTGCTAATTTCGAACGAAATTTTATTTATCGCACATTCGTATTAACTTGGAAATATTGAAGGAAGTGATAGAAACCTGCTATATACAACTTTAATTTAGAAACTTGTGTCGACCCATCAAATACTAATAACTGGTGATCTTAACCATGAAATAGATGAAAGAAATAAGTTTAAGAAAATGAATACTAAACTAACCTTGCAATTCTGTCGCGTTCATATTGCGCATGCTTGAGATAACGATAAGGACAAAGGCATGTGAAAATAAGTGTTGCAAAATCTCTCTGTTATAATCACAATATAAAATAAATATGAAAAATGCGTTATTTTTAACATAATAAAAAGCTATAAAGTTTGGCATGCCAAAAAAATAATTCAAGTAAATTTTCTTTACATCCGCATGTGTGTATGTAAATACAAGATTGCTACAAAAAAATATTGTTTGTCACCTTCCTTATCTTGTATTTTTAACATTTTTATTTTTCGACGAAATATGTTTTACGTATAGATAAAAATTTTAATTACCAACGTTTATTTTAGTAATTAGTCATGAAACCAACAATGATAAAAATAGTATTTAAATTTTATGCATTCGACATTCCGGACGTTGACTTAATGCCTATACTAACGTATGTTTATATATTTTTTTAAGTCATAGCAAATATAGATTTACATTTAAAAATGTAACCATATTGCCTCAGATTACCGTCAATATTATCTTGCATCTTAAAACAAACAAACTTATGAGAAAAATCTGTGAGTAAATAATATAATCCCAAGGTTAATAATATAAAATTAATGAAGTGTATCGTGTGATCGCTCTTTGGAAAACATTTTTGACAAAGCTGGTTAAATATTAGTTATAGATGGGAGGCTTTCAGTAAAACCACTGAATTTTCATATTTTTTGAATTAGAAAACAAAAAAAAATCGGAAAAGGAAAGTTGATCGTGCTGATAATGAAACGAGCGTTAAATTTCAAGATCGGCAAACACTGCATTTTTGGAAACAAAAATTACCTGAACTAACTTGTTCGGTCTTATTTTCATCATCAGTTTAATATTTCAAAGAATATGTTAAAAATAATTTCAAAGAACTGGAAGTCTAGTGGTGTTACCTGAAAACTTTGGTTAATGAACCGTCTGTAAAACTTTTTAAAAAAAAAACACAGGCCAACAAAAAAAATATTTGTAAAAACTTTTTAAACCAATACATCTAAGTGTTATGTATTTTTGGGTGCTGAAACCGTATCTGGTATCAGTTTTCTTGTATCACTCACAGTTCTCTCACAATATGACATCGATTAAATTTCAAAATTTGATACATAAAAAATAAAAACTTAAACCGTACTTTTATTTGATTAGGCTACAATTTTTACTCACGATAACATATTTCACTTCAATGAGAATATTTTAGGTGCTTATTTTTTTGTATTTTCTTTCCCTTTTCTCTGGGAAATTTCTTGTATAGTTTTTTCTCCGATGTGATGCATTTTGTTGTTCTCTATGAAGTGACCAACAGTCATCCCCCATCATGTTGCTATTCCACCGTCCCTGGTACCTTTCTCCACTCCTTTATGTCCTGATGGAACCGTTCCCCCTGCTCTTCACGCACATCGTCTAAGTTTTTAGGAAAAAAGTCAAGCTGGGTGTGCAAGAAGTGGACTTTAAGGCTCATCAGACAACCCAGATTTTTGAACTTATCTATCATATTAGCTACGATAAGTTCATAGTTAGGGTTTTTCACATTGCCCAAAAACTTAGTCACAACTTCTTTAAATGATATCCAAGCCTCGTTTTCCTTTGTAATCATCCTTGCTTCAAAGTTGGAATCAAACATCATTTTACGAATATCAGGCCCAACGTTCACCATCTTTAGGCAAGGCTTTCACAAATTGTTTCATTAAACTTAACTTGATGGGTAGTGGTGACAGAAGGAACTTTTTTGTTTTATGCAAAATGTTCTTCTCGCAAGGTGTTAAAGTTCTTCTTACGGGCCATTGTTTTTTGGACCAATGTTGATCCCTTGCTCTGCTGTCCCACTCACATATAAAACATGGAAACTTTGTAAATCTCTTTTCTTGACTAAGGATTATGGAGACAACTTTTAAATCTCCACATAGCATCCAATCGTGAGCTGGATAGTTAATTTTCCGTAAAATCATGTTAAGATTTTCGTAAGTTTCCTTCATATGGACTGAATGAGCAATAGGCAGTGAAGCATAAGTATTTCCGTTGTATAACAGAACACCTTTTAAACTAGTTTTTGATGAGCCTTCAATCTTCCTTCTTGTATTCAATGCCAAATTCGTTCATCAGACTACCAATATCATGGCAGTAAACCAAATCCTCTTCCTGCTTGAAAAACTGAGCAAACTGTTGATCTCTTGTTCTATAACGGTAAACAGATGTTCCAGATTCCAAAAAATGTTTTTCTTTCAGCCTAAAACCAAGCAAATTTGCTTTTTCTTCAATCAAACCCAAATCTCTCACTAAATCGTTTAACTCAGCTTGTGTAAACAACTGTGGTTTTAAATTTTCTAGAGAACATTGAAACTCATCATCATCTGGTCGACTTTCATTAAATTCGGGACTAGACTGTAAAACGTCAATAGACTGAGGTGGCTCAGGGACAGGAAGTCCCGGTCCATGTCCTACCGGCCGATTAGCTGAAGTAAAGTTAGGATAGACAATTACTTTCTTATTTTTGGAGTATCCAGAAACATCAACGCTGCAAAAATAACAATCATTTAAATAATTTTGTTGCTCTCTCCATACCATGGGTACTGCAAATCTAAAAGCTTTCTTTTCTTTGCTATACCATTTCCTAAGATCCTCGACACAAACATAACATACTTTGTGAGGAGCCCAACATTTTTCTTGATTACCGATTTCTACACCAAAATATACAAAGTATACTTTTTTAACAAAGTCGGTAATCTTTCTTTGATGTTTTTTAACTACAAACTCACCACATATATAACAAAAAGTGTTGGGAGAGTTTTTACAACCACAATTAGCCATACTTTGAGTGTGAATTAAAACACATGGGTTAAACACTGCAATGCGAGGTTATTTTAACTGGAAGAAAACAAACAGCTGTGACATTTATCGGAACTGCCAACCTAATAACATTTGATTTTACTGCCAATCTTATAAGATTCTGATTTTATTGCCAACCTAAAACATTCGAATGATAAAAAATTAAATGAATATTAAAATGTGAGAAATTGGTAGGTGATACGATTTTTTTATTATTATTTTCGGACTCAGCACACTAAAAACATAGGAATCAGGTAAAATTATTAAAAAAGTTTTTTCATTGTTGGCCTGTGTAATGATTGCTATAAGTACAGATTTAATGGGTAAGGTAAGCTTAAAGTCAATAATTTTGAATAGCAGCTTCCTACCCAACCTTCTAAAATTTGCAAAAATTATACAATATACCACACAATTTTAATTTTCCATTTAAGTAACATTATTACGTTATGTTGACTGTCTATATTTCATAGAACATGTTTTTAGTAGACTGGTCATTAATAAACCTTTCGTTGAAATCAAATCAGGATATTAATTCTTTTTACGAATTAAGTAATTGATTTCGATGAAGCGGCTTGTCTCATGTAAAAAATTGGGAATAATAATTAGGTTAAACGATTAAGAACATTTTTAGTGTTCCGCATGGAACACTCATGGGATCACTTCGGTGTACATCTGTCTGTCCCTCTGTCACATCCGATTTTCTCCGAAACTATTCAATATATAAAGTTGAAATTTGGCACAAATACAAATACAGAAATTAATGGCCCCATAAGAGCCGTGAAATTTCGACTTAAAGGGTTAAGTTTGAGGGGTGAAAATGGAAGTGAAAAAGAAAAAAAATTACCAGATCATTGACTAGGGTGTCAAATGAAAGCTTGTGAAAGTACGAGTTCAAAAATATATATGTTGTAATACATGCGCACACTTTTCTATGTAATATTTTAAAAAATGGCCAAAAATCGCTGTCCCCCCACCTTATCTCAAAAAGTACTGATCAAAAAATTTTGAAAAAATTCTGGAATATTCTTCATAAAGTGTAGATTAAGCGAACATTATCACGAGCGGATTACGTTTGATAATTTATCTGGTGTAAAACAAATCTATGAGCCTTGACGATATGGTGGAGGTTTTTTAAATATACTTTTCAGTACATTACTGATGCCTAGTTACACGTCGTTCCTGTACCGAGACAAAATAATTTTATTTTATTTATTTATAAATAAACAAATATTTAGGTAGTAAATATTTGTCTTACTTACTTTTATTACTACATTCTAGAGATTGAGTTAGATTGATTTATTGACTATTAGGTAGCTAAAATGCTATAACTATTATACATTATCAATTAAGAAAAAATGTGAAAATATATATTAGATATTAAGACATATACGTGTATGTCAGAGACCTAATTATCCTAGCCTAGGCAAGAATTTTATTTTATGTTAAAAGCAATCGCTGTACGGAACACTAATTGTGCAAGTCCGACGTGCATTTGTACAGATTCAATGGGTAAGGTAAGCTTAAAGTCAATAATTTTGAATAGCAGCTTCCTACCCAATCTACTAAAATTTGCAAAAATTATACAATATACCACACAATTTTAATTTTCCATTTAAGTAACATTATTATGTTATGTTGACTGTCTATATTTCATAGAACATGTTTTTAGTAGACTGGTCATTAATAAACCTTTCGTTGAAATCAAATCAGGATATTAATTCTTTTTACGAATTAAGTAATTGATTTCGATGAAGCGGCTTGTCTCATGTAAAAAATTGGGAATAATAATTAGGTTAAACGATTAAGAACATTTTTAGTGTTCCGCATGGAACACTCATGGGATCACTTCGGTGTACGTCTGTCTGTCTCTCTGTCACATCCGATTTTTTCCGAAACTATTCAATATATAAAGTTGAAATTTGGCACAAATACAAATACAGAAATTAATGGCCCATAAGAGCCGTGAAATTTCGACTTAAAGGGTTAAGTTTGAGGGGTGAAAATGGAAGTGAAAAAGAAAAAAATTTACCAGATCATCGACTAGGGTGTCAAATGAAAGCTTGTGAAAGTACGAGTTCAAAAATATATATGTTGTAATACATGCGCACACTTTTCTATGTAATATTTTAAAAAATGACCAAAAATCGCTGTCCCCCCACCTTATCTCAAAAAGTACTGACCAAAAAATTTTGAAAAAATTCTGGAATATTCTTCATAAAGTGTAGATTAAGCGAACATTATCACGAGCGGATTACGTTTGATAATTTATCTGGTGTAAAATAAATCTATGAGCCTTGATAATATGGTGGAGGTTTTTTAAATATACTTTTCAGTACATTACTGATGCCTAGTTACACGTCGTTCCTGTACCGAGACAAAATAATTTTATTTTATTTGTTTATAAATAAACAAATATTTAGGTAGTAAATATTTGTCTTACCCTTTTATTACTACATTCTAGAGATTGAGTTAGATTGATGTATTGACTATTAGGTAGCTAAAATGCTATAACTATTATACATTATCAATTGAGAAAAAATGTGAAAATATATATTAGATCTTAAGACATATACGTGTATGTCAGAGACCTAATTATCCTAGCCTAGGCAAGGATTTTATTTTATGTTAAAAGCAATCGCTGTACGGAACACTAATTGTGCAAGTCCGACGTGCATTTGGCCGTATTAATAATAAAATTAAATATTTTCATACACAAGGTGTCCTCAAAAAGGTAGATCTTAAAATATTTATACGAGGCTGGTTTGAAAAGTCCGTGCAAAGTCCGAGAGATCGCAACACCGGCGCGTATCAAGGTCATGTTTAGTTAGTAGCATCTCTTGAATGAACGCACACCAAGTTTCAGCCATATTGGTCTATTTCTTTGTGTTTGGCATTCGTGTGAATCAAGGATGTCGAGTGATTTTCAAGAAATGGACGAAAAAGAATTTCGTGTGATGATTAAACATTACTTAATGAAAGGCAAATCGCCTCAGGAGACTAAAGAGAAGCTTGATATACATTATGGTGACTCTGCACCTTCGATTAGAACAGTTTATAAGTGGTTTCAAAATTTTCGGACTGGCCATATGGGCACAAGTGACGCTGAACGTTCTGGACGGCCTGTGGAGGTTACGACTCCAGAAATCATTGATCAAATCCATGATATGATGATGGATGACAGAAGAGTTAAGGTGCATGAGATTGCTAGTGCTGTGGGCATCTCGACTGAACGGGTACATAATATTTTGCATAAACATTTGGACATGAGAAAGCTATCCGCAAGATGGGTGCCGCGATTGCTCACGCTTGACCAAAAACGGAATCGTGTGAAGTGTTGCAAGGATGGTTTGCAGCTGTTCCAGAAGAATCCAGAGGACTTTAAACGTCGTTTCGTCACTGTGGATAAAACATGGATACATTACTATACTCCTGAGACCAAACAACAATCTAAACAATGGGTCACCAAGGGGGAATCTGCACCAAAAAAGGCGAAGACCGTTCCTTCGGCCGGAAAGGTTATGGCGACTGTCTTTTGGGATTCGCAACGGATAATCCTCATCGACTATCTGGAAAAGGGTAAAACTATTACAGGTGAATATTATTCATCGTTATTGGACCGTTTGAAAACCGAGTTACAGAAAAAACGCCCGCGATTGGCCCACAAGAAAGTCCTTTTCCATCACGACAACGCACCAGCACACACCTCAGCAGTTGTGGTCGCAAAATTAATGGAAATAGGATTCCAACTCGTTTCACATCCCCCCTATTCTCCAGACTTGGCTCCCTCGGACTACTATTTGTTCCCCAATTTGAAGAAATGGCTGGCGGGACAAAGATTTTATTCAAACGAGGAGGTGATTGCAGACACTAATGGATATTTTGCAGACTTGGACAAATCCTATTATTCGGAAGGGATCAACAAACTAGAACATCGTTGGACGAAGTGTATAAGCCTAAAAGGAGACTATGTCGAAAAATAAAAAAGGTTTACCCCCAAACACATAAGTAGTTTTTATTTTTGCACGGACTTTTCAAACCAGCCTCGTATATTATTGACATTGATAATTGAACACTAACCTTTATCGTTATTTCAGAACAGCTACGTCATCAAAATATGTACCGTTATGTTCCCACAAATTTTCTAAGCGAGATGCAAAATTACTCGATCCGCCATTTCCGTGATCGCTACGATTTCTTGTTGAATATTTTCTTTTTAATGTTGCAAGAAGCGAGAACTGTTACTATAAACTTTAGTTTTTAAATATTCTCAAAAGCAAAAATCCATTGGCTTCAAAGGAGGGCTACAAGGAAACTAACTTATGTCACCTCTTTTCGAAATTAATTTATTCGAGAAAATTGCCCGAACGACTAGTAAACACCTGTTTGAAGGATTATAATGTTGCCTCATACTTCTGCACCCATCTTTTCATCGGTAAAACAATACGGACTTCATTTACCCTGTGTAATTTTGATGTTCAATGCTAAATTTGCTCTAGGTGAGTTGCAGACTTATTACTTTTTTTAAAACTTTTACCCACAAAAGGCACGTGCCTGTCCGTTGTTGTGTTCAGGCAATAAGCCGAACAAATTTCAAGTTATTTATTGGACACGGTATCATTTAGCAAGTATATTACCTGGCGTTGTTTTTAATCCTTTTAAACAGAATAGTGAATCGCGTATTTGAAGGTCACTGTACCCTAGATCTGAACATCATTACACTAAATTTTTTCCAGAAGTAAAAAATTATTTTTTTCGGTCAAGCCATTCTCCTCTAAAATGCATCCTTTGGACAGCAAGAACTTTACCTTATTGAAGAGTGAAAACTGCTATTTTACAGTCAATATCGCCGGAGACTGCTCAATAATGGCAAAGTATATATGAAAACATATAGTTAGAAGTGAATGTAAAACTCAAATATCAAAAAATATACATTAAAGAAAATAATTAGTAGTGATTTTTACAGTACTCCCCTTAAAAATACTGTTCTCCAATAAAACACCGACTTAAGGGGTAAGAGAAAAAAGTCTGATTTTGACAATCGAAAATTTACTGAAATACTTTTATTATACATACGAGTACTTTAAAATGCATTTACCAATTTTTAAACAATTTTTTTTTACAAAATGGCGGCGCACATTAAAGGAACAAGCATTTTACAAATAGTGAACAAAGTGCAAAGTACATATAAAAATTTAAAAATATTGATTTTTTTATGAGTGGTACATATTTGAAGAAATTGTTTCATTTTTCGGTAAAAAATCACGTAAAAAATCGTTTATTAAAAAAAGTTCAAAACAAATCGTAAAATCCGTACGTACTTTGCTAGATAATGTTACAGTTAAAATTTCAAATAAATCGGTGATAATTTGAAGAAGTTATGTTTCTGGTCAATTTGAACAAAGTAGTTTTGAGAGAAAAACGTATTTTAAAGTTATACAGTATACGAGGCAGGTTTGAAAAGTCCGTGCAAAAATAAAAACTACTTATGTGTTTGGGGTAAACCTTTTTTATTTTTCGACATAGTCTCCTTTTAGGCTTATACACTTCGTCCAACGATGTTCTAGTTTGTTGATCCCTTCCGAATAATAGGATTTGTCCAAGTCTGCAAAATATCCATTAGGGTCTGCAAAATATCCATTACTGTCTGCAATCACCTCCTCGTTTGAATAAAATCTTTGTCCCGCCAGCCATTTCTTCAAATTGGGGAACAAATAGTAGTCCGAGGGAGCCAAGTCTGGAGAATAGGGGGGATGTGTGAAACGAGTTGGAATCCTATTTCCATTAATTTTGCGACCACAACTGCTGAGGTGTGTGCTGGTGCGTTGTCGTGATGGAAAAGGACTTTCTTGGGGGCCAATCGCGGGCGTTTTTCTTGCAGCTCGGTTTTCAAACGGTCCAATAACGATGAATAATATTCACCTGTAATAGTTTTACTCTTTTCCAGATAGTCGATGAGGATTATCCCTTACGAATCCCAAAAGACAGTCGCCATAACCTTTCCGGCCGAAGGAACGGTCTTCGCCTTTTTTGGTGCAGATTCCCCCTTGGTAACCCATTGTTTAGTTTGTTGTTTGGTCTCAGGAGTAT
The DNA here is from genome assembly GCA_019049505.1 of Pachyrhynchus sulphureomaculatus. Classification (NCBI taxonomy): domain Eukaryota; kingdom Metazoa; phylum Arthropoda; class Insecta; order Coleoptera; family Curculionidae; genus Pachyrhynchus; species Pachyrhynchus sulphureomaculatus. Next base: position 171,887,458 of record CM032456.1, read on the forward strand.
AGTAATGTATCCATGTTTCATCCACAGTGACGAAACGATGCTTAAAGTCCTCCGGATTCTTCTGGAACAGCTGCGAACCATCCTTGCAACACTTCACACGATTCCGTTTTTGGTCAAGCGTGAGCAATCGCGGCACCCATCTTGCGGATAGCTTTCTCATGTCCAAATGTTTATGCAAAATATTATGTACCCGTTCAGTCGAGATGCCCACAGCACTAGCAATCTCACGCACCTTAACTCTTCTATCATCCATCACCATATCATGGATTTGATCAATGATTTCTGGAGTCGTAACCTTCACAGGCCGTCCAGAACGTTCAGCGTCACTTGTGCCCATATGGCCTGTCCGAAAATTTTGAAACCACTTATAAACTGTTCTAATCGAAGGTTCAGAGTCACCATAATGTTTATCAAGCTTCTCTTTAGTCTCCTGAGGCGTTTTGCCTTTCATAAAGTAATGTTTAATCACCACACGAAATTCTTTTTCGTCCATTTCTTGAAAATCACTCGACTTCGTTGATTCACACGAATGCCAAACACAAAGAAATAGACCAATATGGCTGAAACTTGGTGTGCGTTCATTCAAGAGATGCTACTAACTAAACATGACCTCGATACGCGCCGGTGGTGCCATCTCTCGGACTTTGCACGGACTTTTCAAACCAGCCTCGTAGATACCTATTATCTGCATTGTTTGCGCCATATAATCGGACTTTTAAATTGGTGTTTTGTTGATAGCTTCTAGCTTAAATTCTGTAGATGAATAGATTTTTTTAATATTCAAAAAGCAGCGCGAAGCATAAAAACTCTCGGAGAGTTTGGAGAGCGCTGAGAGACAATTACGCGCACTTGATAAAATACAAACCTGCTTACCCTCATAAAATCCTTTGTACTTTATTTCTAAGACTCCAAAGCATCAGTTAAGCCAAAAAAGTGTTGATTTTTTTCAAGTTTCTAGAATGACATTAACCTTTAAGGAAAAAAAAATCACAAATGTCACATCCCTTAATTTAAAAAACTCAAAAAGGGCGAATAATATGATACCTTCTCACCCGTTTGACCCAGTATATGTTTGACTAGAAATAATTATGATTAAAATTTTGTTAATTACCGCAACTAAAAACCAGAAAAAAATTCTCATTATACAAAATTTATCGACTTATCAAGTATCATGTGTACCAGATTAAATATCTCATTTTGGTAGAGAGTTATTATGCCAACAAAGAGACAAACTAAAATGTGAAAAAATGTAAGAATCTTATTCATGAATACAATACTTCTTTTTAGCAAAGAAAACAAAAACAAAACTCTGTTCTGTAATGTACTTTTTAAACATTCTATATTTTTTTATGGTCATAGCAGACGTGCTGCAGAGAAATTCCTAAAGCGCTACAGGAGCAACGCGTGTGGGGAAAAAGAGATTCACGTTGGTCCTGAATGGCTGAATTGTACTCAGTGGGAAACACAGTCCTAGGCAAAGCGTTCCAAAGGGAAGAGGTTTTCCATATAAAAGACTGCTTGAAACCAGGAGTGACAAGCTGCACTTCATACGGATATGAAGTATTAGCGCGACGTGTATTAGTATAAACTGCTTTGGAAGGAATGGAACACTTTCCAGGAAAATACTTGTAGAACAGACTCAAGTCGCCGACCGTTCTTCTATGTTCTAAGAAAGGAAGGTTGCTGGTCAGTTCTGGGCGTCCAATCAGGCGAACAGCTTCTTCTGTATAGAATCCAACAAATGCAGTGTAGCTTTCTAGTTCGAAATAATATTCCCAGTTTTTGAGAAATGGGATGTCCCGACATACACGTAACTATGACCAGTTCAGCACCGTTACCTTTTTTACAAAAAAGTGCCGCCTGAGTTTCTATAGCCGATATTCGAGCGTTCAAAGGGAATGAAGAAATAAGCGTACTGTTATCTGTCTGCAAAGCTGTAAATTGGATTCCTGGTCCTTTCCAGTAAATCGTTAATGTAAATGAGAAGGAGAGTAGGAGAGAGCATGGAGCCTTGGGGCATACCGGCAGCTCTATTAATATAGCAGGACGCACATAGCAGGACCCGACCGGACCTGGTGAGAATTTCTAGCATATTTATAGCTTATTAAGAAAAAATTTATAGCATTATAGAGGTTCGAGAAAAACGACGCCCCGCTAGCATCAATTTAAGCTAGTAGGATTAAAAAAATAAAGCATATAAAAGTATCATACATAAAAATATACCTGACCAAAACTTATAGTATTGAAAATGCTACAAGAATACGATATCGAATTTTAAAAAACGTGACCTAAAAAAGTTTAGACAGGCCTAAGGGAGTCTAGTTACATGATTATATACACTGTTACAATTCATAGCATTAGCAGGGCCGCCTCCAAAGGCCTAAGGGAGTCTAATCACATGAATATATACATTCTAATAATTTATAGCATTAGCAAGACCGCTTCCAAAGGCCCAAGGGAGTCTACTTACGTGATTATATACACTCTAATAATAATTTACAGCATTAGCAGGACCGCTTCTAAATGCTTAAGGGAGTCTAGTTACTGTTACAATTTATAGTATTAGCAGCACCGCTTCCAAAGGTCCAAGGGAGCCTACTTACATGATTGTATACACTCTAATAATTTAAAGCATTAGCAGGAGCGCTTCTAAAGGCCTAATGGAGTCCAATTACATGATTATCTACACTGTTACAATTTACAGTATTAGTAGGACCACTTATAATGACTCAAGGGAGTCGAATTTAATAAAATCACATGATATTATACACTGTAGCAAGAGCTTGGTTTGAGGCATTATATCTTCCAATTTGTTATTTGTTATTTCTACAAAATGTAGCTTTTTAAAAAACCTTTAAAACCGTTTAATTGTAATAGAATGTATGTGTGATTGTGTTTATGTGTGTATGATAGTTGGGGAGGGGGGGTTAGACCTTTCAGAAGATTTAGTTTTAAAAAATTTTTAAATCATTTATTGACACTTTATACTCAGTGTTTCTTGCCGGAAGGCGTACAGCATGTATTTTTGGCCATGGAGCAAAAAAAGAGAGTGAATAAGCACCCATAAAAAAATTAAATAGCTTTTTTTTATAGTAAAAAAAAATCAGTTTTTTTCGCCTAAAATTTATTAGGTTATGTTTCTTTTAAATTGGATAGCATATTTTTGTAGCATTTGCAATACTATAAATTTTGGTCAGGTATATATTTATGTACAGCCTTGGCCAAAAGTATAGGTACCCTACAATTTACTTCATTTCTTGCGTTTCAGGGTAAAAAATTAAATTCGTATGTTTTGTAAAATTATATATTGAGGTAAAATTACGAAATAAATTAATATTTGGTGTGTCCGCCCTTAGCTT
>CM032456.1:171890916-171925916 GCA_019049505.1 Pachyrhynchus sulphureomaculatus
ATGGTCAAAAATGAAGGATCTAGTAGACTGAACCAAACTAAGGTCAGAAGTTCCTATAAAAATGTTTCTTATCTCCCCCCGTTAGGGAGCTACAGCCACACAAATGGGGAGCCTGAAGATGGGTTTTCATTGAATATTTCAGAAACCGTTAAAGACAAAAACCTGAAATTCAGGTTCTAAAGTTTATGTGCTGAATCGGAATTTTACCTTATAATCGTAGATAATTCAACCGGTGCATCAGAAGTAGGGGAGGGCGTGGTAAAAATGGACTTAACTTTTTTTGCAATAACTTTTATTGCATTTTTGCGTCGGATTAGGGAAGCTTGAAATCTTTGGCGAAAAAAAGGTACTCTTAGTTTAACACGATTAGATGCACCAATTCCGAGTTAAAATCGATAAAGGATTTCCATGTCAGAAAAAGAGCCCATTACCTGGCTTCTGCAGGTGCGATGATAATTAATCAAATCTCAACACAAAAGTCAAATCTGGAAGTTCAAAAAATTGCGGTCGATTTTATTATACCAAATTTTACTTTTGTCGAGTATGCGGATATGCATTTAATGTATGGCTTAGCTTCTGGTAACGTTAGTGAAGTGACTCGCCTCTACGCAGAACGATTTCCTGATCGATCGATCGCAGAACTATTAAACAAGTTGACCGCAATCTGCGGGAATCAGGTTTTTTCAAATTGTGTGCTTATTACTGGATATCTTTTAGGTACTCTTATACCAAAACCTGGAGGAGTAGGTCGTCCAAGAATTGCTCGTACCAATGAAATGGAAGAAAATATTTTGGACTTAATAACAAACGATCCAACTAATAGTGTAAGGAAATTGGCAGCACCACTTCATACTTGCAAATTGTTGATGCATAGAGTACTTCAAGAGCAATTACTCCATCCCTACCATTTCGAAAAAGTTCATTCTATGTCACCTGATGATTATTCTGCACGAGTGGAATTCGCTAATTAGTTTCTACAAAAGCAACGAGAAGATAATACATTTGTAAGCAAAATGCTTTTTACAGATGAATCGGGTTTTTCCAGGGATGGTGTAATAAACTCCCATAATCTTCACTTATGGGATGAGGATAACCCACATACGATAATTCAGACTAAAAACCAACACAAATTTTTGATAAATGTCTGGATGGGAATTATCGGGAATTATTTGAATGGACCATGTCATTGATGGGCGGCTAAATGGTGAGAAATATTTGCAATTTCTGCGAGATGATTTAAATAATTTATTAGAAGTTCCGTTACATATTCGCAACAATATATGGTTAATGCACGACGGTGCACCACCACATTTCAGCAACATTGCTAGGGGATATTTAGATAACTAGTTTTCCAATCGTTGGCTAGGTCGGGGTGGGCCATTCCCGTGGCCACCCCGATCACCAGATCAGAATCCCTTAGACTTCTTTCTATAGGGCCACCTTAGATATCTTCGTTTATTCGACTCCTGTACAAACTAAAGAAGAGCTGTTGGAAAGAATTTTCTTTCACGGTGCCGAAATAAGAAATAATCGCGTCATGTTATTTAGAGTTCAAAGGGCTTTCCTCACTAACTTAAGGAAATGCATAACTGTACAAGGTGCCCACATCGAACATATTCTCTAGTTGAAATTACGCATGTATTTTATTTTTCCTTTAAATTAATATATCCGATTGTTTTAGCTGTGTTTTGTGATTGTTTTCTTGATTTGATAAATAAAAATAAGTTTTTTGCTTCATTTGATGATTATGTTTTCTTTAATTAATATTTAGTTGTATAGTCATTTAAAAATATCTGGATATTTTGAAGTATTGCTAATAACCGTAATAACATTAGGTAATAGGCTCTTTTTCTGACATGGAAATCCTTTATCGATTCTTCCCTAATCCGACGCGAAAATGCAATAAAAGTTATTGCAAAAAAAGTTAAGTCCATTTTTACCACGCCCTCCCCTACTTTCTGACGCACCGTACGATCATAAGGTAAAATTTCCATTCAGTACATAAACCTTACTTTAAAACCTGAATTTCATGTTTTTATCTTTAACGGTTTCTGAAATATTCAATGAAAACTCATCCTTAGGCTCCCCATTTGGGTGGCTGTAGCTCCCTAACGGGGGGAGATAGGAGATATTTTTATAAGAACTTCTGACCTTAATATAGTCCAATCTACTAGAGCCTTCATTTTTAGCCACACCTTTTGGGACACCCTATATAAATATAACAGAAAGAGAGATGGTTTGGAAAGCGGCTCGGTCAATGAAGAACAGAAAAGCAGCTGGACCAAAGGACATGCCCGCAGAACTGCTAAAAAATGAGACTAGGAAGTTAATAATAATGCTGAGACACATATTCGAAGAATATATAAATGAAAAGAAAATATCTTAGATTTGGAAAGAAGCGTGGAATCTTAAGAAATATAACTGAAGATGAATATAGTCGCCACGAGATTGAACAACAATGTGGTTTTAAAGCTGGTAGATTGTGTGTAGACAATATATTTAGTGTAATTCTCTTAAACGAAAAAGATATTAACGAACAGAGAATTTCTACTGTTTGTAGACCTAACCAAATCGTATGATACCATCCCAGTGAAAAGCTATGACAAATACTAGGATGAACAACCATAAGCAGTACAGCAATCGCCGCAGTAAAACAGTTGTACGAGCAGTCACGTTCCTGAATAAAGTTGAGAAACATTCTCTCCGAAAATGTTTCTGTAACAAAGAGTGTCAGACAGGGCTGCTGTATACTCTACATTTTGCCGACGATCAGATGGTTATTACTCAGGGCATGGAAGAAAACTGTTTGAAGACTATAAAAACTGGGATTTAACAGTTAACTGCAAGAAAACCAAATATTTGTATATAGGAAGAAAACAGGGAAGCCTTATCCTAACTACCGGTGAGGTTATTAATACTTGCGAAGAGTATATATATATATATATATATATATATATATATATATATATATATATATATATATATATATATATATATATATATATATATATATATATATATATATATATATATATATATATATATATATATATATATATATATATATATATATACATATATATATATATATATATATATATATATATATATATATATATATATATATATATATATATATATATATATATATATATATATATATATATATATATATATATATATATATATATATATATATATATATATATATATACATATATATATATATATATATATATATATATATATATATATATATATGTATATATATATATATATATATATATATATATATATATATACATATATATATATATATATATATATATATATATATATATATATATATATATATATATATATATATATATATATATATATATATATATATATATATATACATAATATATATAAAGACGGTACAATGGAAAAGGAAAGGTGGAGAGTAAAATAAGTAAAGGAAAGGCGGTCATAAGACACCTAAACTCTGTTCTGTGGTCGAAGAACATAACATCAAAGAGAAAGCACCTCATTTTGAATGCAGTGTTTAAGAGCATTACTTGGCAACTGACGAAACGATTGGAACAGAAACTAATGGCACTCGAAATGGATTACTGGCGAAAATCGGTTAGAGCGTCAAGAATGGATAGAGTCAGAAATGAAAGAATAAGGGATGTAATGAAAGTAAAGACCACGCTTATTGAGGAAATTCAATTTATATGGTATGGACACGAGGAAAGAATGGAAGAACACTGAATACCAAAGATGGTTCTAAAGTGGGTACCAAGCGAAAAGAGGAGAAGAGGGCGACCAAGAGCGACATAGTTTGGTGGTGTTCAGAGGGCAATGCAGAGAAAAATCTAAGACCCGGAGATTGGGAAGATCGAAGAGGATGGAAACTGGGAACTGGAAGGCGAAGAACGCTATAAAAAAAAAACCGGATTTATGATGATAATCATCATCGTTTGTGGACGTTTCTTTTTTCAATAAAATCCAAATCAATCCAGTTGATTTTATGCTTTTATGAGGACGTAAGCCTGCAAAGAAAGGAAGAAAAGACAAAATTACACTATCAGGTAGTAAGGTGATTTGAATCGAGCTATTTAATATTTGGTGAAATATCCTATTTTCTTGAATTTTATAACCTGTTAAAAAATCACCCAACTTAAAAAATCCTGAACTAAGAGCCTGCACAGTAACCGGATAGTCGCCAAGGTAAGCTAGTAGTTAATACACATGTCTGCGGTAGCACTACTGCATTATCTTAAAAGTGTAAGGAAATACAGAGATATGTTTCGGCACCTAGACAACATATTGTAACATTCCACCGATATATCGACTAACTATATAGTAGCCTCTGGAGGTGCTCCCAGTCAGTGAAAGTGGAATAAGAATAACTGGTAAATGGTCAGAGGAGAGCTCATGGAGGACACTGATATTATAGTGATGGTAGATCTTTCTGAGCAGGAGAAGATCAAGACAGTCAGGTCTTCCGTGGCCCATGAAAGTGAACTCATCTCGAGTGATCATGTTGAAGAGTAGTCCGTTCCGGATAACCTCGAAATCAGTATCATTTGCATTCGTGACTAGGACGGGCCTTCGAAATACTGGTGTTATAACATGCCTTATACGTGCGAGAGTTTTACAAAAACATTAAAATCTCCCGCGCAGTATTATCTATATTTCCTAAATGAAGCCTCAAGTAGTCAATTGATTAAAAAATTAGTGAAGAAGTTTGAAAAGACAGGCTTGACTTTAAATAATGGCGACCAAGAACAGCGATTCAAGAACAACGTGAATCGCTTTTTCAGCACACATGCCGCTTCTGGAGCGCTTTAGGGACTTCTTTGCAGCACGTGTGCTAGACACGTAAAAAAAAGCAAAAAGCGATAAAAACGTGGAGAACGTTCGAGTAGCAGTTACAATCCCGAGTTCTAAATATGAAAAAGATTAAGTACTGTAAATGTGTCCAGAAGTCCGTTGCAAAGCGTTCCTTGTAAAGATTTACCCTACAAAGTATAACTGATTCAAGAACTAATGTCAACTGATAATGCTCTCAGAATAGCGCTTGTCAGACAAATTTTAAACTAAAGCACCGACATTTGCCTAAAGAAACGGCTTGAGCAGCATTCTCAATATGTGGAATGGTAGGTCTATTCTAATTTAAGGGTAACCGTGACCACACAACAACTACTGATTCGAAGAAATATATAGAAATGATTTCTTAGTTCAGGTTAGTTCAATGGGACCTTATTACTTAGTTCACGGTTCAGGTTATGGAATTTGGTGTGATTTTTTTTAGACAATTTCTCGGAAAATTGTCACACTTATTTACTTATTTTTTCCATGTACCAGCTGAACAAAGGATCAATAAGATCACTTAAATGTAAACTTAGTTACATTGTCCATCTAAATGGAGCACAACGTATATTATTTTGAGCGAAAGCAGAACGAAAGTCCCATGCGGTATGTCGTGCCACGTTTCCGATCTAATGGACACTAAAATTGAATCCATCATTTGACGTGGCAATGCGGTTCAGGCTACTTACAATTTGGGAGCTTGGAATTTACAGTTAATATTCGACATTCCTAAAACGTGTAAATCTCGACTATGCAAACTTAGTTCGTGGCCTTTGAAAAATGGAGTTGTCCGTGCAACACTGCCCGAGGCTGAATGGATTTTTTGGGTACAACGTATTCTTTCGACCTCAAAAATATAAGTTTACGTTAGAGTGATCTAATATAAATCAAGTCACTTTGCTTCATATATTTTATTACATTACTAATATGGTTACTCTAAAGTTTTATGCCTGAAAAAAAAATGGTTAAAAATACATTAAATGATGCAAGTTTGTGGCTCTTTTGTTGTCATACTATCTACTTGTTTGTTTGATTGTATCTGTCTGTCCTGCAGTCATTAATATAATCTTTATATTGTGCACGACTATCTAATGTCAGTTTTTACAAAACACCGAGATCCAACCACCGACCTAAAAGTACTGATAATGTCAAATAAAACATTTGCAACTACCAAGTCAAAACAGCACTATCCAAAGGATGTACTATACTCCCAACAAGGAAACAAATGTCTCTATAAGTGAATTCCTATACATTAACACACACAGACACACAAATATATCTGCATATATATATATATATATATATATATATATATATATATATATATATAAATATATATATATATATATATATATATATATATATATATATACATATAAATAAAATATATATATATATATATATATATATATATATATATATATATATATATATATATATCTGCATATATATATATATATATATATATATATATATATATATATATATATATATATATAATTATTTTGCCTTATCTCCCATTATTTCGCCCTATCTCCCATTATTTCGCCTTATCTCCCATTATCTCGCCTTATCTCCCATTATCTAAGCTTATATCGCCTTATCTATCATTATTTCGCCTCATCTCCCATTAATTCGCCTTACGTCCCATTATCTCGACTTATCTCCCATTATCTAGGCTTATCTAGACTTATGTATCGTTATTTCGTCTTATCTCCCATTATCTCGTCTTATCTCCCATTACCTAGGCTTATATCGCCTTATCGCCCATTATTATATCTATAATATATATAAAATGCAACGTCTCTCTGTCTGTCTGTCTGTCCGTTAGTGCGCTTATCACTCGAGAACCACTTATCCGATTTACGTGCTTTTTTTTTAAAACATACATATGTTCTCTGGCCAGGTTATAGGATATATTTCATTACGTTAGGTAACATAAGGAATAAGCAGTGATGATAATAGTGAATTAAGTCGGAAAAAAGTTTGCCATTGGCGCGGTCTCTTGCAATACACTGTCTAAACCATTAAATATGGAACAATATCATGTAGCAAAGAATATAATATATATAAAATGCAACGTCTCTCTGTCTGTCTGTCTGTCCGTTAGTGCGCTTATGACTTGAGAACCACTTCTCCGATTTACATGTTTTTTTTTTTAATTCATACATTTGTTATCTGGCCAGGTTATCTATAATCTTCTATAATATATATAAAATGCAGCATCTCTCTGTCTGTTTGTCCGTTAGTGTGCTTATCACTCGAGAACCACTTATCCGATTTACCTGTTGTTGTTTTTTTTTAAATTCATACATTTGTTCTCTGGCCGGGTTATTTATAATCTTTTATAATATATATATATATATATATATATATATATATATATATATATATATATATATATATATAAATGCAACATCTCTCTGTCTGTCTATCTGTTTGTCCGTTAGTGCGCTTATCACTCAAGAACCTTTTATCCGATTTACATGGTTTTTTTTTAATTCATACATTTGTTCTCTGGCCAGGTTAACTATAATCTTCTATAATATATATGAAATGCAACGTCTCTCTGTCTGTCTGTCCGTTTGTGCGCTTCTCACTCGAGAACCACTTATCCGATTTACGTGCTTTTTTAAAACATACATATGTTCCCGGGCCAGGTTATACAATATATTTTATTACGTTAGGTAACATAAGGAATAAGCAGTGACGATAATAGTGAATCAACCATATATATATATATATATATATATATATATATATATATATATATATATATATATATATATATATATATATATACTATATATATGTATATATATATATATATATATATATATATATATATATATATATATATATATATATATATATATATATATATATATATATATATATATATATATATATATATATATATATATATATATATATACTATATATATGTATATATATATATATATATATATATATATATATATATATATATATATATATATATATTTCTCATAAATTTTAAGGCTACACCGTTGCATGTTCAATTTAAAAATTTTTGATTTAATTTTTTTGTTAAAATGGAATTATAGAATTATTTTAAAATACGAAGTATAATCAGGTTTAGACTATTTTATTTTATTATTTGATGTTTAGTGTTTTTTTAATATTGTGGCTGACTACTATAGTGCAAAAAAAAAGATAATGACAGTGAGACAGGAATTCTAAAGAAAGAAACAGGGTGTTCCGTTTGAAATATCAAAGTTGCTGCTACTTTCCTATAGAAGCGGCAATATTGCGTGGCTGAAAATATTTTAAATACAGTAATACCCCGCTTTACGCGAGGGATACGTTCCGAAAAAAAAAATCGCGTTAACTGAAATTCGCGTATATCGAGGTTTATGATTAAACATAGTCAAAATTTAATACAAAAAAATACAAATCATTTTAATCAATCACTTTAATTCTAAGAACACTTTATGCAATACATACTCTTATTTTTTACGGAAAAATACATCTATTGTCTTTTGGGTAACGTTTTCTTTACGTTCTTGTAAAATACGTTCATAACACCCAACACTGTTTTTAATTGTTTGACACACGGTCAAGACACGGTCATCATTATTGTCTATACTCTGCAATATGTCCAAACCTGAATAAATTTTTGAAAGTGCATTTTGTATTTCCCCTGAAGATAAAACTTTCTCTTCTACTTGTTCTTCCTCATCGTAGATAGGATTATTCTGTAACTCGATCAGATCTTCATTGCTAATAGGATCGTCGTGCGTTGCTACAAGTTCTACGAGATCTTCTACCGTGACATCTTCAAGTTCAGACCCCTCAATCATTGCAGCAATGTCTTCAAGCACTTGTCTCTGCATCTGGACAATTCTTCTAGGTGCTTCCACTACATCTGGCCAAAGATTACGCCACACCCCCATTCATACAACTCATTTTAACTTCCTTCCAAGCCTCTTCTATGTTGTGAATAGACTTCATAATGTTGTATGACTTCCACCACTCTCGCATAGACTGTCTTCCTTCCCCGTCAGTTTCATGAATTAGTTGGCTAAAAGTACGGCGATGGTAATAAGCTTTGAAGTTTGCTATTGCTCCCTGGTCCATAGGTTGTAATATTGACGTAGTGTTTGGTGGAAGGAACTTTACGTACACTTTTAAGTCTCTGGGCGTATCAAGTGAGGTTGGATGTCCTGGGGCATTGTCTAAGAGTAATATAACTTTAGGTTCAAGCCCATTTCTGTCACAGTATGATTTGACTGATGGGCAAAAACTATTAGAATACCATTCTTGAAAAATTTCCCGTGTAACCCACGCCTTTCTGTTTGATCGCCACACAACTGGTAGACTTGTCTTGTCTGTGCCTCGCATTGCACGGGGTGTTTCTGAATGGTACACTAGTAAAGGTTTCAGTTTGAAATCACCAGTGGCATTACCACCCAGCAGAAGTGTTAGTCGATCTTTCGCAGCTTTGAAACCACTGGCTTGACGTTCTTCCTTAGAAATGAATGTTCGAGATGGCATTTTTTTCCAGTAAAGTGCGGTCTCATCAACATTGAAGATGAGACAAGCAGGAATTTTCTCTCGTCTAACGAAGTCTTGAAACTTGTCTGGAAACTCAGCTGCAGCTTGAATGTCCGCGCTGGCCGCCTCGCCTGTTATGTGGATATTGTGAAGATTAGAACGCTGCTTGAACCGATGGAACCAGCCTCTGCTGGCAGCAAAAGTCGGAGTGGCACTCCCTTCTCCTTCTTTTGTTTTCAGCATCTCATACAAAGATTTTGCTTTTGTGCATATGAGATCTTGACTTAGTGGTGTGTTCTTCTTATTCAAATCTTCGATCCAGACTGACAGTAATTTCTCCATTCTTTCTAAGATAGATGATCTCGAACGAGAAAGTTTTGTTGCACTTATAGGTGTTGAACCTTCGCTGGAGATTTTAATTTTTTTCCCGATTTTTATAAATCGTTCTCACAGTCGATTCTGAGAGTCCAAAATCTCTCCCAACAATTGTTGCTTTGCCTCCATTTTCCATTCTTCTTAACACTTTCATCTTCAATTCCAAAGTGACGCTTTTACGCTCTTTTTTCTTTACAGGCGGCATTTTTAACGTAGGGTTAAATTATGTATGTAAGTATCTCCAATAAATATTAAAACAAAACTGCCAGCCGACCGAACTAACATTACGGAACAAATGAACACACGAAACGAACGAGGAAATCCTCATAGAACAAAGTCGAAGGACAGGGAATTCCCAATTCTTCAAAGAGAATATTCAGAGAAAGCGGGGATCCCCCCGCGACCATAGAGAAGTTAATGACTACATGAGCGCGAAATTTGAAATTCGCGTTATAGTGAAACCGCGCGTAACGGGGTCGCGCTAAGCGGGGTATTACTGTAGAACATATACGATCAAATTTTGAAATCAATATGTTTAATCCAATTTTATTATTTCACAGTTTATTTATGTCATGAACATTTAACAATTTACAATTAACAAAGTAATTAGCATGTGTGCTTGGATTTAGTGCTAGTTGTTAGAACTGCATAGGGCAAAGATATAGTGTTATTGTTGTTAAATATGCGTATACATATGTACAATACGTATTAAATATGCGTATACATACGCACACGTACACCCTACAAGTTGATGTTGCAACCGATACCGCATACAATAAACATTGCATTTACTAATGCAGTTGACCCCTGTGGTTTTAATAATTAAAAATATAAACAACCAAAATAATTTTAAGGAGGTTGAGGCGATAAACGTTAAATATGAAAACTATTTTTATAGATTTATTTCGATAGATTATGTAGTTTAGAAATTTTCGATGAAAAATTTAAGGTCTTTAGGAAACTTATTTAAATAAAAATTGAAATTAACAAAGCATATAGTCTTATGAAGAATACGTCAATTTGATATAAAAATGACACATTTTTTGTTATAACAGATGAAAAAAAAAATGCCGTGAACAGGAAATTTAACTATGTTAGACACTGAAATTTCGCAAACTGTTCAAATTTAATTAGAAAGCTTTAATTTTATAAAAAATAACAATTATTGAAATGTTGTGTTGAATGATTTATCTTTCATCTCTGAAATAGCGGCAACGTTACATTTAGTAGTAATGGCGGGAAATTTAAATATTTTAAATTGTACAGTACAAGTTTACATAATTAAAACTTATGGTGCAAGTAAGTAATGTTAAGTTTAACTAATAATAAATTTGCAATGGGTATTAGTTTTTATAAATAAAATAAAAATAAATAAATTAAAGCATTTGTTTTTAATTATTTAATTAATTTACTTGTTTAACTTTTTTTTATGGGTCTAGCACACGTGCTGAAGGGAGGTCCCTAAAGGGCTACAGGAGCGACATGTGTGCGGAAAAAAAAAAAACGATTCACGTTGTTCTTGAATCGCTGTAAATTGTACTCGGTGGGAAAGACAGTCCTGGGCAAATTTTTCCAAAGGGATGATGTTCTCCATATAAAAGACTGCCACATTCTCCGAACACTTTCCATAAAAATACTTGCAGAATAGGCTCAAGTCGCCAATCGTTCTTCGATGTTCCAGCGAATCAAGGCCGCCGGTCAGTTCCGGGGTCTCCAATCAGACGAACAACTCTTCTCTGAATAGAATCCAACAAATGCAATGTATATTTGGAAGCGGAGCCTCAAACATGGGAGCAGTATTCCATAGTTGGTAGAATTTGAGCTTTGTAAAGAATTAACAGTTGTTGTGGAGTGTAAAGCTTTCTGGTTCGAAATAATATTCCCTTTTGAAAACTCTTCTTGCTATGCCTGCAACATGCTCATGCCAGGACATATTTGCTTCCAAATTAACGCCCAACAAATTGAGTGACGATGTTAGAGGAATGAAGTGCCCCGCCATAATTATGTCGGGTTCAGCAACGTTAACTTTTTTAGAAAAACTGCCGCCTGGGTTTAAATTCCACTTGGTTACTGTCACCCCAAGATAGAATTTCTTTTAGGTCTTGGTTAAGTTGAACAACTTCCCGCTGTCTGCGGCCACTCGGCTGAGTAGCCGATGTCCGAGCGTTCCACAGTGAATGAAGAGATAAGCGTACTGTCATCTGCAAAGCTGTAGATTGGATTTCCGGTCTTTTCCAGCAGATCGTTAATGTAAATAAGAAAGAGAGTAGGAGATAGTATGGAGCCTTGGGGCACATCGGCGTTGATACTGAAGATGTTAGAAAGAAATCCGTCGACGGCCACTCGTAAAGAATAAGAAGAATAAAGAGCTTATAATTAATTACCTAGTGCAGCTTCAGTGTTAACATTATAATGTTCCTTATTTTCCTTCGATATTTTTGTACTGTCGTTGTACGTTAGACATTTATCACACTTTATGGTTAGTAGTGATGCTAGACCACAGCGTTTTTCATTAGTAATATAACAGGGCTGTCAAGGTCATGCACAGTTCGAGCCAATTTTTGAGGTAACGCCTCCCGCGGCCCCCACCACTGCTAGACGTTAAGCGGCTGAGCCGCCGATCGCGGCTCGGCCGCTTACCAAACACAATGCGCTCCTCCTATGTCTCTCATAGCCACTCCTGAGACTGCGCGAATGGCGGCAGCAGCAGTGGTGGGGGCAACGGGAGGCGTTACCTCCGAAATTGGCTCGAAATGTGCATGACCTTGACAGCCCTGTAATATAACATAATGAAAGTGTGAATTTTAAGATTTTTAATTATAATTTTTTATTAATTGCCTATTTTTGTAACTATTAAAATATTTTTTTTTATTCTTTTATTTTTTTCATATTATTTGCTTTTGATAATTTTAAACATTATAAAATATAAGTAATTTTTATTGTCCATATTTTTTTTTCTATAAGTCTGTACAAAACATTACAAAAGTTAATCCATTCATGTTAAATTATTTAATAAAATTTAATAAACAATATATAAGACTTAAAATCTTTCAATAATGAATTTATTATCATAATAATAACCATCGTTAGCCTTATAAAATTTTTTAATTATTTAATACAAAGCATTTCTAAACGACAACATTCAAAACTTTTGGTTGGGACTATCCCACCTCAACTTCCTTAATACTAAAAATATTGGAGAATTTTTTTTTGTTTATTTTGTTCTTCTACGGTGTTTATTTAATTAACGAAATAATGAAATTTGTTTTGGGTGAACAAAAAATAATATTTGTTAAATCAATCAATCGATCTGGTAGCATTACAACCATAGGTGGGTCTTGGCTACGTCATACTCAAAACTTATAGCACGCATATCCGACCTTATGTTGTCCTTCCATCGTAGCCGCGGTCTTCCCAGTGGTCTTCTCCTGACCGGATTCTAATTCAATACTAGCTTGGAATATCTCTCTTCTGGCCGTCTTTCGGTGTGACCCAACCATCTTAACCTTCGGGATTTGATTTCCTGGAGCATGTACACCTTAGTTTTTTTTTTCATTTCGTTTCGTCTTCGTGCAGCTTTCTGATCCGTATAGAAGAACCGGTATAAACCACATTTTGATTTTTGACGATCGTGAAAGGTTCCGGAAATTGAAGACCGATATGAGGGCAAATAAATATTTGCATTTGTCCATTTATTAAATGTAGTAAAATTATTTAAAAAAAAATAATAAGAATAACTAAAAAAGTGATTTATTCATATAGTCGAACCTTATATTTGCGTATAACTAAGAGAAAAATATTGCAAAATTCACTTACATAATCATAATTGACAACATACCGTTGTTACAAAAAAGTCTTTCTCTAGTATCCTCTTTCGTTCTGCATTTAAAGAGGAAAAATACCCATCGTCCTACCTAGAAAGAAAAATCATTAGTTATGACATGCTAAATTAAATATTATAATTTCATTACCTTAAGCTTTACGACAGGTGCTAGAAACACCACATAATGAATTTTAAACAGATAAATTAATTTCAAAACCGGGCAAGTGCAAGTTGGACTTGCGCAATTAGTGTTCCTTACGGTGATTGCTTTTAAAATAAAAAATTTTGTTACGGAAGTATAAAATAATCAGTGACTTCACAAAACACACCCCAAATGAATCTTCAACAAAGTTTGTTTCAGATCTTTGTTATTATATACCAGATAAATTATCAAAGCAATGCACTCGTACTAATTTTTGTTCAATCGACACCTTATGGAGAATATTCTAGAAAGAAATTTTTTTATTAGTACTCTTAGAGATAGGGTTGGGGAACCACGATTTCTGGCAATTTTTCGCTATCATTTGACCCGCCACTCGATGAGCTTGAAATTTTTTTTTTACATACCAGATAAATTCTCACTCGTAATAATTTTCAGTCAATCTACACCTTATGAAGAATAATCCAGAATTTTCTCGAAAAGAGATAAATAAGGTGGAGGGGGACAGCGATTTTTGGCATATTTTTTTCAAATAATATAAAGGAAAGTTTGCTCGACTATTACGTCATATATATCTTTGAACTCGTGTTTTCACAAGCTTTCATTTGACACCTCACTCGATGACCCTGAAAAAAAAATTCACTTCCGATTTAACCCCCCAAAACTAACCCCTTAAGTCAAAATTTAACTTTCAAAACTACACAGTTCTGATTAGGTCATCAATTTCTATGATTGTGACAAAGAGTAACCCCAAAATTCGCCCGTTTTGGCACCCTTGAATTGTAATACAAATTGTAGGTTAAATGATTGTTAATAATGATGACTTTCTAATGACAAAGTTTCAAGTTGAGTATACATTTGTTTCTTGAGGCAAAAGGGATGGAAGTTCCCATTTTTGCCTTCAAACCTATTTGGATGTATGTTACACAAATGGTGTTATAATGAGCGATGTAGACATATCTTATGTGTATAACAAAACAGCCCATTTATATTTTCTAGAAGTGAAAATCTAGCGAAACGGGGGATGAAAAGGGTGCAAAATCGGAATGGCAAAAATACAACTTGTTTGTTCTGAAACTTCGTATTAGGGGTTTTTGGAAGTGCTGATATCTAGTGGGGTAAAAATCTAGCTATAGAATTTTATTTCATTGCGCATATTTGCTTATATCACAGGTGTATTATAACTTCAATCCTTCATACCTCAAAAACCAAAAATATACTCACAACAATTAACAATCATTAAGAATCTTTTAGCATACAATTTGTATCAAAATTCAAGGATGCAAAACGGGCGATTTTTGGCCTGGTTTTGAGAGTCACTCTTTTAACTTTCTGTCAAATAGTTTCGGAGGAAAGACAGATGAACGGACGATCACCTTCACTAACATACTGCATTACTTTCACATCCATAGTGGTTTCTTCAAGTAACACTAAAGGTTGTATTCTTTAAAAGTTCCCCGGCCCCCCCTCCAAGTCTATTTCATCCATAATTTGATGACCATCCTTGAGGAAGGAATTCTTAAATGAGTCGAGCGTGTGGTAGCATTGTTAATATCGTTAGAATAAATATACGCGATATTTATACCCTACATGAAGAGTATAGTCCTCTCTAAATATGAATTTTCTGGCCTAAAAGCACTGCACACATTTTCTTGGTCATTTTAGCTCGATAAGGCGAGATGCAAATAACAAAGTTAAGTGTAGAAAAACTGTTAAGTAATTTGCTGGTAGCTCAGTAAAAATTTTACTATCCTTTCAAAAAATTCAAATTTTCCTAATGTTAATTTATACAAATTTACAAAAAAATTTGCACGCATCAAATTCAAAAGGGGGTAGTGTTACAGTAGTACTTGGAACTACTGAGAGGTCGTGAAATTTGGTTAGTCGCTCAGTAAAATATCACTTTCCTAATTAGATGTCTGACCAACACCAAATTTTTTAATAATTTAAAAAATATAAGCTAATTTAAATGATGGTTAAACGGTTTCGATAACAGAGGGCGAGACGTTCATAACCATTCAAATGGCATAACTTAACTCAGTCTTAAACGAGTCAGTATTTATTTAACGAGAAAAAGTCAAATAAATGAACCGAAAATTCATGGCTCAGTGACGTGCGACTTGTAACACTAAAACTGAAATATTTAATATGGTACTCGTAATCAAAATTGCGATCTAACTAAGTTTCTAAACCACTTAACAACTATAAAAAAGATACACAATTTTTAAGAAGTTAAGGTATTAAAGTGTATTTAAATATATGACTTTATGTTAGCAGTCCTCGATTTCACAAATTTCTACATGAAGTCAAGTACTAACAGGAGTTGATAGTTCCTTGTCAGATCTTTTTATTCGAATAAAAACCAATGACAAATCTTAAATTTAAACTAACACGTAGGATGAAAAGTTTTTAGTTTGATACATAGATGTTGCCCTTTTCAAAAAATCCATATGATTTTTAGGAAGTGCCAACCTTCAAACGATACGTGTTAAAATTTCGTGTTATTTCGAGGATTAGTTTACTAGTTACAGTGGTTTTAGTGACGCTACTTTTGATATTTTCAAAACAATGGAAAAAATTAAATTTTGTGTGTTGATTAAACATATTTTTTGATGGGAAAAAATACCGTTCAAGCAAAGCAATGGCTTGAAAAGTGTTACGGGGACTCTGCCCCTGGAAAATCACTCATCATTTACTACTATGCTGAATTAAAATGCGGTCGTACAGATACACATGATGCTGAACGCTCTGGAAGCTCAAATAAGGTGGTTACACTGGAAGATATAAAAAAAATCCACAAAACTGTTTTGGATGACCGTAGAGTGAAGTAGCTGACACCCTAAAGATATCAAAAGAACGTGTTTGTCATATTTTGCATGAACATTCGAAATAGGTACCGCGTTTGTTCACAGTGGACTAAAAACAACAACATGTTGATGATTCTGAGCAGTGTTTAAGAGCAATAAAATGGATTTTTTCATGCGATATGTGACAATGGATGGAATAATTTTTATCGACTATGCTGAGAAGGGAAAAAAACCATCAATAGCGAATATTATATAACTTTATTGGTGCGTTTGAAGGTATAAATCGCAAAAAAACGGCCCCAAAAGAACAAGAAAAAAGTGCTGTTTCATCAAGACAATGCATCGTGCCACAAATCAATGGTTACGATGGCAAAATTGCATCAATTGAAGTTCGAATTGCTTCCTCAACCACCAAATCCTTCTACAAGAAAGGTATAGAAATGTTAGAAAAGCGTTGGACAGATTGTATTGCTCTTGAAGGAGACTAAGATGGTAAAAATGTATAACAAGCGATGGAGCATACTTTAAATAAAGCACTTTTTATCATTCTTCCGAATTTAACATGTTTTTTTTTTTTTAAAAATCCGCATTTTATACTTGTACACCTGATATTGTAACCTGTACTGTTGCTAGGAACAAATAAATGCTCTATCTATCTATCTATCTATCTATGCAGATACTTATAATATTAATTTACAAAAAGTAAAAGGTATCTAACAAATTTACGTTTTTTCTAAAAACTCAATTTTAAATAATAAATTACAATAGTTGTTTTCATAAAAAATAATGTATTGTTGCAGTTAGTTAACAAGGCAGTAATTGTAGTTAATAGGTTTCTGTTTTTGTAGCTATGAATCAGTGGGTTTGATAATAATTGTTTTTTTATCAACGAATTGCTTAAATTTAAGGTTACTCTGTTTTGTCGATAATGTTAAAATGAAATTTAACATGAAGCGTTGACATGCACAGGGGCGTCGATAACTAACCTAGGCGCAAGTACTGGGAAACAGCAAAGCTATTTGGACTCCATACTGATATTTAAATCGCAGAAATTTGGGAGGCATGAGATCAATAATAAGAAACGGCAGAGAATTCGGAGGGTACGACGACTTTTCTTTTTAACAGTTAGAATCATGGAATTTTCAATGAGGAATAATGCAAAAAATATTAGCTGAATATGGGTAGAGGTGAAATCATTGCGTGCCGTTTGAAATAATTGGTTACAAGATCTTAAAGTGTATTTGTTTGGAGTTGATAGCAGAATTCTCTCATTGTAGATGCAAATACATGTTGGGGTGTGCCCAAAAAAAAAAAGAGATTTCTTACGCATTTTACTGGATTTTGCTACCTGTTTTAAATTATTTTTAAGGGTTTATCCTATTTTAGGCAGAAAACCTCTGCTATACAACAGAGTCATAAAATGTAAATGAGGGTTCATCGGTAGAAGGCCAGCCGAGCGTAACCTGCTTTTAGTGTTTAATAATAAAATTATCTTAAAAATAAAGTTAGATTTATTACCAAAAAATTTTTTAATCTATAGATTTATGTATATACACAAATTCACAATTCACGATATATAAATACTTTAATTACAATCAAAAACAATCATCATCTTCAAAATCTGAAGACTCAACTTCTCTTAAATTGGTAATTAAAGGTACTATTTACACAGTTTCTTCGATGTATTTGTCAAGTCTCCACATTTTATTTTCTTCTTCTATAACATGTCGAATGGCATTTTTCCAAGTATCCTCTTTGATCCTCTCTATTCCGGCGAGTAATAATTGCCTTACGTCTTGAAGTTTGGACGTGGTGTTTTCCCTTCCCACGAAACCTTTCATTTGTCCTCAAATTAGCTCTATGGGATTCAATTCGCAATGATGTGGAGCTAATCTAAGCACTGTGATATTCCGTTCCTTTGCCATCTCATCGACTGCGTATTTCTTGAACTGTGCCTTATTTTGTTTCGCAATTTTAAGAAGTTCCGCTTTTAACATACCATCTTTATGTTTGAGATTTTTGTCTCTTATCCATTGAAGAATATCCGCTTTCTTCCATGAATTTGTCAGGAGTTGTTCTAATAATCGAGAATGGTATGGGGCATTGTCTAGTACTATAACTGATTCTGCTGGTATATATTCAATCATTTGTTGGAAATACTCCTCAAAAACATCGGCCATCATCTCCTCATGGTAATCTCTAATTAACTTTGATTCGAACTACAACAAGCCACCGTCGAGAAATCCGTTTTCACTTCCAATATGTGCAATAATTAGCCTGCGACCTTTTCCTGAAGGGGGTTCTAATCCATCCACTGACTGACTGAATTTTTTCACTGTGTGAAAACCCAAATCTCATCCAAATAAAAAATATTTCTTTCTTCGGCTCAAAATTTTCTGATTGTTCGTATATATTCTCTTCTCCAACAAATTATTTCTGTTTTATAGATAAGAACAGATTTTCTATTGTGTTTTTCCCAACGAATATTCAGGTTATGAAGGATTTTCCATAATTTCCATTTTTTTTAAATCTGGTAAGTTCAGGTTAGAACAAGCTGAATTTGCTAAAGGAAGAGGGGTAAGGGAGCACTTACTTAACCTACGACAACTCATTGAAAAGTCGAGAGAATTTAGCATCCCAATGTATATGTTTCATAGACTACAAGAAGGGTTTCGATCGAGTCAAATGGAATAAATGGTGGTTGGTTCCTAAAGAAACTGGAGTACCTTGACACCCTCATAATTAACTTATATGCAAATAATACCGGGAGAGTAAGACTAAAAAATACGTTATCAAGAGAGTCTTCTCTGATTTCTTGCAAAACTTTATGTAGTGTAGGTATTTCTTTTTTAATAAAAAAGTAATACACTTTTCTTCTTATTGTGTTTTTAAAGTCTTCTTCGGCCTCTAAGGGCTCCTCTCCTTTGTGATTCTGAAGTTCGTTGCAAGGACAGCGTTTTCTTTCTTTTAGAAATCTATAAATAATTGCTCATCCAACTCCCGTCATGTTGGCACAGGTTTCTACAATTTCACGGACTTAGCTTGTTGACTGTTGATTCACTAGAGTGTCATGGACGTTAAGTATCATTGTTTTTTCTTGCCGGGAAAATGCAGACTTATAGACTCCGCGAAGTTTGATCGGGGCAAAACTCACAGTTGAAGCCATCGCTGTTCTGATTTGAACCAACCATATTATAGGTTTTTGCTTTATTTTTATACTTACACAGAATATTTTTATTGCATACTTAGGTACTTAGGCACCTACCTATCGATAAGTACGTTAGTTAATTACATTCCAATAACTGCTAAAATCCCAAATAATATTAGTGTACCTATTCTCATTATGTTTTATAACATTGTAGATTTCTAGTTCTTAAGAATTGTTAATTGTATTCGTTTAGGCCTTTATCAAACAAATAAGATTGTTAGTTTCATCATGTACTCATTAAAATAAACTTTGAAATGCGTTGATTTATATAGCTTATTGTAAAGTTTAGAAGGCATGTAATAAAATATTTTTTAGAAAAAGATCGCACTGTTGAATAGAGATAGAAAATAAAGGTGATTAAAACTAAAGATGCAAATAATTGATAGAGAAATTTCGGATGATTAGGGTTTATGTCATTTAAATGTTTATAACCCATGGTGTGTGCTATCAACGCCAAACAAACGGACTTTAACATATTTTATTTTTAAATTAAACAAACATTGCATTTAATCATTTTTTACATATAAAAAAAGCTTTAATTGTCATCATTAGCCCCTTCTCGTCCACTCCTGAACATAGGTCTCTCTCAAGCTCCTCCATTCATTTCTATTCTCAGCCCTGCGACACCAATATTTTGTACCTATTCTGGGCACGTCGTCTATCCATCTCGTTGGCGGTCTTTCTAGTCCTCGTATTGTTTGACTAGGCCGCCAAAAGGTTATTCTTGATGCGCATTGCAATATGTCATCCCCAACTCCATTTCAATTTTGTAATACGTTCTTTTATAATTTATCTTTTGTACCCGTCCTGCGTCTTATCTCTTCATTTCTGATCTTATCCCTGAGAAAAACTACAAGCACAGTTTTCTTCATGGCTCTTTGCATTATTCTCAACCTATCTACACTTTTCTGTGTCAGAGCCATAGTTCCGTAGGTGGCCACAGGCAAAATGCAAGAATCACACACTTGTCTTTTAGAAGGCAGCCCAAGGAAGTCCAATTCTCCGGGACATTTTTATGTTAATGTTTGGTTTTCGTTTCCGATTGTAATATTATGTCCTAGGTATATGTATTTTCTATGTTGTTACCACATATCTTGTTCTGGGGTCTGTCCTTGCTCATTAACTTTTTCTTATTAAAATTCATCTTAAGACCAATCTGCCATCACGCTGAGTTTATTTCTATTAGCATCTGTTCTACTTCCTTGATGTTAGAGGAGATTAAAACTATGTCGTCTGCAAAACGCAAATGGTTCAAGTAAGTCCCATCAATATTTATGCCCTTACTTTCGCACGAGAGTTCCTTAAAAACCTCTTCAATAGCCAAGGTGAAGAGTTTTGGCGAGATCGTGTCGCCCTGTTCATTAATTCTTACGTGGAATTTAAATGACTAATTTAACGAAAATATTACCGAATTTTGCTTTAGTTCACGTTTCCTTAAGTCCAGTCGGTATCCTCTCTGTTAAAATTGTCGTATACTATGGTAAGTCAATAAGTTTTGAAAGCGACACCTATGGACTAGCACTTGAACCAAATATTGAAAACCATTTTGAAGCTTCATTTGTCATATGAACACACCTTAAGTTTCAAGGCGATCTGTCGAGTCATTCATTGTTTATTAGCTGGTTAAGAAAGATGTGTTTAAGTATTTTTTAATAATGGAAAAACTCCAATATCGTGCAGTTATAAAATACTTTTTCTCGGAAGGTTTATCGGCAACTAAAATCCATGCAAAGTTAGTGAGAGTGTCCAAGGAATCTCCTTCATTTCCAGCTGTCCACAGAGTTACTCTAGAGTTTAAATGTGGTCGTACAAGCGTCAATGATGATTCACGTTCAGGACGTCCAAAAACTGCAACAACTGAAGAAACTATTGTGCAAGTATAAGATATGGTAACGGAAGACCATCGATTAAGTGTGGATGATTTAGCTGAGGCTATAGGCATCTCACGTGGGTCAGTACATGAGATCTTAACTAATGTTTTGGATATAACAAAGCTATTTACAAGATGGGTGCCGCATTTGCTAACATTGGAACAAAAACGCACTCGAAAGAAACTTTCTAAACAACATTTGGCTCGTTTTATAAAAAATAAAACTGATTTTGTGCGTCGATTTGTAACTATGGATAAGGCTTGGATTTACTAGTATGATCATCAACTGCGACAACAAACCGCACAGTGAACTGAACTCGGTTGTTCAGCTCGAAGTAGTCAAAGTCGTCCAAAAACATTATGACATCAGTTTTCTGGGACGAAAAAGGACTTTTGTTAATTGATTACCTTTAAGCTGGTAAAACAATCATAGGAAAGTATTATTGCAACATTATGGACCAGCTGGATGAAAAAATTCGTTAGAAAAGGGCCGGTTTGCAGAAAAAAATCATCTTTCATCATGACAATGCACCTGCTCATAGAGGTGTTTTGGCAACGGCTAAACTACCAGCCTATTCACCCGATCTGGCTCCTGACTTCCATCTGTTCCCAAATCTCAAAAGATTTCTAAGTGGGAAACGTTTTTCGACAAATGATGAGGTAATAGCATCCGTAGATGGCTATTTTGAAGATCTTTCGGAAAACCACTTCAGAGATTGGGTAAATGAATTGGAAAACCGCTGGAAAAAACGTATTCAGCTTAAGAGAGATTATAATGAAGAATAAATGTATTTCGACTGGTTAATTCATCTTGTTTCATTTCCGCTTTCAAAATTTATTGACTAACCAGTACTTAAGTAATTAAATAGATAGATAGATAGATAGATATTCTTTATCCATTCCAACCAAAAACAGTACAAGCCCAATGGGCATGGAACATGTCAATAAAACACATTTTTAAAGCAACTTAATATAACAGCCCTTAAGTAAACTTTAAACAATTTGCATTTAGAGTTAAAAACATAACAAACACAAACTTAACATGCATCTATTTCAAGTTTATATTACAAATATAAAACTCTTCTAAGGAATAAAACGCTTTCCTGCAGAGAAAAGGCCTTAAAACCTTTCCAAGTTCAATTTTTGGGAGACTTCTCACATTCACAGGTATACAATTAAAGATTCTTGTTATTGAATACACACCATTTTTTGAAGGTTAGAAGTCCTATAAATGTCGGTTAGAAGGTTGGCTTTATTTCTCGTGTCATGTCCATGCCTGACACTCATGCCCTCAAACAAAACCCTATTATCAGCTACAAACATAACCGAGTCTAAAATATAAATGCTAAATAACGTTAAAATGTTATTAGAGGCGTATACCTTTCTGCGGCTTTCTTGTTATTTCATGCCAAAAATACACCTTTTTTGCAAAACAAAAACTCTGTTGATATCCCTCGAATTTCCCCAAAAAATCAATCCATATCTGATCCTCGACTGGATGAACGCATGATATGCCAAGAGCGCCGTATCAATCCCCACCGTCTCCGATATAATCCTCAAAGCATAGCGATATCCCCTGTCAATGCTCAAGCCCAAAAACATCACAGCCTCCGTTGCTGTGATAGTCTCACTTCCGTGCCTAAAGAATATGTTCTGTGCATTCTTTTACGAGGCGCTCTTAGAACTTATACACGTGTTTTAGTTGAAGTTATCCACGGGCCTCTTTTACCATAGTAGGGTAAGTCCGGGATATACGCTCCAGCGGGATAGACGCCTCATTACATTTGTGTGAAATGTAAGACGCGTAAACAAAAGAATGCCTTATAATACGAACGTGCCCCTCCCTCACTTCAATCTGCCACAAAGCGTTCGTGCGTGCGGTTGTGCGTAGGAGCGCTAATGACAGTGACAAGCCAAACAGTCGAGATTTTACTTTGTGGATGATTTTCAGCCCCTTATAATTTTGGAGTTAACATGTAAGTTTATTTTATTTTTACTTCTGAATAAGGAGTAGGGTATGTAGATTATTATTAATTACATTTTTAGGATAAAATAAACGTATTTACCATTTTTTTTTTTCGAAGGTATCTATTCCTGTGAAAAGGGATATATGCCCCGATATGTTTTGGGATAGTCGCCCCTAAGAGCGTCTATCCCTACTTCACCTTAATGCATGCTGGCTTTAAGGGCATCTATCCCTTGCCGTATTTAAGTGTATGTTATATGATTCAGATTGGAAATGCCCCGTAAATACAAGCGTAAAGCCGGCGTCCAACCGCGTGTTATTACTTGGACCGAGGACACATTGGCTGCAGCAATAGCAGAAATGCAAGATAAACGACTTAGCGTCAATGATATAGCAAAAAGACACGGAATACCATCTAGGACGTTACGTCGGCAGTTTGCTACACAAAACAAGAAAATAATACCATTAGGTAGGTACCTACTTTTATGATTGCACGTGTGCATTTATAATAATATTGCTTCGGATTGAGAATACTTACCTAACTCGTATAATTATGGGCAGGTAGTATTTTTTTTTTTATTTTGCCTAACTAATACCTACAATTTTTTTAGGAAAACATCCAACTCTTGGATTCGAAAATGAACGTCGGCTGGTCACACATATTCATAAGCTAGAACAAGGCATACCAGTGAAAAGCAAAAAAGATCAGTAAAAAGTTAAAGAAAAAGTTGATTTGAAAAGAACTAAAGCTAAGAAGCAAAAAATAAATAATTCAAGTGATTATAAGTCAAGCGATACAGATATTACTGAGGATAGTATTGAAAGTGATAAAAATGCAAAAGAAAACAACAAAAAGAATAGCATTGAAAAACAAAGAAAAGATAAAGAGAAAATTAAAAGAAAACTGAGGAAGCGAACAGCTATGGAATTTTACAGTTCTAGTGAAGACGATAATAAAGAGAATGAGAACAGTAGTTTTGAAGTTGAAGAAATAAAAAAAAACAAAAGACAAAGAAACAAAAACACGACAAAACTTATTCCAAAACCAAAGAAACATTCAAAAAGGCAAAGCCTGCTTTAATATATAGTTCTAATGATGAAAATGATGGAGTAGATGATAAGAATCTAGATGAGGATCATTGCGTGGAATGTCTTGACTATTAAGTAACACCAAATCCAAAGTAGATTGGATCCGTTGTGTTATGTGCCACAAGTGCACAACATGCACATTATATCGCAATTATTGCAACAAATGTGGGCGAATGCAGATTATTGCCACCAAAATGGCTAAATAGTTTTGCAGTTTTTAAGACGATTATATTTTTGTACCTAAGATGATTGATCTCTATACCTAGTGTTTTTAATTAATATGTTTATTTTTGTCCATGTTTAGTAAACTAGTAACATCATCTTAAATAATTGAAAAAAAATAGCTA
Source organism: Pachyrhynchus sulphureomaculatus (assembly GCA_019049505.1). Lineage (NCBI taxonomy): Eukaryota > Metazoa > Arthropoda > Insecta > Coleoptera > Curculionidae > Pachyrhynchus > Pachyrhynchus sulphureomaculatus. Next base: position 171,915,958 of record CM032456.1, read on the forward strand.
AAAAGAATATATATATATATATATATATATATATATATATATATATATATATATATATATATATATATATATATATATATATATATATGTATATATTTAATAAATAATAATGTTGATTCAAATATATATTCAAAATGTTTGTTTTCTTGCAAAGGGCATCTATCCCCTCCAAAAAATTAGGTTTGGGGCATATATACCGCATACGAGGCATCAATCCCGTTATGCAGTTTTATTTTAAACTCAAAATATACGGTTTATTTATTGACTAGTCTACAAAAAGTAGTACGAGGTGATTAAATGAAGTACCAAAGTTGGTGCACATATGAAAATCATGTGCGTATTATTTGCATGTTAAGAGGTATGAGTAAAATAAAAAAAGTTGGGCACATATCCCGGATTACCCCACCGGGAATCGCTAATTCGTTTCACTATGCAACCTCTCGCGGCGTCACTGGCCACACAAAATTCTGATCACAAAAACAGGAGAAGGCCATAAACTAATTAAAATAACAACTGATAACAACTTGGACGTCATTTCACGATCGTTTACATGAAATCTAAACGTAGTTTGTTTGTTAATAATTGGGGTTATTTTCCACACTATTTTTAGTTTTTTTTTTATTGTTGTTTAGTTAGAATAACGAGTATTTAAATAATTAGAGGAGTGTGTTCTAATGCGTGATAAGGTCGTAACCAAAAAAAGTTGTGTAACAAAGTAATCAGTTCTATTGTTTCTCAAAATATTCGTCTTTAAGATTTATACACTTTAGCATGCGTTCGAACCAATTCTCGAAACAATTTTTCGACTTGGAAGGATTCAACAGCTTCTTGAGGTGATGAAAGACGCTGTCTAGGCATTTTTTTTACATTCGAGAACAAAAAAAATCGTTAGACGATAAATCAGGTGAATACGGGCAATGGCACATTAATCCGATGTTTGGTAAAACTTCGTTACGAGGGCTTTTTAGTAAGAGTTTTTTTTCTTGTAATAGGCTTAAAATGGTCTAATTTTGAAAGACTTACGAGAAAATATCGGAAGGAAGCCATTTTTGCACTTTGTTTTTGATAAATAAAAATTAACCTATATCTCTGACAACTGTTGATAATCACTGATCGATACTGTCAGTTTTTTTGGAAGAATAGGTTCCGTTCACACTAATGGGTGAAATGTAGAGGTCAGCCTAATCTTTTCAAAAAATTATTAATTTTTTTTCAGTTATAATCTAATCTTATCACAAAATTGTTTATTGTCATTATTTTTGGTAAAATTTCGGTACGTCGGCTTTTCAGAAAAAGGAAGATTTTTTTTTAAATAGGCTTAAAATGGCCTAAATTTGAAAAATTTATGAGAAAAAATCGGGAAGTAACCATTTTTGTTAATCTGAACTAACCGAAACTAACCTGAATTAAATAATCTGCAGTTACAAAATACATTAAATAATGAAAAAAAAAATGTCCTACCTTAATGTGAAAAAATGATATACGCGCTATATTAGTGACTGGGGACCAAGGTTAGTTCAAGTTAGCAAGAACTCGATTTTTTCTCGTCAATCTTGCAAAATTAGACCATTTTAGGCCTATTCCAAAAAAACCTTGTGATTTGATTTTTTTCGGAGTTGTTTTCCGCAAAGAAAATTTCACCGTAAATGTAGCATAATCATCTCGGCGCATGCACATAAACGAACCGAGTTCTCCCGAGCAGTCTTGATCAGTGGTTGTCAATAGCATTATAGACTTTCGTATCAATATTTATATGCAAAAAAAACGTGTAAAAACGGCCTCCCCCCGATATTTTCTCGTAAGTCTTTTAAAATTAGACCATTTTAAGCCTATTCCAAAAAAAAAAAACCCTTTTTCTGAAAAACCCGCGTAACGAAGTTTTACCCGATGTGTTTCTCCGTCAAAAATTGTTTGACGTGCTGTGTGAGAGCCGGCATTGTCATGATAATGATTTTGAGTTTCGTTCAAATTATGTGGAATCCATCGGGAACAGATCTTTTTCACAGCTAAATGTTCACGCAAAATCGAATGTACTGCAGTCTTCGATATGCCTAAGGTTGCCTCCCTAAAGCGCTACAGGAGCGACACGTGTGCGGAGAAAGCGATTCACGTTATTCTTGAATCGCTGTAAATTGTACTCGGTGGGAAACACAGTCCTGAGCAAATTATTCCAAAGAGATGATGTTCTCCATATAAATGACTGCTTGAAAAGCGTTGTACGAGGAGTATCAAGCTGAACCTCGTACGGATGTGAAGTATTAGCGCGACGTGTACTTCTAACATGCACCGCTCTGGAAGGAATTAAGCGGGCCACATCCCTCGAACACTTTCCATCAAAATACTTGTAGAATAGGCTCAAGTCGCCAACCGTTCTTCGATGCTCCAGCGAATCAAGGCTGCCGGTCAGTTCCAGGTCTCCAATCAGACGATCAGCTCTTCTCTAAATAGAATCCAACGAATGCAATGTATGTTTGGGAGCGGAGCCCCAAACATGTGAGCAGTATTCCATAGTTGGTCGAATTTGAGCTTTGTAAAGAATTAACAGTTGTGGAGTGTAAAGCTTTCTGATTCGAAATAATATTTCCAACTTTTGAGAAGCTCTCCTTGCTATGCCTGCGACATGTTTATGCCAGGACATATTTGCTCCCAAATTAATTTTTTTGGATTTTGGTCGACCTTTACGAAATTCAACGCTCACGGAAGCACGGCTATGGCGAAATTCTGCAAACCAATTGTAAATAGTCTTTTCTGATGGTAATTCAGTACCAAAAGTTGAACGAAGCGATTCGAGGCATTGCTGTTGTGTTAGGCCTTTACTAAAATCGTAAAAAATCACCCAACGAAAACCTTCACGTGAAATTTCCATTTGTTCACAAAACTGTTTTTTTTTTAACGCTCGCTGTAAACAAACTAATCAACCAATTTCCGATCTGCCACTGTTTTAACAATAACAGTTGTCAAATTTTACAACAATGGCAATATATAATCTTAATAGCGCCATCTAATGGTCGTTTGTAAAAACTTAAAAAACGGCCCTCATATAAATAAAATATTATTTACTTTCTTCTCTATGGGTTAATATTATGCACTTTATTAGATCAGACTTTTAATGATATTAGGAAAGCCAGTGAACCAAGGAATTTTTTAAATTTTGAAAATTGGAAACACTATACCCTTGACCCATTCGTTCGCAGTCAGGTCAACCAATTTTCAGAACAGGTTAGTTGTGTGATCGCGTTATAATATAAATATGCGGAGGCTTGTTTTCATGCAGTAACATTTTAAAAGCTTAAATCCAGTTTAAAAATCGATGAGCGAGATACTAGAGGGCTTTCACAAAAAATAACCAACCATATAGAAAAAGCGACGCTGTTTTCTACATCCACAGATGCGAGGGGCATATGGTCTCTCCTTGGCTACGCCACAGAGTCTATCACCTACGTTCTGCGCACTGACTAATATAGAAATAATCTTTAATATTCAATTACACATAAAAAGAAACGCAATAAAGAATAGGGATTTACGGCCTATTTACTTACGCAAATTTAGTAGGACGCCTACAGTGTGCTGCTTCCACTCCTCCACTGAATCTTTCCAGAGAGTACTCTCTGCTAAAATTTTATTCATCTTCGTTCTATCGTTCCAGTACTAGATATTCATTAAACCTATTCAGAGCACACTGCCCTAACCAAGTCTATCCGACAAATTCTATGCCGAGTAGAATCTCAACTTTGCTTTCTATACACAATATTCATTCACCGAAATATGATTATCCTCTACAAACTTCCTTTCCACCATGGCTCTCCCCTTGCCCAACCATTGATTTCACCATGCTCCCATACGGAATATTCAAATCTTCAATTAAACAAAATGTTTCTTGAAAGACTTACAACCAATTATCCGACCCACACTCATAACATATATACACAGATGGTTCCAAAACTAAAAATGGTGTGGGTGCAGCATTTATGGTAAATATGCGGAGGCTTGTTTTCATGCAGTAAGCCTTTAAAAACTTAAATCCAGTTTACAAATCGATGAGCGAGATACTAGAGAGCTTTCACAAAAAATGACCAACCAACAATATAAAAAAGCCCCATTTCTAAGACGACGTTGTTTTCTACATCCACAGGTGCGAGGGGCATATGGTCTCTCCTTGGCTACGCCACAGAGTCTATCACCTACGTCCTGCGCACTGACTAATATAGAAATAATCTTTAATATTCAATTACACATAAAAAGAAACGCAACAAAGAACAGAGATTTTTGACCTTTTTACTTACACAAATTTAGTAGGAGGTCTTTTTAAAAGAAAGCAGAATTTTACTTTATCCTCCAAAGCCAAATATTAATCACCACAATAAAATCCAACCTAAAAAATAAATTTTAACAGCTGAACCGAAGACATCTTACTAGATTGAAAATTAACCCTGTTGCAATGACTTCAAAAATAAGTTTGGATATTTAAAAATAATATTGGATTTTATGTGTCTTAACTATAGATGTACGAGGGTGGATTGATAAGTCTGGTAAATTTCTATGAAATGGCACGAAATTTTGTCAAGCGGCACGACTGTCTGGAAAGCGTGATTCTTGTACCGGTTGTGTTCAAAGTTTCAAAGAGTTGCAGCATGCACTTGTTTGTTGGCAGCTATCCTAACTGATAATTGTTACTCGTTTCGTAGAAATTGAAAGCCAGTAATCCTCTGCACCAGCACTCAAGACCATAGATTATCGGATAAACTGCATAACATTTGTTGGATTCTATTTACAGAAGAGCTGTTCGCCTGATTGGAGACCCGGAACTGGCCGGCGGCCTCGATTTGTTGGAATGTCGAAGAACGGTTGGCGACTTTAGTCTATTTTCATGGAAAGGGTTCGATGGATGTAGCCCGCTTAATTCCTCCCAGAGCGGTGCATGCTAGAAATACACGTCACGCTAATACTTCACATTCGTATGAGGTTCAGCTTGTCACTCCTCGTACAACCATTTTCAAGCAGTCTTTTATATGGAGAACCTCATCCTTTTGGAATGATTTGCCCGGAACTGTGTTTCCTACCGGGTACAATTAAAAGCGATCCAAGACGAACGTGAATAGTTTTTTTCCGCACACGTGTCGCTCCTGTAGCGCTTTAAGGATTTCCCTGCAGCACGTACGCTAGACCCATAAAAGAAATGAATTTACTCGTGATCGTACGAGCACTGCAGACGCTGCACATTCAGGACGTCCAATTAAAGTTTCTTCTGAAGAAACGGTCAATAAAATTCATGGTATTGTAATGGAAGATCGTCGTATTGAGCTTCCTGAGATGGCTGAGATGGTAGACACCTCATATGAATGGGTATATACTATCCTGCATGAAATTCTAAAAATGAAAAAGCTGAGTGCGTGATGGGTGCCGCGTTTGTTGATTCCAGACCAAAAATGTACGAGGAAGGACATTTGAAACGTGTTTAGAAAAGTTGTAGCGTAATCCGAAGGACTGCCGGCGACGTTTTGTGAATATAGAGAAAAAGTGGATCCACCATTGCACCCCGAAGACAAAACGGCAGTTAAAATAACGGGTCGGCGCAAGGAAAAAAGTGAAAATAGTTTTATCGGAGGGAAAAAGGGTATCATCATGATTGACCATTTGGATGAGCAGAAAAACAGTGTCTGGCTCTTATTATGCAACGTGATTGGACCGACAGAAGCGACATAAAAGTGCTTCTTCATCAGTACAATGAGCCTGCTCACACATCGGCAGTCGCAATGGCAAAAGTGCACGAGCTGGGCTTCGAAATAGTTCCCCACCCACCCTATTTTGCAGATACGGTCTAAGGTGACTTTTTTGTTTTCTAACCTCAAAAATTGGCTTGTCAGGAAGAAATTTTCGTCGAATGAAGAGGTTATATGTGCTGTAAAAGAGTATCGTGCACAGTGCGAAACATTTCGTTTTCTGAGGGTACAAAAAAAAATTGGAATCTCGCTGGACCAAATGCATCAAGCTCAGTGGAGATTATATTGGGAAATAAATTTTTGTTTTTGCAAAAAAATGTTATGTAATCTGGTTTTACAAGATTTTTCAATCCACCCTCGTATATATAACTAATTTAACGCCAATGAAATGGAGATCTGAAAATGACTTCGTCATGTAAAGTAGTAAGTTTGCGTAGCAACGTGAAAATTTCATGGTTTGCTGGTACCGCCCTAAAAAAGTTTTAGCAAAATCTAAAGTAATGTCACTGGTCCGACATGTAAATTTTTCTGATTATATTTTATCGTGATCGATTTACTATTGATCTTTTACTAAACATTTAGAACACTTTTTAACATAAGGCAAAATGTAGTGCCTATTATTCATTTAAGGGGATACACCACCTTGAGATTTTCAAAAAATCGAATTATTTTTTTTTTTTGCTAGATAAAATGTTTATACTTTTAAGAATATTTTAAGCGTTCAACCATTTCAAAATCCAAATTATTTCCGAAGTTATAGCAATTAGAAGTGATCGCGGCAGAGAGTCGGCTCGAAACTCAGGTAGCGATCGGACCGGCACGAGCGGACGAAAGCCTTGACAACGGGTATTGTTCTTTTAGTCTTTATAAGAACACTGTTTAGAAGGATACACTCAGAATAACAACGAAAGTCTAAACGTTGCCATTTGGTCTATGGCTTTAAAAGTGCATTACAGTGGCACAAAAATTGTTAAGATTGCATTTTATATTGCAGCTAATATATTTAATGATGGATATACTAGTGTATTACAAATAATGCAATTATTAAACCTTGTAATTGGAACAAGCCCGCTGCGATTTACTAAGAACTTGGATTCTCAACGAATATCTATAGCCAACATGAGAGCCCAACAGAAGACTAAACAGGCCAGCAAATTGGAAAGAGCTGCTCAGAAGGAGTCGGAGGACATCGCGGCAACAATGGAACACCTCATGTACGATCCATGAATCGCAGATTGAAGGTAATTTACAAAAAAATATTCGTTTAAGACGCTGACGCCGTACTGTTTTTTCTTTGGCGTTTTTTTCTAAACTACTTTTTTCAAACAGGTGTAGAAGATATCTTAAGATCTACTTAACCGATTTTGTTAACATTTACAACACATATTCTTTATAATATTATCTAAGCATAGGATTTTTTTGATTGAGCGCAACGGTCATAAGTTATGAATTTTTTAAACTCAAAATTCCGATAAAAATCAGAGTTTTTTTTTTCAAACTACAAAAAAATTTAAATTTTTTTTATGCTACATCTCAGCTATTACCTTTTTAAATAAGAAAAAAAATATTTTTTATATTTCAGACGATCCCTGACAGAAAATAAGAACATATCAGCAAGGATTTTCAAAAGAGGGTCCTACTTGATGGCTCATATCTCCGTCATTTTTTGATTTTTTTTATTCGTTATTATTTCAAATTATTCATAAAACTACTATGTATATTTGTAAAAGAAACATTATTTTATATATTTAATAGCTGCGTCATTTTTTTTTTATTTTTATAACTATTTTTCCGAGCGCCAAGGTAATATGACCCCTTAATAGAATTCTTCAAACATTTTTTTAATTTCTTTTTTGTATTTTTTTAAGTAATTGCGTTGTTTACCTTTTTGTATATTTTAATTATTTTATGCCTTATTTATTAAGTGGAAAATAAAGTCGAGCTACTTTGAACAACTAAATTAATAAATGATGATAACAGCGTGTTTTTAAATTGACCTGCGACTGTAACCTACAAATGCACTCATCATGCCATTCTTTTGTTTATTGGTGACCTCCCCGCCTGGACAGAAAGAATCCTTTTTTGATGAATATCGGCGAGGATGTTGTAATATCAGGCGACGTTGTCCAAGCTGCAAGATATACATTTATATTTCATGGCGCCTGTTTGACAAGGTGGTAATACTGCCACAGGCATTATTACATTTCTGTAACGACTACTACCTATAGATACTCCACTACGACAAGCGGCTAGTATGGAAAGATCAGGTCGCCACCTCCGCCAAAAAATCCAACCAACTCCTCGGCAAGATGTACCCATTCCTCAACAAGACCAGTAAATTGTCTACTCGCAACAAGTTGACAATTTGCAAAATGATCATCAGAACCGGCCTGACCTATTCCAGCCCAGCACGGTGCCAAATGTCACGTACACAGAAATCCAACCTCCAGATCGTCCAAAGCAAGGCCCTCCGCAAAGGGCGTCAAAGCACCATGGTTCGTACGCAACACTCAGCTTCATTGAGACCTCCAGATGCCAATAATCTGGGAGTTCATCAGCAACGCTCAGCTCAAATTCCTGGTCAAAGCCACAGATTACTCCAACCCTACGATCAGGAACGCCGACGGCCCCCGCCCACGCCATGCTCGACGACAACTTCTAAGACCCTTGGACTCCCTACTCCTAGATTATTTTAAGTTAGACTTAATCAATCTTAGGTTTAATTTGAGGTTTTAGTTCATGAAATATCTTAAGCTCAAATGTCTTAAGTTCAATACATTTATATAAAATCCTTACCTAGGCTAAGTTAATTAGGTCCCTGACATGTAAATACCTTAAGATCCATCTTGCATTCTCTGTTTTTATAATCAAATCATTGTATAATAGTAACAGCGTAAAGCTATCTAAATATTCAATAAATAGTTCTGAGTTCTCATCTATGTATATATATGGGCAAGCCAAATATACCAAAATAAGTAAGTACACTGACCTGCCGGGATTGAACCCGGGACTCTTGATAGCGTATGCCGGCACGATAACCACATCTTCCACAGATAAATAAATTGTGTTTTGAACTACAATAGCGCCACAGAACTGTCAATTTGTCGTATTTCGGTAACGTAATGAATTAAAGCGGATGACAGCCCGTTTTTTTAGTGTTTCTCTAAGTTTAATGTAAATTACTAGTATGATGTACGAGGGTCATTCAATAAGTAAAGAGACAATTGGTCTCAGCTTAAACCCATTCAACGAAACCGCTCCATACTTCTAGGAACGAGAGAAGTTGGCAACCTTGTGATGAGTTTTAAACAGTTGTTCGATCATGTAATGTAAACATAACCTTAAAACTTCCAGTCAATCATACAGAGTCTACTGCACTTTAGAAGAGCAGCGTTCTGTTATCAGATTTTTAATAACAGAAGGTGTTAAGCCAAGTGAAATATATTCTAAAAAGTCTGGACAAAGTTGCATTAACCCTGCGAAGGTTTACAAGTGGATAGATCGGTTCAAAAGTGGCCGAACAAGAGTGTGTAATGAGCAGCGAAGTGGACGTCCAGTCGAAGTTTCCGGTCCCTCGTTGGAATCGAGGATTAATGGACTTATCCGCGATAACAGAAGAATTACGCAATATTATTTAAAACCATTTACAATGCCCGCCCTTACCTAAGAAAAGTTTCAAGAACTGCATCCCGCATACAGTCCCGTGGCCCCGTGTGATTTTTATCTGTTCGGACCTCGCAAGAATGGGTCCGACGTCAACTGAAAAAATTTTTGCACAGGAATTAAGAAGCTAACAGAAAGGTAGGACAAGTGTATTAACATTGAGGGGGATTATATCGAAAATTAAGCTGAATTTTGTAGCAATGCAATACACAGTTCTTAAGCTAGAGCTATTTGTGTCTTTACATATTGAATGACCCTCGTATTATTATAGTTTATTGCTATACGGTAAACACAAATTTGTCCCTGTAGACAATATGCGTGGGTCATATTTGTCCCAAATCATATCTCGCAATGCTCTGACATTAAATTTATAAATTTTATTGTTACTTTATTCTTGAATATAACTAAGCTAGTTACAGAAAAAAAGATAATTTTTTTGAAAAAAGAGAGAGAATTATCTTTAAATAGGGACAAATAGGGTCCATTCGTCTAGACACGATTAAAGCGAAACCGTTTTTTTTTTCTTTTCTTTTCTACCAGCCGTAAATAGGTTCGGAATTTTGTACAAACTGCGAC
>CM032456.1:171930916-172318416 GCA_019049505.1 Pachyrhynchus sulphureomaculatus
TTATATTACTCTTAGACAATGCCCCAGGACATCCAACCTCACTTGATACGCCCAGAGACTTAAAAGTGTACGTAAAGTTCCTTCCACCAAACACTACGTCAATATTACAACCTATGGACCAGGGAGCAATAGCAAACTTCAAAGCTTATTACCATCGCCGCACTTTTAGACAACTAATTCATGAAACTGACGGGGAAGGAAGACAGTCTATGCGAGAGTGGTGGAAGTCATACAACATTATGAAGTCTATTCACAACATAGAAGAGGCTTGGAAGGAAGTTAAAATGAGTTGTATGAATGGGGTGTGGCGTAATCTTTGGCCAGATGTAGTGGAAGCACCTAGAAGAATTGTCCAGATGCAGAGACAAGTGCTTGAAGACATTGCTGCAATGATTGAGGGGTCTGAACTTGAAGATGTCACGGTAGAAGATCTCGTAGAACTTGTAGCAACGCACGACGATCCTATTAGCAATGAAGATCTGATCGAGTTACAGAATAATCCTATCTACGATGAGGAAGAACAAGTAGAAGAGAAAGTTTTATCTTCAGGGGAAATACAAAAATGCACTTTCAAAAATTTATTCAGGTTTGGACATATTGCAGAGTATAGACAATAATGATGACCGTGTCTTGACCGTGTGTCAAACAATTAAAAACAGTGTTGGGTGTTATGAACGTATTTTACAAGAACGTAAACAAAACGTTACCCAAAAGACAATAGATGTATTTTTCCGTAAAAAATAAGAGTATGTATTGCATAAAGTGTTCTTAGAATTAAAGTGATTGATTAAAATGATTTGTATTTTTTTGTATTAAATTTTGACTATGTTTAATCATAAAACCTCGATATACGCGAATTTCAGTTAACGCGATTTTTTTTCGGAACGTATCCCTCGCGTAAAGCGGGGTATTACTGTATAGATTTAATCATCTGAATATTATCTTACATAAAAACGTGTTATTATTGTAATTAGTACTTTTTGGAAAAGATAAAATCTACACACTTCCCGAGGTAGTTTCACCTGCGTCACTGCTGCTTCATTATGTATTCAGGCGGCGCCGAAGCGGATTACCAGTATTACGACATTGCTTTATGAAAAAAATATACTTTTAGAATCCTTTGACATAGTTAACCAAAACCGAAACTAAATTTATGCAACACTATATTCACATCATTTTATGTACGAGAGCGGAAGAACGATATAAAAAAAACATTTCACGTCATTAAATGGTACTGTTTTTATGGCTTACTTAGGGACGTGATAATACTATCCAAGCTGGTAACGATACTTTCTGCTAATATTGAGTATTTTTTTGCTTGATAGAGTAATGAGGCATAAACGGAGGAGACTTCGTAAGTTCATCCACCATTTCATTGGAAAAAATCGTTTCTTATAGGTGCGACATACGAAAAAAAATGACCTAAAAAAACTCTGTCCAAGGTGGGCGATACTCTCTTTGCCCCTTCCTATAAATCCGCCACTGACATGAAGGACACTTATTATTTGATCCTCTAAAGTCGAAAACAAAACAGAGGTATGGATACTTTTCAAAGTTCTTGTAGTCAAGCATTGTGAAAAATATGTTATTTTTTATTATTTACGTCGAAAGGAATGCTAATTTTCAGTTGTAAAAATCTCTGAAGTTGTTAAACTTTTTTGTCATAATTCTTACCATAAAGTATCTATCATTGAAAATATCGGGTTGAGTTAGCAGGTAAATCACTTTTGGACTTTTTACTTTTCTTGCTTTTTAGTAAAAATACACATTTACAATATTTCCCTTTGGAATTATTGTGCTCGTGAAAAATGTATCCTCCGAGATTGTTGGTAATTCTTCACGTCTTACGATCCTTAGGTGTCGGAAAACAGTACCCCACTTCTCTCAGTCTATTTATGTGTTTATCTCAACGACCTACAGGAAAATTTCTCATAATATTGTTGAAACTATACAAAATTTATTTACCCCACCCTTTACACGCCTTTCCTCTAAGCGATAGATCTTCTTTTTTTTTCTTTTTTTTTTTTTAAAAAAAAGAGGCGAACCTCTTTTATGGCATTGAAACAAAGTCAACTAGCCAGCATCTCTCTTTATTGAATATATACACATATTTACTTAAACCTAAACTAAACCTTAAGACACACACAAACATCCAGTAGTCCAAGGCGAGATCGAACCACCGACCCTTCGATTCATAGTAGGATTCATTATCTACTCCTCTAAAGGTACCACCCGCGATATATCTTAAAAACTAAAGTTTCCATTCCTACTATGTGTACAAAATGTGATATCGATATCTCATGTCGTTCTAGAGTTACCAAACAGACTGGGAGATAGACAGACCGACAGAACAACGGAATTATTTATCTTGAAATTCAAAAATATCGGATGTTTTTCCCTTTAGCAAGGAAAGTAGATAACTATATGACATTATGATCCTTAAAAGCAGTGGTATACCATACCATAAACTAACAAAATTTCCTAGAAGGCGTAAGAAATTCTAAGGCGCTTATTTTTTTAATAGCGCATCATTTAGTAATACTCTGTATTATAAAGGTTGTATAATAAGTACTTGGCCTCGAACAAAGATGACGCTACTACTATATAAAAAATTATATTTTTAGTAAACAAAGCCTTCCGCAAGAATCCTGTCAAATTTTCAAGTCGCTGCTGATTTAATTTGTGAGTGGCAACCATTTAAATAGAACGCGCAATCGGAATGATTTTTGGTATCGATTCATAACTGTTGGCGAAATATGGATTCATGACAGCACATCAGATATTAAAGAACAGTCCAAAGAGTGGGTTTTCGGTGGCGAACCGGCACCAAAGAAGGCCAAGGTGACTTTATCGGCCAACAAAGACATGGCCACAGTAATTGGCTCAAACGATGAGGAGATTGCTGAAACAAACGTCTATATTGACGGGGTGGAGAAATCGTATTTCTTAGATGGAATACAAAAGATAGAAAAACGCTGGACTAAATGTATCGTGCTAAAATGAGACTATGTTGAAAAACAAAATAAATTTTACACATTTTTTTTCTCGTTGAAGCCAGGTACTTATCATACAACCGTCGTATATCGCGCCCGTGCCACATTGTTGTTCACCCAGGGATGCTTCTGCTACCCAATCTGCTCACTAATTTACATTATAAGATCTTATGGGACATAATAACATATTTCGCATTTTGTATAAACAATATTTCTGGTTGATAGTGTACGTGTACGCTGTATTTAATAAACATAAATGATTTATAGTACTATTACAGCTACTGTTATGTTTTGGTACCAGTATCAGTACTTTAGTTATATCGGTATATTCTTATTTTAATAATATAGTAGAACCCCGATTAACCGAGTCACGATTATTCGAGCTCCCGGATTAACCGAGTCACGATTATTCGAGCTCCGGATTAACCGAGCCAATCTAAGAACCTGATTATCCGAGGTACGCGCGTATATGCTGCGTATTAACCGTGCTTCTAAAATATATATGTTCATATTTCCATTTAAAATCGTCGGGGCCTTCGGGAAATCCCTCTGGCCCGTGTGAGGGGTTCGCCTATTTATGTTTTTGGACTCTTTCAGCATGTAAATTTGCGTGAATGCAGTACGTTATAGCGTTTACTACGGAGAAGTACGAGTATACTCACATAATTTATTTGGTTGGAGTTCTGGTAGTTAAGTGTAATTAATACGAACTGCTTTGCTTGAATTTGTGTTTGTTGTATTATAATGGATCAAAACAAGCGTAAAAAAATCGTCGTTCCTATTGAAGAAAAATTAAAAGCCATCAAAAGAACTGAAGCAGGAAAGACAATTAAAGTTGTTGCACGAGATTATGGAGTAGGTGAGGTAACAGTTGGAGATTGGAAAAGAAACCGCACAAAAATAGAAGAGTGGTGTATAAATCAAGCCTCCTCATCCTCAGGAAGAAAATCAATGAGAACCGGCGACTATGAAAAGATTAACGAAGCTTTATTCATGTGGTTTAACCAACAGAGATCAAAAGGTGTGCCTCTGTCAGGTCCAATTTTACAACAGAAAGCAATAATGATTAGTAGGCAATTCCCAGAGATAAATCAGTTTACCGCCAGTTCTGGATGGCTTAACCGCTGGAAAAAACGGTACGGTGTACGACAACTGACTGTATATGATGAAAAACTTTCTGCTGATTTGTCATCAATGAGAAATTTAAGCAGAACCTTAAAAAGCAAATCGAAGAATGTGGATACACATGTGATCAAATTTATAACTGTGATGAAACTGGTCTGAATTATAAAATGCTTCCATCAAAAACATTGGCATCTCGACAGGAAAAATCAGCTCCTGGGCACCAACGAAGTAAGGAAAGATTAACTATAATGGTATGTTCCAATGCATCTGGCAAGCACAAAATCCCACTGATGGTGATTGGCAAGTCTGCACGTCCAAGAGCTTTAAAAGACATCTCACCCAAAGCCCTACCAGTCTATTACAAAAGTCAGAAGAGCGCATGGATGGATGCGACCTTATTTACTAACTGGTTTGAAGAAGAGTTCGTGCCATCTGTGACTAAATTTTTGAACAGAAACCGTCTTCCTATTAAAGCAATTTTGTTAATGGATAATACCCTCTCTCACCATGGAGAAGGACTTCATGTGGGCGAAATTGTTGTAAAATTTTTTTTCCTCCAAATGTAACCAGCATAATGCAACCAATGGATCAAGGCATCCTCGAAAACATTTTAAAAAAATTATAGGCGTTTATATCTTGAACATCTGTTAGAGTACACAGAAAAGGAGGATATCATCAATGGGATGAGAAAGGTTACACTGAAAAATGTTATTTACTGGGTAAGTCAAGCTTGAGATTCTGTATGGACTACCACTATTCAAAAATCTTGGTCAAAAGTTATTGATTTTGAGGACTATAATAACAGTGAAGATGATACTCCAATAAATGAATTAGCTTTGAAATTGAGAAGCCATGGAGAAATGTCCTGTTCAAATTTTGACAGCGAGATAGAAGAAAAGGAAAAAAGTTTAATTGAATTAATGCAAAAGATTGTAAAATGTGACAAGAGAAGATGTTGTTGAATGGATTACAGCAGATGATTTAGAAGGAAAAATGAGTATTGAAGAAATAACGAATGCCTTTCAGGAAACCGAAAAATCAGATGACGATGACGATGACGAAGCGGCGGTGGATGAACCGTCTCCCACTAAGATTTCTCATCAAGAAGGTTTTGCTTCTTTGGAAAAAGTTTTGAGGTATATCGAACAACAACCAGAGGCAACCCCAGTGGATTTGCTTCTTCTTAATAGATGGAGAAACATTGCAGCGAGAAAAAGAAGATGCAATATGAAACAGAGGCGCATAGATACCTATTTCACTGTTTTATAATGTATATACCTATTAATATGTTAAAAACGTTAATACATCGGTTTAAAAGTATTGGTGTTTATTTTTTGAATGAATAAAAAAACAAATCCGGATTATCCGAGTTTTCAGTTATCCGAGGAGGGTGCCCCCCACGTTACCTCGGATAACCGGGGTTCTACTGTATTTTCTTTAATTAAAAAGAAAAAAACATAAAATACACTTTATGTGTGTGTGTGTGTAAAAATATAATATATAAATAAATATCAGGCGGTAATAAAATTTTATAATTTACAATTTAAATTTTGGACAGATAAAGACGAGAGAAATTCTTTCTTCAGTTATATTTTCCTCTTATTTTCCAAAGCGTATAAAAAGTTGTTTTTCAATAAAAAAAAATAACATAACGAAAAGACGAAGCACTGAGAACTTAGAGTCCTTTTACGTCAAGTTACGAAGCTGAATCTATAATCCTAACATTTTGTTTAAATTACCATAAGATATTCGCAAAAACACAAAGTTTGTTTAAAAGTTATAGAAAAACTTAGACAAAGTAATATAAATGCAGAATCTGCTTAAGATCCTTGAAATACTTTTTAATAGCAGGATGTTGTTCTTACCATAGAAGTTGTTTTCAAGAATTTTTTATCAAGTATATTTAGAATTTATTAAATATTTATAATCCTTAATATAAATATAGTAACGTTGAAAAACAGTGCAACTATAAAGAGAATAATGTAAAGTGTTAATCTAATCTAATTTAAATTTAGCTTGGAGCTACTTAAACCTACAGTCCCTCAAATAAGAACATGATCGCTCGTATTCTTGAAAACATGTGTTTCGAGAACATTTCTTGCCATCAATGTATTCTCTGGTGTACTAACAACGATGCAATTACCTTAGTAAGTTGTCCAATTGCCTCCTGGCATCTTCGAGGCATGCTGCCGACGAGATTTTCTGCATGCTCTGCAAATTTTTTGAATCTCGCGAGACAACTAAGTCAAAATCATCAGTCTTTCCTCTGAGCTTTTTCTTTACAGCAAAGGTATCTTCAACGTGCTTCGGAATTTGGCATCATGAACACGAAGATGTTGTCGAATTGGACACATTCAAACCGAATTTTCTTAATTTTGCCGCTCCTTGACGCAGCGCTAATTTCGGATCCCGTGACAACAAAGATACAATTCGTTTTTCGACTTTCGGAGTGACTTTTTTCGTCTCGTTAAAATGACTTACCCACTGCTTTACAAACGATACCGACTTTTCAATATATTTAACGGCCGCGGAATGTGTCATTTTAGGCCCCATTTGGTTGAGAACAAAGAAAGACTGCCTCGAACCGACGCGCAAACAAGTGACTCATTTTGGATTCGATTCGAAATCGACTGATACTTTTACTAAAATTCGTCGTAAACAAAGGTTCCCTCTACCGATTTTTTACTGAATTGCTAGGATCGCATCTACCAAAAATGAATTATCGCGGATACGTACTTACTTGACAGACCTTACTTTAGAAATCCAATACTTAATTTAATCAAAACTCTAAACAGACCCTCATCAACAACACGCACTCCGCGACATACCAGGTGTACAAATATGAAATGCGGATTTCAGACAACAGATGGTGCACCAATGCAGTTTGTGCTATAAAGATTTGACCCTGCCCATAGTGTTGTGTTGTTGTGTTCAATATGTCGAAATTTATACCGAACAAAGGGCATTCGCGGACAGCACTAATTTTTTGTTTTCATTTGAAGATACGTGTGAACGATGGTTTTGGCGTTCCAAAAGTGGTGACTTCGATGTTGCAGAGAAGGAACGTGGAAAACCGTCAAAAAAATACGAAGATGTGGATTGCAAGCATTGTTGGACGAGGATGATTCGCAAACACAAAAACAACTCGCGTAGCAATTGAGCGTTAGTCAACAAGCTGTTTCCAATCGGCTACGAGAAATGGGAAAGATTCAGAAGACCGGTAGACGGGTACCACATGAGTTGAATGACCGGCGAATGGATGGGAAAAGCGCAAAAACACGTGTGACATTTTGCTCGCTCGGTACAAAAGGAAGTCGTTTGGGCATCGTATAGTTACAGGAGATGAAAAGTGGATTTATTTTGAGAATCCCAAGCGCAAAAAATCATGGGTAGACCCAGGCGCACCATCCAGATCGACCGCAAGACCGAATCGCTTTGGCAGAAAGACGATGCTCTGTGTCTATTATGAGCTGTTAAAACCTGGGGGAAACGGTTAATACTAAACGTTACCAACAACAATTGACCGATTTGAACCGTTCGCTGCTTGAAAAAAGGCCAGAATACCGAAAGAGGCAACACAAAGTCATTTTTCTTCATGACGATGCTCCATCACATACGGCAAAACCAGTTCGCGACACGTTGGAAGCACTTAGCTGGAGAGTTCTACCCCATGCGGCTTACTCACCAGACTTGGCTCCTTCCGATTACCACTTTTTTGCATCGATGGGTCACGCACTTGCTGAGCAGCGCTTTGGTTCGTACGAAGATGTAAAAAAATGGCTCGATGAATGGTTCGCAAAAGAGGAAGATTTTTACTGGCGTGGTATTCACAAATTGCCCGAAAGATGTGAAAAATGTATAACAAGCGATGGAGCATACTTTGAAAAAAGCACTTTTTATCATTCTTCCGAATTTAACATGTTTTCAAGAAGAAAAATCCGCATTTCATACTTGTACATCTGTTATGACTACAAACTCATAATTCTTCTTCGTTAAAATTGTTCGTTAAAAACTGATTTTAAGGATAAAATTGGAACAATACTTGTGATTAAGAAAAAATATGATCAGTCAAATATTGTTTATAGAACTCATATTTCTACTAAATGCAGCTTTAAAATGTTTGTATGTAAAGTCACTTGAGACTCAGTCAACTTGAAAACCTCAGTATCAACTTACTGACAGTTACTACCTGGATATTAGGAAATGAGGGAACACTTCGTTTAGCTGTATTCCTGTTATAGGTACAGTCACACTTGCTAACGGGACCAAAAATATACCTAACAGTTTATTCGTTGTTCAATATGTTGGTCCACTTAAAAAATGTACAAGAAAATTTTAAGATTTAATTTTAATTTCATGATATGCATCAAAAGAAAAATCTGACAACTTTTTAAAAGCCATATTCTGTGGAATAACATTAAACTCAACTTTTGATATACATCCTCTAGCCATAAATTCTGTCAATCGCGTGTTACTATCGCTAATTTTACTCGGTGGTACCACTGCAAACGTGTTATTCCAACCTTCCTAAGCAGGCCGACAATGTACACAGTTGAGCCAAGTCTCTCTTTGATCTCCAAGGACTGGAGACACAGCAGTTTTAGTGTTGGCCTAAGTAAGGAAAAGGACGCGGGAGATTTTCTTTTGATAAAATCGTTGTTAGTTATCGAAAGATTCATGTTTACTACTGTAAGATAGACGGAAACACAAAATATTGTTGCTAGATCGTGACGAGGTCGTCTTCGCTCTTCCCAAACAAAAGAAGTTATCAAAACCGAGCGTCCCAGTACCAGCAAAAGTCTCTTGAGAAAGCAAGAAATGGTAGCAGGCGAAAAGTGCGTGTATTATTTATTTTTAACAAAAGAATCTGAAATTCAGTATCTATTTTAGATCTGCGTGTTTCTGAAGAAATTTTTTTTTATCTTGGACAATAAAGTCTTTTTAGAAATCGGATTACGTTTAAATGCACTTATCTGAAAAGTATTGCTTTCGTACTTAACCTAAATATTAAGCTTTCTAAAGAAAGTAAAACTTTTTTCTTAGAAATTAATGAATAGAAAATCTTCCACAATATAAAAGTAATCTAATTAAAAATATTTAACGACCAGTTTTTTCTAAGGGCTAGTAATCAAAATTTCCCAATACATTTTTAATAACCAAATTATTAGTAATTAAACAACGAAATTACGAAGTTGATTACTGAGCGCATGTTAAGACTATGACCTAATTTTTATTTGTTGCATATTACTTGCACACCACGGATAACGCTGTGAATAAATTATCAAGTGTAAGTTATAGGATTACGTATTAAGTGGGTGAGCCAGGTAACACTTCATGATGATAACCTCATATTTTACATTTACCTGCAAATACACTACTCGGAATTTTTATTCTATCTGTATTAAAGCGAGTGAGAGATTTGTTTTTGAGACATACAACCTTTAGCTTGGAGTAAAAAAATAACAGCAAATAATCCGACCATATTACCAGATATGCTGATAACTAATTAATCAAGCAAATGAATGTTGACAATCCTCACAGTGTTTCTTCTGTATGGACATGATAATAAAATAAATGATATGCCTCAAATTTTATATCAGTCTCTGTACAGGGTGAGTCAACGATAGAGTAAAGTTCATTATCTCATTTGTTTCGGGAATGACGAAAAAATGTTAAAAACAATAGTTTTAGGAAATGTTAAGATGCGTAATTTAAAACTATTTTTGAGTATACAGAGTACTTCCAAAAAGTGTGGCCGATATAACATATGTTCTTTTTTAAATGGAACATCCTATTTTCTAATTTATTTTTAAATTATGCGTAAAATTTTATAACTTTTTTATTAATAATGTTATATACCTAAACCTAGTAGTTTTTTTAATATTTCAATTTTTTCAAAAAATACTAGTTTTCAGTTTTGTAAAAAATTTTCAGTAGCGCCATTGTTTCTGAAGGTGGAATACTCATAATTGGTACGAACGTTCTATAGAGATGAAAAAGATCTATGTAAAGAAATTTAAGTTAGATGCTACAGGGTGTTCAAAATAAATTTATACATTTCGACTATTTTAAATTGAAAAATTTCAATTTTTTAAATGGCATATCCTGCATATTATTATTTTTTCTGATATATGTTACAGAACCCTCCAACTTTTATTAAGTATGTCATATATCTATTTCTAATAGTTTTCAATTTATTTTGAATTTTTCAATTTTTACTCGTTTTTAATACACTTACGCTATAACATCATAGCTGCCTAGACAAAACAAAAATGTAGGCATTGTCAAATTTTGACATGTCTATTAAGCAAGTAAAAATAGTTTAATTTGTTGTAGTAAGTGACTTATAAAGATAATAGTTATGGATTTTCCTAAGAATGAATTAATTGATATGGTTTATATACTTGGCGAGGCGGGAAAAAATTGTCTTTTGGCAGTAAGGCTTTACAGAGCGAAGGACCCTAATAGACATATACCATCCAGAAAATCTTTTCAGTGCTTAATGGAACGGTTTGATGGTAGTGGTAGCGTTGAGTATACGAAACGGAAAGTAATAAACCAGAATGCTACCAATGAGAAAAAAGAAATGGAGATTTTACTTGATGTTGAAGATAATCCCCAGGTCAGCAGCCGTCAACTAGCTGACTTATCTGACACATCCCAATTTACGGCTAATTGCACCACGAGAAAATACAAGTATCATCCCTTTCATATAGAACTACACCAGGAACTTCAAGACCGTGATTTTAATCGACGAGTCAATTTTTGTACCACCATGAATGGAGCAATAGAGGCCGATCCAAATTTTTTATCCAAAATAATGTTTTCTGATGAAGCTACTTTTCGCAGTAATGAAGCAGTTAACAGCCATAACATGCATTATTATTTAACAGTTAATCCATTTTGGGTCCGGAAAGTTCAAAACCGAAACCATTGGTCGCTTAATGTATGGTGTGAAATATTAAATTTTCTAATTATTGGTCCATATTTTTTCCGTGAGCCGCTTAACGGGCCTAGATATCTACATTTTTTGCAAAACGAATTACCCCAGCTTCTTGAAGAAGTTAATAACTTTGAAAAGGAACAAATGTGGATTCAACAAGACGGAGCTCCTGCTCATTACCACCGGGAAGTTCGGGAATTTTTAAACGATTGTTACCCACAAAAATGGATCGGTAGGGATGGATTCATTCAATGGACCCCTCGATCATGTGACTTAAAACCTTTACACTTCTTTTTGTGGGGGTACATTAAAGATCGTGTTTATGTGAATCCCCCTACAGCAGTAGATATGGGAAATAGGATACGGGATGAATGCAGGAGAAGTGAAGGAAAATATAGTAAAACGCCTAAACATGTGTATTCAAATAGACGGGCATACTTTTGAACATTTATTAAGTGATAATAATTAATCATTAGATAAGTTAAACTATATTAAAATTATTATTAACTATTTGTTTATGTTTTCACAATAGCGGAAGTGTATTAAAAACAATGGTAAAAACTGAAAAATTCAAAATAAATCCAAAACTATTAGAAATAGGTATATGACATACTTAATAAAAGTTGGAGGGTTTTATAAAATCTATCAGAAAAATAATAATATACAGGGTGTGCCATTTACAAAAAGTTGTGATTTTTCAATTTAAAATAGTCGAAATGTATAAATTTATTTTGAACACCATGTAGCATCTAACTCAAATTTCTTTACATATATCTTTTTTCATCTCTATAGAACGCTCGTACCAATTATGAGTATTCCACCTTCAAAAACAAAGGCGCTACTGGCATTTTTTTACAAAACTGAAAACTAGTAATTTTTTTTTAAAAAATTGTAATATTAGAAAAACTACTAGGATTAGGTATATAACATTAATAATAAAAAAATTATAAAATTTTACGCAGAATTTAACAATAAATTAGAAAATGGGACGTTTCATTTAAAAAAACGTATGTTATATCGGCCACACTTTTTTCAAGTACCCTGTATATTAAAAAAAAAAATTACACTGTGCACCTTAACATTCCCTAACACTATTGTCTTTTACATTTTTTCGTCATTCCCGAATCAAATGAGATAATGAACTTTACTCTATCGTTGACTCACACTGTACTAACGATCAATACTCGGAGCATAACAACGCTGTATGAGAAAAATTAACTAAATTAGGGAACCTTTGATGTTAGCTTACTTAGTGACCTAATCAGAAAATATCTAGAAGGAACCAACACAATTATATCAGAGCGTACTGAAAATTAGTAGTTCCACGATCATTTACTGACGTAATCAATGTTTAGATAGTCCCCATTTTCGGCAATTCACTTACTCTTACGTACGACGGGTTGCAAAAACTCTTCACGGACGAAAAGTATGAAGGCTTCCCACGTTACCCCTTCTGCATCTCGATTATCACTTCTGCGTGCGAAAAGTAACGCTTGAGATATTCTTGAAGCTTTCGAGACAGGAAAAACCGAATTGTAAGGTGGATGTTGTAAAACGTCATCCAACTGTAGCTGTTCATTTCTGACTCTGTGAGGCCAAGCGACGTCATGATGAAGAATTGACATTTTTTTCTGATATATTAGAGCATTAACATATTCTCCTTAGTTCACAGGCATGCCCAGTTCCAAATATTCCGGAGGAGCTGTTTTATTGCAATTTAAGAAAGTGGTAACCATAATTTTCTCAGCTGATGGAGCTGCTTTGAATTTTTTCGATTGTGGTGTCTGTACTCCATGAACTGGTATTTCATTTCAGGGCCATAATGGTGTGCCCAAGACTCGTCGCCGGTCACAATTATGGGGAGAACAGCATCATTTGCCTTGCAGGTTTGTTTCGGCAGGATTCTTATCTCTTATAAACCCTGTCGACATCAACACATGCATCTCGGTACACGACAATGGATTGTCGATTTAGTTCAATAGGAGCCGTCCCCAGTAAGAAATTCAATGGAAGCTCGCTCGTTGCTTTCATCACCATTTGTTATGTACCAAAAGTCAAGACACATGCCCAGCAACTTTACATAGAGTTGCAATGCTTATTATTAAAATTGTTATTTAGGGAGTAATTTTAAGTAAAGCACCTTCTCCCATAAAGATTCAAGACGTCATCAAATACTTTTTATTCAAATTAAATAACAAAGATAACAGGGCCTCTCGAAATTTATTAGATCATCCATTTCGGACCTACATTATTCAAATAAACAAAATATTGACTGATTAATTCTCATAAGCTCTTGGAACAGCTGTTCACAATTCTTCTTTTAAGAATAATCCTTCTAATACAACAGCCATGGAGGTAGTAGGTAATTGCTTACTGTGCAGAACTTTTAAACATTTCTTTTTTGAGTCGCATTAAGTATGATGCTAGGTTTCTTTAACACACACACACACACACACACACACACATACACATATATAAATATATATATATATATATATATATATATATATATATATATATATATATATATAAACTGCGCCGCAAAATTAACGCATAATTTTAAAAATTGAAAAATTGATTTTATATATTTTTTTTAACCGACGCCAATGGATTTAAATTGTGTCTTTATGATATCTTTTTAATGTTTTTAGACTCGGTGTAAATATCGAGTAGATAAAAAGCAGTATTTTCTAACAATATTGAAAAAATGACAATTACACAAAAATTTTATTTTAGAAATTGTTAAAAAAATAAATGATATTACAATAGAAAAAATAAATCAATAACGTGTATTGCCTCCTCTTGCCCTGATTACTGCTTCACATCTTCTAGGCATACTTAAAATCAGGTTTCTAATTGTGTCCTGATCCATATCATCCCACATTTCCGTCAACCTTACTGAAAGCTCATTTAGGTCCCTAGGTGGAGGCAGTAAGGCTCTACATTTCGACTTAGATTGTCCCACAAGTGTTCGATAGGGTTAAGGTCAGGACTTCTTGCTGGCCAAGGTAATGTTGCAATTTCCACGTCCTGGAGGTAATCTTGTACCACTCTAGCGACGTGCGGGCGTGCATTATCGTGCACAAATAAAAATTCTTGTCCGATAAAGGGGGCATATGGTATCACATGTGGTTCTAAAATGTCCGTTATGTATCGATCAGCTGTTAAACGACCTCCCTGAATTATAACCAATTCTGTACGGGCCTCCAAACTAATGCCACCCCACACCATAACAGATCCTCCACCATAGCTTACTATTTCGACAATGTTGCATTGGGCATATCGCTCGCCAGGACGTCGGTATACTCTTCTACGGCGATCATCACTAAAACGGCAAAATCTACACTCATCGCTGAACAATACATTGCCCCATTCGCAAGACGAAGTGCCACTTGAACTTGGGACAAGCCTTCTTCTACAAGCGCTATGGCAACAGCACATTCCTCAGGCGAAAGATTCCTATTTTCACAGGCATTTTGGGCCATTTTAACACTACAAACGTTGAGCGTTGTCAATACAAGCGTAGAAGCAAATTTAACACACATAGGCCAAATTGCAATTTTATGGAATTTTGTTTATTTACCATTTGTTCTGTATTGTAAACAAATACTGCTTTTTATCTACTCCATACTTCTACATTTTAAATATATCATAAAGACCTGATTAAGAACCATTGGCATCGCTTTAAAAAATTTCATAAAGTCGATTTTTCGATTTTTAAAATTATGCGTTAATTTTGCGGCGCAGTGTATATATATATATATATATATATATATATATATATATATATATATATATATATATATATATATATATATATATAAACATATATATATATATATATATATATATATATATATATATATATATATATATATATATATAAAACATATATATATATATATATATATATATATATATATATATATATATATATATATACGTATATGTATCTATAGGGTGTTATGGAATTCACTACATATATTGGAACTGGCGTGCCTTTGTAGCAAGACCGATTACAGAAAATTCACCTTAAATACTGAAACTCAATAATCAAAGAAAAAATTAACCCCCGAAAAATGATGACCTGAATTTTTTTTACTCCGCCACTGATGTACCATACAATCCATAATGAATAGGTTTTTCCTTAACAAATTTAATAAAAAAAATATTATAAAAATTGGTACCTTTTAAAATAACTACTTCCTGACACTAAATATTAATTACACAAGGTCTCTATTTCATTTTTTTTATAATAAGTAAAAAATATTAACACATGTAATCCGCTAAAATTTTTTGTGCTGCATTCTAAAGAGGATAGCATAATAAATTATTGAGGTAGGTTTTTAAAGTTGTTCACCTTGTTCGTCTTTCTTCTAAAGGCTATAAAGGAACGTCGAAAAGATATGCTTCCTTTGTTACTGGCAGCTGATATCGGCCACAAAGGGTTTATTTTCGCCGCCTGCTGACTATACATAACTTTTTAGTTTAAGGTATTAGAGAGTTAGGTAAATCGTATTATTTTTGTTACTGGCGTTTTTCTTTCTTTTTTGATTCCTTCTTTTGTTTATGGATGTCTTTACCTTTTTTAGTTGTATTTTTCCTCGGTTTGATTGGTGATGGTTCTTCCAACACATTTTGGACTTGATGTTGGACTTCCACAGTTTCTTGTACAGTATTTTTTGTGGTATTGGGCATAAAGATTTAAATTTTTTTTTAAGCTTTAGGGTTAAATCCCATTATTTAAGACATTAGGTTGCTGAACAATTTGCTTGTTTTCATTCTTGATAATAGAAGCGTCTTGTAAGATCGATATGCTTTCACTTTTTTTTTAACGTTCACATCCCGGCCTGAGTAGGGGTTTTACCCTTTTTCCATATCCTAAGGGTATCGGCGAGGATGTCGTAACCAACGATGTCTAAATGCCGAAACATACCTTTTGTATTTCACAGCACCTTTTAAACAACGCGGTAGTGCTGCCTCGGTCGTTATTGCATTTCTGTAAATAACTACTATCTATGTACGTGGCCAGGACAAATACACTTAAATAAATTAATAAATAAGTATACCGTCCTGCAGGATTTAACCTTCTACACTGTAATCAAGGTACTATGCCACGGAGCCCGGGGCCGCCACAACGCGTGCGTTTGTTTGGGAGGGAGAGCATTTATATTTTCAGCTGCTTTAAACAAATGTTCGGGAAAAAAGTTTTCGTCCATAGGCCAAACTCTAGCCGGTCTGTTGAAAATGGTGCAAATGACAGCAGCTCTTTGGTAAGCTTCTGCAAATAAACTTGCAACTTGATATTGCGTTATTAGACGACCTGGATTTATCGTCAACCATTTTGTTGTTGTTGTTTGAATATAAAAACTGCTCATAGGTTTTAAAAAAAGAAACGTCCTGTGGCTAAAGCCGTTAGGTAGTAAAGCCTGGCAGTTATAACATTATTATCTTATTAGCCTTTGCTATGTTCATCGCTTTCAGGTTCTTCGAATGTTTGGCTTTACGAAGTTTACAAAATGTTTGATCCATTTTACAAATAATTTTGAGTTAACATAGCCAGTGTCTGGAAGGGTGACAACACTCTCAGAAGGTGTGTCATTCGCCAATTCAGGATTTTGTCTCATTCTTTTGAATATAAGCATTGGTGGCACAAACTGTCCAGCCACACTGGCACAACATAAGGCCTCTTTCTCCCCTTGTGATTATGCCGGTTTGTTTCTTCTTTTTTAATCCTAAAACTTTTTGCGTTTTTTTCTGAACGGTGGCAAATCCACTTTCATCAACGATAAATATTTTTGTAGATGAAAATATATTTTAATCTACGATTTTTTCAAGCGGAGGGTCGATTTGCCCTACTCTCCTCTACTTGAAAATCAGCTGTTAAGGGGCAATGATCCAGTTGTTCTCAGGCGTTCCCAAAGAATTATCTTTTCAATGTCGGCTTTTCATGGGCGGATTGATTCTGTAAGTGATTTGGTAAAATGCAGTTTGGCCTTTTTTTATATTTTTTAAAAAAATTTTTGAATTTGAAAAAAAGTATTAAATGTGCTTCTACATGACCCCACGAGACACCGGTTTCAGTATACGCAATGAATTTCGTAACACCCAATATATATATATATATATATATATATATATATATATATATATATATATATATATATATATATATATATATATATATATATGTTTCTGTTTTACTTTACAGTACGCTAAATTCTTCTGGCGATAAAAATTGATCTAACATAATAAACCATATATAAATGTATCCCGAAACAATATTATATTTATAAATTTTATAATGTGTTTTAAGGAAAACAAAATCATGCATTATAATTTAATTAAAAAATTAATTTTAGTAAGGTGTATGTGTATTTATTTAAACATGTATAGAGTGATGTATTCGTATTAATATAATAACATAATATTTTTACCTTTAACGGTAAAACCCAAAACATCAGGAGGTAAAACTAATATAATTATTTGTTTACAGTAACTATGTTAGCAGATTTCATCAGGGTGCAATGCACTTCCTCATGAGAGAGAGTTTCAGCTTTGCATTACAGATGAAGCCTGTCAAAACTATGCTCTAAATTAGTTCTGAGAGTGCAGCTTTTAAATAATTTTAACTTCATGTCAATGCAGTTATGCTGTGCGAGCCAAATTAAAATAGTTTCGGACTCCCATTCTAGTTATTTATTTCTATTCACAACGTTAATCGTCAAACGTTCTGAGAGGGTTATGGCAACATCGGCATATAGGAAACCTATACACAGAGGGCAATATCTAAATAGGGAATCTAACTATTCTACAGTAATATTCTACATTCCTCTAACTGTTAAACATAAAGCTAAACATTCGGCCATCTTAATTATGCTTGATTAACAAATAGTTTTACAAATGTCACAATCTAATTCTGTTTTCTGCATTGCTGCATTATCAAAATAAATTCGTATATAGCAAATGAAATTCTTGAGCTACCTTCATCATAACTAATTTACTAATGAATTTGAAAATTTATTAGTAACATTCCTCCATTTTAATGAATGGGAAGGAAAATGTCCTTATTTATAGACCAATTTTAATCAACTATAGTGTAAGAGCGGACCGGAAAATGTACCTATACACGAAAAAAAAACCGAATGAGAAATGGAATATTCTTTCTCACGTTATACTTACGAGTACTAGAAAATATGAGCAGTGTTTTAAGGCAGATACGGCGTTTTGACAATGGATTTCACGTCACGGGGAGAAATAGTTAATGCATATACGTATTGTGAGACACTGGGAACAATTTGACTATCCTTATAAACCACCTTGCACCCAATCATTTTCTCCTCTTCTTGCACTTTAAACTACTCGTAATTTACTAATGAATTTGAAAATTCATTAGTAACAGTCCTCCATTTTAATGAATGGGACATTTTCCTTATTTATAGACCAGAACTAGTTAATAGTTAATGCACATGCGTACCGTGAGACACTGGGAACAATTTGACTATCCTTATACCAGGTGTACAAGTATGAAATGCCGATTTTTTTTCTAAAAAAACATGTTAAAGTCGGAAAAATGATAAAAAGTGCTTTATTCAAAGTATGCTCCATCGCTTGTTATACATTTTTCCCATCTTTCGGGCAATTTGTGTATACCACGCCAGTAACAATCTTCCCCTTTTGTTGCGAACCATTCATCGAGCCATTTTTTCACATCTTCGTACGAACCAAAGCGCTACTCAGCAAGTGCGTGACCCATCGATGGAAACAAGTGGTAATCGGAAAGAGCCAAGTCTAGTGAGTAAGCCGCATGGGGTAGAACTTCCCAGCTGAGTGCTTCCAACGTGTCGCGAAATGGTTTTGCTGTATGCGATGGAGCATTGTCATGAAGAAAAATGACTTTGTGCTGCCTCTTTCGGTATTCTGGCCTTTTTTCAAGCAGCGAACGGTTGAAATCGGTCAACTGTTATTGGTAACGTTTAGTATTAACCGTTTCCCCAGGTTTTAACAGCTCATAATAGACCACGCCCCTCCGGTCCCACCACAGAGCATCGTCTTTCTGCCAAAGCGATTCAGTCTTGCGGTCGATGTGGATGGTGCGCCTGGGTCTACCCATGATTTTTTGCGCTTGGGATTCTCAAAATAAATCCACTTTTCATCCCCTATAACTATACGATGCAAAAACGACTTCCTTTTGTACCGAGCGAGCAAAACGTCACACGTGTTTTTGCGCTTTTTCCATTTGCCTGTCATTCAACTCATGTGGTATCCATCTACCGGTTTTCTGAATCTTTCCCATCTCTCGTAGCCGATTGGAAACAGCTTGTTGACTAACGCCCAATTGCTCGACGAGTTTTTTTTTGTGTTTGCGAATCATCTTCGTCCAACAATGCTTGCAATTCCACATCTTCATATTTTTTTAGCGCGTTTTCTATTGTCCTTGTCTGCAACATCGAAGTCACCACTTTTGAAACGCCGACACCATCGTTCACACGTATCTTGCGATGGAGCATGTTTACCATAAGCTTCTCGAAGTAATCGGTATGATTCAACAGCAGTTTTCTTCAAATGAAAACAAAAAAATAATGCTGTCCGCGAATGCTCTTTGTTCGGTATAAATTTCGACATATTGAACACAACAACACAACACCATGCACACACTTTTCCAATTTATCACTCGTGCGCGTCTGACACTTGTTGATGACACAACAAAATGGCGCAGTGTCAAATCTTTATAGCACAAACTGCATTGGTGCACCATCTGTTGTCTGAAACCCGCTTTTCATACTTGTACACCTGGTAAGCCACCTTGCACTTAACCATTTTCTCCTCTTCTTGCACTTTAAACTAATTTACTAATGAATTTGAAAATTCATAAGTAGCATTCCTCCATTTTAATGAATTGGAGATTTTCCTTATTTATAGACCAATTTTAATCAACTATAGTGTAAAAGCTGACGGGAAAATGTACCTATAAACGAAAGAAAACCGAATGAGAAATGAAATATTCGTTCTCGCGTTATACCTACTAGAAAATGTGGGCAGTTTTAAGGTAGATACGGAGTTTTGATGGTGGATTTCACGTCACGAGGAGAAATAGTTAATGCATATGCGTACTGTGAGACACTGAGAACAATTTGACTATCCTTATAATCCACCTTGCACTTAATCATTTTCTCCTCTTCTTGCAGTTTAAACTGTTCTTTACTGGCCATCAGTTTCTATAAAGAGAGCATACAAAAACTGGTGTATTACTATGACAATTCCCTAAAAGGGGTAGGAACTATGTGGAAAAATAGTTTAAGGTTTGTAAATCACGATGCAATAAAAATCTTTTCAAAATATACAAGCTATATACGGTAAAGAGCTATAGAAACGACGCGTGTGGGGAAAAAGCGATTCACGTTGGTCTTGAATCACTGTAAGTTGTACTCCGTGGAGAACATAGTCCTGGGTAAATCATTCCAAAGGGATGATGTTCTCCATGTTCTGCTTGAAAAGCTTTGTACGAGGGGTGATAAGCTGCACCACAGACGAAGATGATGTTATTAACGCGACGAATATTCCTAGCCTGTACCGTCCTGTGAGAAATTAAGCGAGCCAAATCTATCACTCTCCATAAAAATACTTATAGAATAGACTCGATGTTCCAAGGAATCAAGGTTGCTGGGGAGTTCCGAGTCCCCAATCAGGTGAACAGCTCTCTTCTGAATAGAATCCAACAAATGTAGCGGATGTTTGGGAACAGCGCCTCAAACATGGGAGCAGTATTCCATTGTTAGTCAAATTTGAGCTCTGTACAGAATTAGTAGGTGTTGTGGTATGTAAACCTTTCTAGTTCGAAATATTTCCAGCTTTTGAGAATCTTTCTTTGCTATGCATGCTACATGCTCGTACCAAGACATATTTCCTTCCAAATCAACGCCCAGCAAATCGATTGACGATGCTAGAGGAATCGAGTGTCTCGACATAACTATGTCGGGCTCAGCAACTTTAACTTTTTAAGAATAAACTGCCGGCTGGGTTTTTGCAGCGTTAAATACTACTTGGTTACTGTTACCTCAAGACAGAATTTCTTTCAGGCCTTTGTTGTTGAGTTGAATGTCTTCCTGCTGTCTGCGGATATTTGCAAGTAAATAAAGAGATAAACGTACTGTCATCTGCAAAGCTGTAGATGGATTACTGGTGCTTTCCAGCATATCGTTGATGTAAATGAGAAAGAGAGTAGGATACAGTATGAAGCCTCAGGGCCCACCGGCGTTGATAGTGAAGGTATTAGAAAGGAATCCGTCATCGACCACTCGTAAAGAACGCTCTTTGAGGAAACATAAGAGCCATAAACAAAACTGTTCAAATCTACTATAAGAGCGCAGCTTGGCCTACAATCCGTCCTGCCAAACACGGCCGAAATTCTGAGAAGCTTAATCAAAGCAGTTTACCTCATGTTAAAGAAAAAACTTTGAATTAGACCAATTTCTAGACCAACATTTTAAAGAATATAAAAATTACTAATTGCTACTCTTTGTTTATTTTAGTGTACAGCACCTATTGAAATCCTTACAATCACCTAGTATATTATTGCTGATCTAGATTCTTTGTAGCCGATTATATATAAGCCTACTCTTTCAAAAGCCACATTTTATGTGTATTAGATCCATTTAAACGAAATTTCTTTCTCTTTGGGTAATAGTGACGAGCTTAAGTCGTTCGTCAAAAAATCGTAAACAAAATTGGCTTTCCCTCTACTTGCTTGAGGTTTTGAATTTCTAACGGAGTCTCTAAGCAATATATCGCCGAATAATGAGACTAAAGTTTTTGCGTCGTAGCCGTTGTCGTCGGAATATTTTAGAAGTTCTTGAAGGGCCATACAGATGTAGAGGAATACCGTTCGATGGATATCGTTGAATTTTTGCAAAAGTAACTAAAATTTTAAAAAAGTTAATTATTATCAGTTATTATACCAATTATACTCAATGCCTAGTTATATTTTGACTCATTTTGATTACGCAGAAAATAAAATATATCACTTTTGATAGGAAACTTCCATAGGTTCCAGAGCTTATATATACAATTCTTCTGGATTTCTCCTGTGTCGACTGAATAAGTGAAAGGCGAAAAAATAGCACTTTTACAATTGACACATGAGAAATTCAGAAGAATTTTACTTAAAAAATAAATATATCACATTCAGATACAAGGCAACTTTACTATTTCCAGTGTTTCTGTATATTCTTGCAAAACGTTTAATCCCGCTTCTTTTCAAAACTGAATTTATTGTAGTTGTGTTTATAAAAAATAAAATGAGTTAATCCATGTCATATAAGAACATGTACACCATATCTACAGCTTTCACACCTTCTCCAGAGCCCGTGACACTCAAAAATAATCCAAATCATTCTATCTTGGTTTACAATATGCATATCAAATTTTGTGTCGACATGTAACACAGTTCGAAAACTATTTTGAGATCAGATCCGAATAGATGTGCAACCAAAAATTTTTGTCAAAATTAGTTTCTCAACATTTTAAAGCTATATTGAAGTTTTCATACAAAATTTTTTAGTTTTCTTTTTACTTTCCTCGTTAAAGCAAGTATAGTATGTGCGACAAAAATACTTTCTTCACGTTTCAGGGTCGCTATATTATGAAAAACGTAGGTTCTCTAGGGAAATGCCTAAAGCGGTACAGGAGCGACACGTATGCGGAAAAAGGACTAGTCTTGAATCGCTATAAATTGTACTCGGTCGGAAACACAGTCCCGGGCAAATTATTCCAAAGGGATGAGGTTCTCCATATAAAAGACTGCTTGAAAAGGGTTGTACGAGGAGTAAAAAGCTGAACCTCATACGGATGAGAAGTATATTAGCGCGAGGTGTATTTCTAGCATGCACCGCTCTGGGAGGAATTAAGCAGGCTACATCCATCGAACACTTTCCACGAGAATAGTTGTAGAATAGACTCAAGTCGCCAACCGTTCTTCAATGTTCCAATGAATCAAGGTTGTTGGCCCGTTCCGGGTCTCCAATTAGGCGAACAACTCTTTTCTGAATAGAAACCAACAAATGCAACTCCCATGTATGGGAGTAGAGCCCCAAACATGGGAGCAATATTCCATCGTTGGTCGAATTTGAGTTTTGTACAGAATTAACAGTTGTTGTGGAGTGTAAACCTTTCTAGTTCGAAATAATATTCCCAGCTTTTGAGAATCTTTCTTTGCTATGCATGCTACATGTTCATACCAAGACATATTTCCTTCCAAATCAACGCCCAGCAAATCGATTGACGATGCTAGAGGAATCGAGTGTCTCGACATAACTATGTCCGGTTCAGCAACTTTAACTTTTTAAGAATAAACTGCCGGCTGGGTTTTTGCAGCGTTAAATTCTACTTGGTTACTGTTATCTCAAGACAGAATTTCTTTCAGGCCTTTGTTGTTGAGTTGAATGTCTTCCTGCTGTCTGCGGATATTTGCAAGAGTAGCCGATGGTTAAACGTTCAAAGTAAATAAAGAGATAAACGTACTGTCATCTGCAAAGCTGTAGATTGGATTACTGGTGCTTTCTAGCAAATCGTTAATGTAAATGAGAAAGAGAGTAGGAGACAGTATGAAGCCTCAGGGCACACCGGCATTGATAGTGAAGGTATTAGAAAGGAATCCGTCGCCGACCACTCGTAAAGAACGCTCTTTGAGGAAACATAAGAGCCATAAACAAAACTGTTCAAATCTACTATAAGAGCGCAGCTTGACCTACAATCCGTCCTGCCAAACACGGCCGAATGCCTTGGATATATCAAGTGTAACCGCTCGAGATTCTCCAAAATGCTCAATTGCGACATTCTTGAAAGCAACGCAACTGGTGCTTGTTTGGCAAGGCCTTCTTGCCTTTTTTTAGTATTGGCTAAATTGTAGCCATTTCTGTAGGACATGTTAAAAAGCCTACAGAAAACTGTAGCGCCAGGCATTTTTTAAGTATTATGGCAGGTATTCCGTCAGCGCCAGAAGCTTCTTTGGTGTCTGGCTTCATTAAAATACATTTTATAGTACGCTGTCTGAAGGCAATATCGGACATCCTTGACTGCACTATGGGAATAGTTGGTGGTGCTTTTCCTTGGAAATCGACAGTAGAATGTGAAGCAAAGAGTTCACCTAACAAGTTGGCTTCCGCAATTAGCGTTGTTGCAACGGTAATATCTGGCTGTGTGAGTGGTGGTATAGTGGTTTAGTGAAATTTTGACTAACGGCCTTAGCGACTGACCGAAAGGATCTTGAATTATTGAAGCATGCAAGAAGTTTGTTTTTGATTCTTTGACTGTGTGCCTCCTTCGTTTCGTCAATAATTTCTTTGCATATGTTCAGAGTACGAAGATGTTACGCATTATGGCGTTAGGATTTTCACGCTATTGTCAGTAGGGAAGATGTTTAGAAGTAACAGCTTCTTTGTATTTTCGGTAGAACCAAGGCTTGCGGCAGGAAGGGTGTTTCTTTGAAAAAGGGATGTAAGCTTCTATAACAGCTAAAATGACATTGGAAACCTCCTTAGCGCAGTCAGATGAGTCGTCACATCTAAAACAAAGGTCTAACCAAGGGAAAGTTCCAAAATATTCCATGAATTCTTTCCCTATAGTAGGTTTGTAGTGCCAGCTCTGGAACGGTTTAGGCGCCTCTCTATCACTAATTGGTAGGATACTTGATGTCGAAAGCGGTTTGTGGTCGGAAGAAACTAAATGCTGATTTACGGTGACTGTGTAAATCTGTGGTTAAAAACAGGTCAAGAAGACTGACGACCTTTCCATCTCGATCAGGGATCCGTGTTGGTTCATCGATAAGCTGAGTACAGCCACAACTGAGAATGATTCAACTTCACGACCTTGCTCGTCGGTCGTATTTGAAAAATTCAGGTAGTTGAAGGTGTAGACATTAACCTCGCTCAGGATAGTAATTTCGGCACTTGAATAATTAATCTGTAAATGATCGATGGTGTCGACAAGAGAAGCGAAGTGTTCTAATGTTAGTATCTTCAGGTGATCGATCGAGGCAGCAGATAAATCTTGTGGTCTGTTGAGTCGTTATCTTTAACCACATAATGACCTTCCTCCTAGGATGTTTTATAATGAACAATCTGTGGACATGGGCATTGATGTGGCTAATCTTTTTGCAAGTTACTTCGGCTCTGTTTGCTCTGATGAGTTACTAGATTATTCAGTCTTACCCTCTACTAATATTCATAATATCTTCAAATTTAAGATTTCAATCTCTGAAATTTACGAGGGGCTCTCGAGGTTTACCTCCTGGGTTACTAAAGGCATGTAGCTTCGTGTTATCGCGACCATTATGCATGTTGTTTAAATTATTTGAAAACCGGTCATTTGGAGGAGGGTTACTTTCTTGATTTCCTGAGTATTGGAAGACCAGTTTTGTCACACACTCTACGGTATTCAAGTCAGGGGACAGGGCAGATATCGCGATATGGGGCTCCCATATGGGGCCTCTGCTGTTTAACCTGTTCTTGAATGATGTGGCCGAGTGTTTTCGGTCTTCCAGGTTCTTGCTTTTTGCTGATGATTTGAAGTTGTATACGGCGGTTGGATCAATTGAGGATTATGTGGGATTGCAGGGTGATTTGGATAGACTTAGTGTCTGGTGTCAGTTAAACGGTATGGTTTTAAATACTTTTAAATGCTTCTCTATGTCTTTCTCGAGATCGCGCAATCCATTGTTTTTTGATTACAGTATAAATGGGACTTCCCTCGTGGCCGTAGTTAATGTTAAGGATCTGGGGGGTTAAGTTTGATTCGGCACTGAGTTTTATTCCCCATATAACTGAGGTAACGTCTAGGTCTCTACCTTTTATTACCTCTATAAAAATGCTGTACTGCTTGTTGGTTAGGCCTCTCTTGGAATATTGCTCATGTGTGTGGAACCCACCTCTTGCTTGCCATCCTAGGAGCTTGGAGCCTGTTCAGAGTAAATTCCTACGTCATATTAATTTGAAATTCTTTAACCTTTGATTCTTTTAGTTATTCAAAACTGACATCTGTATTAACCTTGAATACCCTGTCTAACCGGAGAGTTCAGCGCGATCTTCTAATGTTCTTTAAAATTTTAAATTCCATTGTAAATTGTCCAGAACTTTTATCTCAGATTAATTTGTATGCACCCTCTAGACATACTAGATCTACGTTGTCCTTCTTCAAACCTTATCGTAAGACAACCTACGGGGCTAATACCTTCATGACAAGATCTATGGGAATTGTAAATAACTGCCCATCACTGGACTTGTTCTCCAGCTCCTTGTCTCTTTTTAAGAGGCAGATCGGGTTCTTTTCTGAATTTCTTAGTTTTAGCCTTTAGTTTTAAGTAGTTTTAAGTGTCATTTATATATGTAAACTTTTGTATTTTGTCTTTATGAGTTAATGGGCCTGTTCCGTAAATAAATAAATAATATCAAAGTTTCTGGGCTCCAGGGCCACCTATCGTTGGCAAAATAGATTGCTTCTGAGAAAAAATAGATTCCATAGTTAACGTCTAAACCAGGAATAGAGGAATAGAAGTCGTACCCAGGATAGAGAAAGTTGACTGTGCTGGTCGATCAACTGACCTTGGTTTCACAGAGAGCTTATTGAATTGTAGGTGTTGGCGCACTAAATTTATGTTTCAGTTTAAACCTCGGATGTTATGAAAATCTATTTTAAAATTATGATTTCTGCATATTGATGCCCCCGAATCAACCCTCACCCGGAGAACCGAACGGGGAGCAGTAATACCTCCGGAATTTTTTGATCCTAGGAGCTTCGTGACGTTACTTTTTCCCACTAAAACGTTAAGAAAGTTCACGCAGCTTAAACCGATGCGATGGTATCACATCGGGAGATGCCTTGTAATACCTGGGCATCTAAGTTATTCTTTTAGTTGCCTTCTAAGACAAGCACAACGTACTAAGGTGTGATATTCTGCCCAGCACCCCCACTGGAAATTGCCCGATGGACTTTACTTTCTGGACTTATCTAGTATAATGGTCACATACATCTCACAAGTACATACAGACGTGAAGTTTTACATGTATAGAGAATGAGTGAGGTGTCTGTGTTAAAATGACGTTGTGTAATAAAATAAAGTAGGTGGATTTTGTTCCCTACTCTAGGTTACGACAGTATATCGACTGAATGTTTGTGATATGTAGGGCATTTTTTAACCCTGATGAAAACTCTATATAAATAGAACGTAAAATTTGCAACTTTTTACTTATCATTATATTAATGATAATTAATATCATAGTAATTTAATCCACTTAAAATAATAGCATCTACAACATTAAGTTTCGATTCAATAATTACATAATCTTTAAATTATTTATTATTTTAATTTTGAAATTTAATATTTCAGAGCCGATTATTACAAGCAAATTAGTTTTTGTTGTAATTTCTTTTTAGGCCATGACCTTTCATAGTTTTAAAAATATTATGCAGATCTTCACTGATCAAGGATACACAATTTTTGACCATTATAGTTGACTGGAGAAAAAATTTGTGTATTATCAGCAAGACGAAAGAGAAATAATAATAGTAAAATAATAATGGGCCAGAATAGCTTCTTGGGGATCCTCTTGATACTAGTAGGGATTTTAACATATTGATAAAGTATTCGTTTCAAAATCTTGTAATTTGATATCTGAGGGGTTAGACCACCTTGAGATTTTCAAAAAATCGAATTATTTTCTTTTTGGGTAGATAAATTGTTTGTACTTTTAAGAATATTTTAAAACGTTTAACCATTTTAAAATTCAAATTATTTCCCAAGTTATAGCAATTAGAAGTGAGCGCGGCATAGAGTCGGCCCGAAATTCAGGTAGCGATCGGACCGGCACAAGCGGTCAAAGCCTTGATAAAGGGTATTGTTCCTTTAGTCAGCCTTTATAAGAACGCTGTTTAAAAAGTAATAACGAAAGTCTAAGCGCTGTCATTTGGTCTATGGCTCCAAAAGTGCATTACAGTGACACAAAAATTGCAGCTAGTATATTTAATGATGGATATACCAGTGTAGTATAAATGACGCAATTATTAAATCTTGTAATTGACCCAAGCGCGCTGCGATTTACAGAGAAATTGGATTCTCAACGAATATCTATAGCAAACATGAGAGCCCAACAGGACACTAAGGAGGCCAGGAAATTGAAAAGAGCTGCTCAAAAAGAGTCGGGCGACATCGCGGCAACAATGGAAGACCTCATGTACTGTCCAGGAATCGCAGATTGAAGGTAATTTTAAAAAATATTTGGTTTTAAGATGCTGACGCCGTACTGTTTTTTTCTGTTGCGATTTTTTCGAAATTAATAACCGATTTTGCACATATTCTTTATAATATTATCTAAGAAGTAGCATAGGATTTATTTGATTGGGTGACACGTTCATAAGTTATAAATTTTTTAAACTCAAAATTTCGATAAAAATCAGGAGTTTTTTTTTTCAAACAGCTGTCATTTCTACAAAAAAATTTTAATTTTTTTTTTCTACGCTACATTTTAGCTATTACCTTTCTAAATAAGAAACAAATATATTTTTTATTTTTCAGACGATACCTGACAGAGAAAATAAGAACACCATCAGCAAGGATTTTCAAAAGAGGGTCCTACTTGATGGCTCATATCTCCGTCATTTTTTAATTTTTTTACTCGTTGTTATTTCAAATTATTCATAAAACCACTATGTATATGTATAAAAGAAAAAATATTTTATATATTTAATAGCTGCGTCAAGAAAAAATTTTAGTTTTTATACCTATTTTTCCGAGCGCCAAGGTGATGTACCAGGTGTACAAGTATGAAATGCGGATTTCAGACAACAGATGGTGCACCAATGTAGTTTGTGCTATAAAGATTTGACACTGCGCCATTTTGTCAACAAGTGTCAAACGCGCACGAGTGATAAATTGGAAAAGTGTGTGCATAGTGTTGTGTTGTTGTGTTCAATATATCGAAATTTATACCGAACAAAGAGCATTCGCGGACAGTATTAATTTTTTGTTTTCATTTGAAGAAAACTGCTGTTGAATCATACCGATTACTTCGAGAAGCTTATGGTGAACATGCTCCATCGCAAGATACGTGTGAACGATGGTTTCAGCGTTTCAAAAGTGGTAACTTCGATGTTGCAGACAAGGAACCTGAAAAACCGCCAAAAAAATACGAAGATGTGGAATTGCAAGCATTGTTGGACGAAGATGATTCGCAAACACAAAAACAACTCGCCGAGCAATTGGGCGTTAGTCAACAAGCTATTTCCAGTCAGCTACGAGAGATGGGAAAGATTCAGAAGACCGATAGATGGGTACCACATGAGTTGAACGACAGGCAAATGGAAAAGCGCGTGACATTTTGCTCGCTCGGTACAAAAGGAAGTCGTTTTTTGCATCGTATAGTTACAGGGGATAAAAAGTGGATTTATTTTGAGAATCCCAAGCGCAAAAAATCATGGGTAGATCCAGGCGCACCATCCACATCGACCGCAAGACCAAAGCACTTTGGCAGAAAGACGATGCTCTGTGTTTGGTGGGACCAGAGGGGTGTGCTCTATTATGAGCTGTTAAAACCGGAGGAAACGGTTAATTCTAAACGTTACCAACAACAATTGACCGATTTGAACCGTTCGCTGCTTGAAAAAAAGGCCAGAATACCGAAAGAGGTAATACAAAGTCATTCTTCCTTATGACAATGCTCCATCGCATACGGCAAAATCAGTTCGCGACACGTTGGAAGCACTCAGCTGGGAAGTTCTACCCCATGCGGCTTACTCACCAGATTTGGCTCCTTCCGATTACCACTTGTTTGCATCGATGGGTCACGCACTTGCTGAGCAGCGCTTTGGCTCATACGAAAATGTGAAAAAATGGCTCGATGAATGGTTCGCAGCAAAAGGGAAGATTTTTACTGGCGTGGTATTCACAAATTGCCCGAAGGATGGGAAAAATGTATAACAAGCGATGAAGCATACTTCGAATAAAGCACTTTTTATCATTCTTCCGAATTTAACATGTTTTTTTTAGAATAAAAAATCCGCATTTCATACTTGTTCACCTGGTATGTTATAAGCAAACCACTGTCAAGTCTTTTCACTTGAGCCAATATATTTAAAGCTTTAGCTAGATCGAAAAATAACCTTTGAATTTCCATTGTAATTATATCTTCATATTCACCATCTTCAAAAGTTTTGTTTTAAAATAAATTTAAATAAAATCATTGATAGACCATTTACAAATTTAAACTATGTACAAGGTCATTTTAAAACCTAAGGTGTTCTATCTGTAAACTTCTTCATCTGTAGAATAAAACACAGCTTAGTCATCTTTATCTAGTTCTTGTTGTCTGGTATATAGTATAGTTAATCTAAATTGTATTTGTCATAGAATGGTTTTATGATGATATAATTACAACGCAGCAAAGCGGTAAAATAAACGACAAACGGAGTTATTCACCTTTTTTAGTAACAGAAAGCGTGACTTCACGCTATTCTTTTAACCTGAAGTAATAATTAAAAATATATGGCCTACGCCTAAACAATTGTGTGGATTACAGAATAGGTGAAGTGTTATTAGTGGCTTTTAATAAGATTAGTTTTATCTGAAAATACAGATATGCCATGGTAATGCCTGTAGACGATGAAACAAAATAATTGCATATTAAAATCGTATCAGTCAAATAGGCAAAAAATATTCTGCTAAACAATTATCTTTTTGGATATTAATATTGGTATGTTGGTGACGTATTGATTTGCTCCCAGCAAAAATGTTGAGCTCTGTTAAAAATCGATGCACGAACCTTCAAGCAACTTACATTTACCGTCTGTCAAGTAAGAACGTGCGCGTGCGTTACAAAAAGGTACAAAAATGATCACTAATAATGATGCTTGTTTCGAGAGGTTAAAACATACCATAGATAAGGTACTAATATTTATTTACCTAAACGATCATACAATAGTTAGTTTTAAACTACTTATAGATGCCAACGATACCCAATACTACAAGTTGTCAAATTAAGTTTTTCACACTCTAAAAGAACTTTATTCAAGCAGTATAACTCACTGTATTGAATAATCGGTACTTTGTAATGATATACTAATCACAAGAACGTTTGATATACGAAAGGTTTTAGAAAATTTATAGTGGAAAACTAACCTTTTCACAGCATTTACAATGGTCAATTTTAGAGCAAATCCGTTTATACTCTATTTATTTGAAAGTGATAGTAATAAAAATGACAGTGGATTGGCCGGAGTTCCTATAACAGAGGCCTGCTATCTATTGCCAGGTATTTCTCATGTAACAATACTCTCTTGTAACGAAGTTTTAATGCCGATCAAATCATTTTATTTACATACTTTCCTGTTGCCCCAACTATAAATATATATTTAGAGTATTTAGAGCAGCATACCCAAGTGTCAAGCCAGTTAGTGATAAGTCAGTTAGTATGTTAACAAAATATCTTCTCCAGCGAAACGCCAAAAGTTCGTGCAGCTAACCTATAATGAAAAGCGTATAGTTAAAAATGTATTTGACTGATCAAAAGTGTGGACGATTGTGGGACAAAACGTTTTTTAATGGCCGGAGTTGGAGCTTTCTCTTTACAAGGGACCAAAGGTTTTCAATAGGGTTAGCGTCCGGCAATTGTGAGGGCCATTCTAGTATCTTATCCTAGGCCAAAGCGAGCTAATTCTCGACGTGATTTTCTCGCAGCAAAGGTTTCTTCAACGTGCTTCGGAATTTGACATCATGGGCACGAAGATGTTGTCGAATGGTCTCATAGGACACATTCAAACCTGATTTTCTTAATTTTGCCGCTCTTTGACGCAGTATCAATTTCGGGTCCCGTGAAAACAAAGACACGATTCGTTTTTCGACTTTCGGAATGACTTTGCCTACCGAGCCACATTTCGGCAAGTCGTCATTTTTCGTCTCGTTAAAATGATTTACCCACTTCTTCACAAACGACACCTTTTTTCGGAATCGACTGATACCTTTAGTAAAATGCGTCTACCATAAATGAATTATCGCGGACACGTTCATACTTAACAGACTCTAATTAGTTGATTTCGTGATTACATTTTAGTATTTGATTTAAAATTGACTTGACTTTTAGGTCAATATCAATAAAGAAACTATTTTTTGTTGGTATCCTCATTACCTTATGACTTTTATAATTCTGAAAGTTGTACTAAATTGCTGGTAAAATGAAAATAAATAAAGTTATCAACAAATCGATTTATGTACCTAATAAATCTTTGAAATTTTTGGCTAGTCCGGAAAAGAGTCCTAAACTAAACATGTGTCTTGTATGTATACCTTCTAAATCATTCTCTAATTTCACTCAGGCTCCTGAAGTCTTTGATGTAAATATGATGAATCTAGATGTACTCGTTTCTGAGGTGGTAACATATGAAAGTAAGATTTTTTTTTTTGAGAGAATTTCGGACGAATGTAAATTATGGGCGACTTTAAATAAAAGGATATAACCTGTGACCGTAGACGAAACATTCGTCTATGAAGTTACTAAACGCAGTATTTCATTTATTTTCTTTTTATGGGTTTAGCACACGCTGCAGGGAAATACCTAAAGCGTTACAGGAGCGACACGTGTGTAGAAAAATCGATTCACGTTGGTCTTAAATAGCTGTAAATTGTACTAGGTGGGAAACACAATCTTGGGAAAATTATTTCAAAGGGATGAGGTTGTCCATATTAAAGACTGCTTGTACGAGGAGTAACAAGCTAAACCTCGTACGGATGTGAAGTATTAGCGCGATCTGTATTTCTAGCATGCACCGCTCTGGGAAAAATTAAGCAGGCTGCATCCACACATTACACACACGTGTAATGAAAGTACTTGTAGAATAGTCTCAAGTCGCCAACTGTTCTTCGACGTCCCAACGAATCAAGGCCGCTGGCCAGTTCCGGGTCTCCAATCCGGCAAACTCTTCACTGAATAGAAACCAACAAATGCAGTGTAAGTTTGAAAGCAGAGCTCCAAACATGATAGCAGTATTCCATTGTTGGTCAAATTTGAGCCCTGTACAGAATTAGTAGGTGTTGTGGGATGTAAACCTTTCTAGTTCGAAATAATATTTCCAGCTTTCGAAAAGCTCTCTTTGCTATGCTTGCAACATGTTCATGCCAAAACATATTTGCTCTCAAATTAACGCCCAACAAATTGAGTGACGATGCTAGAGGAATGGAGTGCCTCGACATAACTATCTCGGGTTTAAAACACTGCCGCCTGGGTTTTTGTGGCGTTAAATTCCACTTGGTTACTGTCACCCCAAGATAGAATATCTTCCAGGTCTTTGTTAAGTTGAATGACTTCCTGCTGTCTACAGATATTTGTATGAGTAGCCGATGTTCGAGGGTTTAAAGTGAATGAAGAGATAAGTGTACTGTCATCTGCAAAGCTGTAGATTGGATGCCCGGTTTTTTCTAGAAGATCGTTAATGTAAATGAGAAAGATAGTAGGAGACAGTATGGCGTCCTGGGGCACACCGGCGTTGATAGTGAAGGTGTTAGAAAGAAATCCGTCGACTGCCACTTGTAAAGAAAGCTCTTTGAGGAAACATGAGAGCCACAAATAGAACTCGTAACGCCTTGCTGCAATAAATGTCTTTGGTTTTATAGACCTCTCTCACCACAGCGTATTTATGCTTGGCTGTAGCTTCCTAACAACCAGTCTTGGTTTTTTTTTATGGGTCTAGCACACGTGCTAGAGGAAAGTCCCTAAAGCGCTCCAGGAGCGGCATGTGTGCGGAAAAAGAGATTCAGGTTGTTCTTGAATCGTTGTAAATTGTTTTGAAGCTGCTCTTATTGCAATATCGTCTGCAAATAAGCGTAAATTATTTCGAAAGAACTTTGGAATATCTGCAGTGATTAAATTGAATCAAGTGGGCGACAACGGGGACCCTTGCGGTACGCCCGCTCCTATTTTTATCACTGGATACTCTGTTTCTAAAAAAGAAATAATAAGCTGAACGAGGAAATTGGGCATACCCATCCTAATTAATTTGATAAATAAACCATTATGCCAGACCGTATCAAATGCTTTACTAAT
Source organism: Pachyrhynchus sulphureomaculatus (assembly GCA_019049505.1). NCBI lineage: Eukaryota > Metazoa > Arthropoda > Insecta > Coleoptera > Curculionidae > Pachyrhynchus > Pachyrhynchus sulphureomaculatus. The sequence goes on from CM032456.1 coordinate 171,965,059, forward strand.
ATCAAAGAAAACTGCCCCAGGGTTGAGTTTTCTATTAAACTTCTCTAATATAATTCATGCTTACCTTGTTGTTTGCTGAATTGTGGAATGATTTTGTCTAAATCCGAGCTATTTTTCAAGAAGGAAGTTCACCTGGATTGGCATTCAAGAGCATAAAAGCTTTAATATTTTATATAAGATTTACAAAAATTAGTGTACTGATGATCTGTCTTTTTTATAAATAACTAGCCGTGCCTGCGGCTCCGCTCGCGTGGACTTGATTCACTATTATCGTCATTGCTTATTCCTTATGTTACCTAACGTAATAAAATATATCCTATAAACTGGCCAGAGAATATTTATATTTTATAGAAAAACACGTAAATCGGATAAGTGGTTCTTGAGTGCTAAGCGCATTAACGGACACATAGACAGAGAGTCGTTGCGTTTTATATATTATAATTTTTTTTTGATAAATAATATGTAAAGAATTTTTTAAAAAAAAACACGTAAAGTAAGTGGTTCTCGAATGATAAGCACACTAACAGACAGACAGACAGAGAGATGTTGCGTTTTATATATTATATAGATCATTATTATTATATAACCTGGCCAGGAACACATGTATGAATTAAAAAAAACACGTAAACCGGATAAGTGGTTCTCGAGTGATAAGCGCACTAACGGACAAATAAACAGACAGACAGACAGAGAGACGTTGCATTATATATATATATATATATATATATATATATATATATATATATATATATATATATATATATATATATATATTATAGAAGATTATAGATAACCTGGTCAGAAAACAAATGTATGAATTAAAAAAAAAAACATTAAGTCGGATAGGTGGTTCTCAAGTCATGCGCGCACTAACGGACAGACAGACAAACAGAGAGATGTTGCATATATTATGTTCTTTGTTAATGGTTTAGGCAGTGTATTGCAAGAGAACACGCTAGCGGCAAACTTTTTTCCGACTTGATTCACTATTATCGACACTGCTTATTCCTTATGTTACCTAACGTAATAAAATATATCCTATAACCTGGCTAGAGAACATATATATGCATGCACGTAAATCGGATAAGTGGGCATTTTATATATATTATAGGTAGAAGATTATAGATAACCTGGCCAGAGAGCAAATGTACGAATTAAAAAAAAAACACGAAAATCAGATAAGTGGTTCTCTAGTGATAAGCGCACTAACGGACAGACAGACAGAGAGACGTTGCATTATATATATATATATATATATATATATATATATATATATATATATATTATAGAAGATTATAGATAACCTGGTCAGAAAACAAATGTATGAATTAAAAAAAAAAACATTAAGTCGGATAGGTGGTTCTCAAGCCATGCGCGCACTAACGGACAGACAGACAAACAGAGAGATATTGCATATATTATGTTCCTTGTTAATGGTTAAGGCAGTGTATTGCAAGAGAACACGCTAGCGGCAAACTTTTTTCCGACTTGACTCACTATTATCGACACTGCTTATTCCTTATATTACCTAACGTAATAAAATATATCCTATAAACTGGCCAGAGAATATATGTATTTTATAGAAAAAACACGTAAATCGAATAAGTGATTTTTGAGTGCTAAGCGCACTAACGGACAAACAGACAGAGTCGTTGCGTTTTATATATTATAAATTTTTTTTGATAAATATTATATTAAGAATTTAAAAAAAAAACACGTAAATCGGATAAGTGTTTCTCGAGTGATAAGCGCACTAACGGACAAACAGACAGACATACAGAGAGACGTTGTATTATATATATATATATATATATATATATATATATATATATATATATATATATATATATATATATACAGTCCAAATTATTAGACGCACTGCAAGATTTCATGTAAAATATTAATTACCGAGTGATATTGTACCGTTTTATTATTTTAAATTGATTTGTTTTTTATTTTTATATTATCCAATCAATTACCTATTTATTTGACATAAATAAAACAGCATTAATTTAGAAAAGCATAAGTTTATTAAGTTTTAAAGAAAAGTGAAATTGATGTTAGTAAAAGTCAATATTTAGTTGAGCCACCTTTAGCCGCTATCAAAGCTTTAATTCTGCGCGGCATGCTATCAATGCAAGATTGTACTGTCTCCTGCATTTGAGGATGATGATTCCACACATGAATAATCTTTTCTAGGAGCTGGGTTTTGTTGGTAATCACATCTTTAGCCACTTCTCTTTTCATCAGCTCCCACACATTTTCAATGGGGCCAATCCAACAGAGGGATATTTTTTTCTGCCAATAAAGCTTTAACAGACCGAGCAGTGTGGCACGGAGCTCCATCTTGCATGAAAGTGAATGGTTCCCCATTTGGAAACCATTCTCTGAGCTGCGGAATCAACCGATTTTGTAATACTTCTTTGTACTGATCTTGTCTCATTATTCCTTTGACGACGTACAGACGTCCAGTGCCCTTGCCGCTGATGACTGACCAAATCATCACTTTAGTGGGATGTTTAACCGTCGGGACGACACAATCAGGATGAAACTTTTCTCCATGACGACGACGCACATACTGAGCTTTATTCTGCAAAATTTCGAATGTGCTTTCGTCACTGAAGCAGACCTGTCAAAAATAGGAAAAATATATAAACTTCCATGTTTATTTGCTTTATTTAACTGAAAATGATAATAATGTATCAATTATTGATTAAATTGCTGTATCTTACCGATCTCCAGAAGTCCACATCTTTGTCTTGCCATTGTTTGGCCCACTTCAGGCGCTTTGCTTTCATTGCAGCTGTTAACTTGGGCTTCCTGGCGGGGCGACAGGCCTTAAAATCTAATTCTTTCAATTTTCTTCGAACAGTGCGCTCAGAACCATTTACGCTAGCATCCTGGAGTTGTGATTTTATTACCTTTGTGGTAGCAAATCTGTTTTCTACACAAATTTTCTTCAAACATCTCTCTGACCGTGGAGTGAAAATTGGTTTTCTATCGCATCTTTTCTTTCTTTTCGGGCTTAATTCCTTCCCTGACTCAATTTTCTTTTTTATGCGTCGTACACTAGCTTCAGAAACCTCCAATCTTCGTGATATTTCTCGGTTTGTAAATGTTTTCGCAATCACAAGGGCCTTCACTTCAGCTTTTTTACGTGATGAAAGATCGCCTTTTCTACCCATAATGAAAATAGTCCAATTACTTTTTTAAATCATTGCATACAAAATACACTAATAACTGAGTAGTATAAAACTGTTAAACAAACAATCACAGTCCATAAAGCCACAGAAACACGTCCGTACCTGACTCGATTCCGATCGCGACTGATACAGGTTTGTACTTCTTTACGTTCATGTATCACTTTGTCAACACAGTGTGGCCATATGTTAAAAATAAATACAAATATGTAGTCTACAACAATTCTTTTAAATAAAAATCAATAATATTGTAGTTTAAATATACCATTACTGCATAAAAACTCTTAAGAAACATAAAATTACTAAAAAAAATACAGTGCGTCTAATAATTTGGCCAGGGACTGTATATATATATATATATATATATATATATATATATATATATATATATATATATATATATATATATCCAAGCTGGAATCGTATGGTGTTCGAGGAAATGCGTTGAATTTGTTAGCATCCTACCTGGAAAATCGGACACATACGAGGTGTTCCTTAGGAACCAATATTAGGACCTCTCTTATACATTATATATACGAATGAACTCAGTAGAATATTCGAAGCATTTACTATACTTTACGCAGATGACACTACAATGATCTTTAGTGAGGAGAGCCCGCACGCAATACTGACCAGTGTGCAAGAAGCGTGAGAAGCTCTTGATGGATACTGACTTATTAATAAACGCTCAAAAAACACAATGCCTATTTTTCGGCAATAGAATAGAAAACACTTTATCTTTTACATATCGAAATATTAATATCCAATCGTCCGAATGCGTGTCCTTCTTGGGGGTGGAAATAGATCAGATATTGGACTGGAGAGCGCATATTGAGAATGTTGCGTTGAATGTTTCGAGGTATTGCTATGCTTTAAGAATTATTTCTGAAAATGTTGGATTCGATGCTGCTCTGTCAGCTAATCATGCCTTCATACAGTCAAGAATAAGATACGGTCTTATCTTTTGGGGTAATTTACCGGAAATTAAAAGAGTTGTAATTCTTCAGAAAAAATGTATTAGAAGTATATTTGGAATAACGCAGCGTGATAGCTGTAGGAATGTGTTTAGAGACAGAAAGATCTTAACCATTATTTCTATGTATATCTTGGACAGTTTTATGTTTGTTCACACCAACAGCGATATTTTTGAGTCTTACATGAACAATCACAGGTATGTCACTAGACATAAATTGAATCTGCTTTCCGAAAAGTGTAATTACAGCTACATAGAGAAAAATGTTAATTATGTCATATTAAAGATATATAATAGTTTCCCAGAGAGTGTACGTGCGTTATGTAAAACGGAAATAAAGAGACTTTTAACCAAATATCTGCTTCAAGGAGCTTATTACTCATTAAATGAATTTTTCTTAAGTCCAGGTGAAATTAGCACGGGGATTTGATGACTCTGTCAGCAGAGGTGGTTTCTTGTCTTTTCCGTTGTGCCTCTTATTTCATTGTGTCTTTGTTAATATATTGTAATTTTGCTTTTAAAGTGTTTTTACTTATTTACTATTTTTTCCTTTTCTTTTATTTAATTATAGCTTATTGTAAACTTAGTTAACATTGTTTAATGCCTATTGGCTTATAAGTGTAACCTATTGTTACATGAAAACAAATAAATTATTATCTATCTATCTATCTATATATATATATATATATATATATATTATATATATATATATATATATATATATATATATATATATATATATAATAGATAACCTGGCCAGAGAACAAATGTATGAATTAAAAAAAATAAGTCGGATAAGTGGTTCTCAAGTCATGAGCATATATTATGTTTTTTGTTAATGGTTTGGGCAGTGTATTGCAACAGAACATGCCAGCGGCAAACTTTTTTCCGACTTGATTCACTATTATCGACACTGCTTATTCCTTATGATACCTAACGTAATAAAATATATCCTATAACCTGGCTAGAGAACATATGTATGCATGCACGTAAATCGAATAAGTGGGCATTTTATATATATTATAGGTAGAAGATTATAGATAACATGGCCAGAGAACAAATGTATGAATTAAAAAAAATACGCGTAAATCGGATAAATGGTTCTCGAGTGATAAGCGCACTAACGGACAGACTGATAGACAGGGAGACGTTGCATTTTACATATAATATATATATATATATATATATATATATATATATATATATATATATATATATATATATATATTATTCTTTGCAACATGATATTGTTCCATATTTAATAGTTTAGGCAGTGTATTGCAAGAGAACGCGCTAGCGACTTGAATCACTATTATCATTACTGTTTATTTATTATGTTACTTAATGTAATAAAATATAGCCTATAACCTGGCCAGAGAACATATGTATGGTTTAAAAAAAAGCACGCAAATCGGATAAGTGGTTCTCCATTGATAAGCGCACTAACGGACAGACAGACAGACAGAGAACCGTTGCATTTTATATACATATAATATAGATTTCATAAGAAATTTTAGGATTTTTCGTAAAATAGTACGTACTTAATCAATCATCTCATGTAATCTTTAATTAATACTACCATATATATATTTTATACTGTTGTCAAGTACTAAAATTCTTAATTATGTACCTATATTAACCTCTAATAGGAAATCACTCCAATTATCAATTTTTTGCAATTTCTTAATATTCTAATAATAAATTAACAACTTCCAACGTGATGGCTTAACAGATTAAAGAACCAGTACGACCGGTACCTATTCGGGTAATTATATACATTCCTCTGTAATTTATATAGATAACATGTTATATGGCTTGAATTGACATAAATGTATAAACGATTATCATATTAAAACTATACCCGCATACGTATGTAATTATACTTCTAGTATCTTACAATTTGCATCGCTGAAAATACAACGGTAATCGAGTCTGTAATGTGTAAACTACTTAGTTTAATGGTCCTGCCAATAATCCAACAATAAACAACCCATTTTATATTATGTTGCTACGTGTATTTTAAAATTAATAGATAAAGGAACACATTTTAAAAACGGAAAATGCAGGGTGGACTAAGATATCCCAACTTTTTATCACAAAAAAGACTTTTTGGATGGTTGTAGCTTCTACTTGATTGAAATTCATTATAAATATATAATAAAAGACTGTTTTTAGTCAATTTCCACCGGTTTATTTAAATTGCGGTGACGCGTTTCGCTGTCGATGCAGCTTCTTCAGATCTACTTTTACACTGTCAAGTTAGGTTTAATGTTCACAATTTTATATTATTTCTTAATTATAATATTACACCTAATTAAATTACAATGATAGTATTGGAAAACCCACACAGATTTGGAATTAGGAGCCTGGTCGTTGAGTAACGTACCTGTAGTCCTTAATTGATTTATTTGCATTTTCTCTAAAAGGTTTAGTTTTAAACCTTTTTGTTGGATGTGTAAAATCTTGAAATTCTTGTTAAACGTGTGATTTTCTGTTAAAAGATGATTAGCATCTGTTGAATTAGACTTTCTATGGATGAAACTTTTTTCGTGTTCTGTAATTCTTTGTTTAAATGTACGTCCAGTTTGTCCTATGTATGTAGGTAATAAAAAAGGGTCATTGGGTGCCAAATCAGGGCTGTACGGCGGATGACTTATCAAATCGATGCTTTGGCCGGTCAAAAATTCATTGTCATGATGAAGAATGATTCGCCTCGTTTTCGACTTTTTCCGAATTTCTCCGAAGACTTCTGGCAAACAAATAGTCGTGTACCATTCAGAATTGACCGTCCTACGTTGCTCTAACGTCACTGCCGCGACGTGACCGGTAATGCCGAAGAAACAGGCAACCATTTGCTTCGATGTGCTTCTTCCGCGAACAACTTTTGTTGGATTTGGCTCGTCTTGGAAGATCCATACAGTCGACTGCTGTTTTGTTTCGAGCTCATATGCATAGATCCAAGATTCGTCACCTGTGTAGATGTTATACACAGCCTTTGAAGCACCTTGATCGTATTTTTTCAACATTTCCTTGCACCAATCGACACGAGCCTTCTTTTGAACGTTTGTCAGATTATGCGGGATCCAACGCGAACAAATCTTTTTTACGGCCATATGATCGCGTAATATCTTGATGCTTGTCATACTAATGCCTAAAGATGCCTCAATCTCACGGTATGTCGCATGACGATCTTCCTTTATCAGCTCACGCACAGCAACGATGTTTTCTGGCACAACAACCGATTTTGGACGGCCTTCACGGAATTCGTCCTGAAGCGAAAGTCGGCCACGATTGAATTCGTTATACCAGTTTTTTACAGTGCTGTAGGATGATGCTTCATGGCCGTATAAAGAATTAAGTTCATCGCACGAAAATGTTCACGAGTTAATTCCATTTTTTGCCCGAGGTGAATTTTTCAAGTAACTGTAAACAATACAAATTGCGCTGAAATGACAAAATGTTTGTTCAAAGGTTATGTTCAACAATGTCAAGTTTCTAATGGAAACGTCAGATGGCACCTGGCAACACTTACTGTTGCCAAGGCCAGAAATATAAATAGCAACCCACGTATAAAATGTCGAGAGGCTTTTTTAATTTTTCTAATAAACAATTTTTTATAAATACTTAAACATAATTTTTTTGGTCGAAAATTGCATACTAAAGTTTGAAACACCATAAATTTTTTTATTTTTGAAAAAAAAACCTTCGACAATTTTTAACTACTACATTATTTTACAAGGTTAATTTTTATTTTTGCATATTGGATTATTTCTTGTGAAGTTATCCTGTAGACAAGGAGGCACCATAGTTGTCATCAGAGGTCCATTTAACTCGATAAAAAATAATGTTAACATTTAAAACATATTTAAAAAAAAAATCTTTTAATTTAAAGAACAATGAAAATATATAATCGTCATTCTTTTGTATTATCCACTTAATAACCTTTAAAATATTTTTTTTAAGTATAGGGGGAAAAATATTTTCATCGTAATACCGGCGGGACCCCTCTGTCTAAAAAATAAGATGTGCACAGTTTTAGCTCAATTAGATAAGGTTAACCACATTGAGGTTAAAGCTGTACAATTCGATTTTTTTGCAAAAAAATTGTGGTTTTTCCCTCATAAAATGAAAACCATTCGTCCTAGAAACCTCATTTCATAGGAAATGGTGTTGTCTTAAAGTATTACTTTTACCACTTTTTTGTTAAAACTTTTATATTTGAAGATATTCATCATCCAAGACCGGACATGATTCGAATCCTCAAATTCGATCTTCGACCTATTTAGAAAACGAAAGTGAAAAATGGCAACAAAGATACCTACCTTAAATACCGTTGACCATTTTTTGTTTCCTTTGTATTATAAACAATTATACAAATACATCATTATTATACAATATATAAGACATAAAAGTGTCATTTGTTTTAACTTCATAAATAATTTTACGAATTGCAAGGCTTTAAAAGGTTTGTTTTTGTTACAGAAAAGCTATTGCTAAGGACTCTTTTATAAGAGAATTCTACCTGGAGTATCATAAACCACACCCCTTTCTTTTTTTTTGTTCCTTGTCTGGGAAGCCCGGGAAGAAATCAGAGACTTTTAGATTACGTTTGCCTTTCAAGTGGTGAACATTTCAACAACGTTCGTTTAGTGACTTTTGTGTGAGGCTTGCGGGACAATGTCTTCTACAGCATCAATGAGCCATACTTGTTCGGGTTCGAGTGCAAGGCAGAAAGAAATGGTGTATTTAATCGGCCACATGTCTCATCAAATCAGTGGCAGTAAATTACCATCTAATTGTCAAGTTTTACGCAGTTTAATTGGTAATATACGTCAAGTGAAACTAAACATCAGAGAAGCTGCAAGACTTACAATACTGGAAGTTTTAATTTTTTGAGAGAAAGCTAAGATACCAACCAAATACCTGAAAGACTGTATTACAAAATTAGAAAAACTGTACGAAAGCTAAAAAATCTAAAAGCACAGCGCAAAATAAATAACCGGTCAAGTGCAAGTTGAACTAGCACAATTAGTGTTCCCTACGTTAATTGCTATAATAAAAAATTTTGTTACAGTGGTATAAAATGATCAGTGACTTCACAAAACTCACCCCAAATAAGTTTTCAACAAAGTTTGTTTCCAATTTTTACTGAAAACTGATGACCTTGAAATTTTTGTATTTTTTATATACCAGATATATTATTAAAGGTAATGCACTCGTGATAATTTTCGTTCAATCTATACCCCATGGAGAATATTCCAGGGTTTTTTCAAAATTTTTCGACCAGTACTTTTGGAGATAAGGTAGAGGGACAGCGATTTTTCGCAATTTTTTAAAAATAATACAAAGAAAAGTGTGCCCAAGTATTATATTATACGAGGCTGGTTTGAAAAGTCCGTGCAAAGTCCGAGAGATGGCACCACCGGCGCGTATCGAGGTCATGTTTAGTTAGTAGCATCTCTTGAATGAACGCACACCAAGTTTCAGCCATATTGGTCTATTTCTTTGTGTTTGGCATTCGTGTGAATCAAGGAAGTCGAGTGATTTTCAAGAAATGGACGAAAAAGAATTTCGTGTGGTGATTAAACATTACTTTATGAAAGGCAAAACGCCTCAGGAGACTAAAGAGAAGCTTGATAAACATTATGGTGACTCTGCACCTTCGATTAGAACAGTTTATAAGTGGTTACAAAATTTTCGGACTGGCCATATGGGCACAAGTGACGCTGAACGTTCTGGACGGCCTGTGGAGGTTATGACTCCAAAAATCATTGATCAAATCCATGGTATGGTGATGGATGACAGAAGAGTTAAGGTGCGTGAGATTGCTAGTGCTGTGGGCATCTCGACTGAACGGGTACATACTATTTTGCATAAACATTTGGACATGAGGAAGCTATCCGCAAGATGGGTGCCGCGATTGCTCACGCTTGACCAAAAACGGTATCGTGTGAAGTGTTGCAAGGATGGTTTGCAGCTGTTCCAGAACAATCCGGAGGACTTTAAGCGTCGTTTCGTCACTGTGGATGAAACATGGATACATTACTATACTCCTGAGACCAAACAACAATCTAAACAATGGGCTACCAAGGGGGAATCTGCACCAAAAAAGGCGAAGACCGTTCCTTCGGCCGGAAAGGTTATGGCGACTGTCTTTTGGGATTCGCAAGGGATAATCCTCATCGACTATCTGGAAAAGGGTAAAACTATTACAGGTGAATAATATTCATCGTTATTGGACCGTTTGAAAACCGAGCTGCAAGAAAAACGCCCGCGATTGGCCCACAAGAAAGTCCTTTTCCATCACGACAACGCACCAGCACACACCTCAGCAGTTGTGGTCGCAAAATTAATGGAAATAGGATTCCAACTCGTTTCACATCCCCCCTATTCTCCAGACTTGGCTCCCTCGGACTATTATTTGTTCCCCAATTTGAAGAAATGGCTGGCGGGACAAAGATTTTATTCAAACGAGGAGGTGAATGCAGACACTAATGGATATTTTGCAGACTTGGACAAATTCTATTATTCGGAAGGGATCAACAAACTAGAACATCGTTGGACGAAGTGTATAAGCCTAAAAGGAGACTATGTCGAAAAATAAAAAAGGTTTACCCCAAACACATAAGTAGTTTTTATTTTTGCACGGACTTTTCAAACCAGCCTCGTAAAAAGGGTTTAGTTAAAACCGTTTTCAAAAGTAAATAGAGCAAAATCCAAATTGAAAATGGAGGATTTAGGAGAAAAGAAAAGCAAAATGGGAAGAAATAATGTTCAGATGCATTTTATTATTTCAAGTTTAGTTATAAAAAAGGAAGCAATATAAAGGAATGAAGTTATTATTTACTTTTACAATTTATTATCAGATCAAGGTGGTAACGGCTTAGATAAAGTGGCCTTTGAAGAGTCAAGAAAAATTTTCCTACATTCAGATACAACTTGTTACAGAAACTGCCGTTGTTCTTCATCTTTCGTCAAACAAGAATTGAAGTCTTGAATTAATTTTACACCTCTTTCAGCTGTGTCATTGACAACCTTAAAACTGTTTACTATTTTGTTAAATTTTAAATAGTGTAAATTGTCACACCAGCCTCGTATATATATATATATATATATATATATATATATATATATATATATATATATATATATATAAATATATTTTACTAGAGTTTTTACAAGCTTTCATTTGACATCACACTCGATGACCTAGTAAAAATTTTTTTTTTTTTCACTTTCGATTTCACCCCTTAAAACTAACCCCTTAAGTCAAAATTTAACTTTCAGAACTGCATGGCTCTGATGAGACCATCAATTCCTATATTAGTACCAAATTTCAACTTTCTATGTCAAATAGTTTCGGAGAAAAAATCGGGTGTGACAGACAGACAGACAGACACCGAAGTGATCTTATAAGTGTTCCGTACGGAACACTAAAAAGTAGAAGCTTTCAAGTCATTCAAGTCAAAGACATTTGTTTCTTTATAATCAATATTTATGTAAAAGTGTGGTTCAACGCCCCCAAACTCACTTTGGCCCCCCCAACCAAGACCTGCAATTGTTAAAATCTTTTGTGAAATACAGACAAATCGATAAAGACCTTGCAGACTGTCTAAAACGATAAATCATCTGTGGTATCTCAATTCGGAGCTAGTCGCATTTTAATTTTTTTATGAAACTTTAGAAAAAAATGTCAAAACAAGCATGGCTGCAAAATGTCTAAAATTAGTTTCCGCTGAAGAAAAAAGTTACGATGATAGGGATGTAAAAGCAAGGTTCAATCTCGAACAAGTGGATAATTTATCGGAGAAAAAAACTGATTATTTTGTTTCTCATCAAACTCTAGATTTCAAATTGATACGAACTTTTTAAATGCTGATCCCGATGAATGGTGTGACAATTTACACTATTTAAAAGTTAACAAAATAGTAAACAGTTTTAAGGTTGTCAATGACACAGCTGAAAGAGGTGTAAAATTAATTCAAGACTTCAATTCTTGTTTGACGAAAGATGAAGAACAACGGCAGTTTCTGTAACAAGTTGTATCTGAATGTAGGAAAATTTTTCTTGACTCTTCAAAGGCCACCTTATCTAAGCCGTTACCACCTTGATCTGATAATAAATTGTAAAAGTAAATAATAACTTCATTCCTTTATATTGCTTCCTTTTTTATAACTAAACTTGAAATAATAAAATGCATCTGAACATTATTTCTTCCCATTTTGCTTTTCTTTTCTCCTAAATCCTCCATTTTCAATTTGGATTTTGCTCTATTTACTTTTGAAAACGGTTTTAACTAAACCCTTTTTACGAGGCTGGTTTGAAAAGTCCGTGCAAAAATAAAAACTACTTATGTGTTTGGGGTAAACCTTTTTTATTTTTCGACATAGTCTCCTTTTAGGCTTATACACTTCGTCCAACGATGTTCTAGTTTGTTGATCCCTTCCGAATAATAGGATTTGATTTGTCCAAGTCACATCCTCGTTTGAATAAAATCTTTGTCCCGTCAGCCATTTCTTCAAATTGGGGAACAAATAGTAGTCCGAGGGAGCCAAGTCTGGAGAATAGGGGGGATGTGAAACGAGTTGGAATCCTATTTCCATTAATTTTGCGACCACAACTGCTGAGGTGTGTGCTGGTGCGTTGTCGTGATGAAAAGGACTTTCTTGTGGGCCAATCGCGGGCGTTTTTCTTGCAGCTCGGTTTTCAAACGGTCCAATAACGATGAATAATATTCACCTGTAATAGTTTTACCCTTTTCCAGATAGTCGATGAGGATTATCCCTTGCGAATCCCAAAAGACAGTCGCCATAACCTTTCCGGCCGAAGGAACGGTCTTCGCCTTTTTTGGTGCAGATTCCCCCTTGGTAACCCATTGTTTAGATTGTTGTTTGGTCTCAGGAGTATAGTAATGTATCCATGTTTCATCCACAGTGACGAAACGACGCTTAAAGTCCTCCGGATTCTTCTGGAACAGCTGCAAACCATCCTTGCAACACTTCACACGATTCCGTTTTTGGTCAAGCGTGAGCAATCGCGGCACCCATCTTGCGGATAGCTTTCTCATGTCCAAATGTTTATGCAAAATATTATGTACCCGTTCAGTCGAGATGCCCACAGCACTAGCAATCTCACGCACCTTAACCCTTCTGTCATCCATCACCATATCATGGATTTGATCAATGATTTCTGGAGTCGTAACCTCCACAGGCCGTCCAGAACGTTCAGCGTCACTTGTGCCCATATGGCCAGTCCGAAAATTTTGAAACCACTTATAAACTGTTCTAATCGAAGGTGCAGAGTCACCATAATGTTTATCAAGCTTATCTTTAGTCTCCTGAGGCGCTTTGCCTTCCATAAAGTAATGTTTAATCACCACACGAAATTCTTTTTCGTCCATTTCTTGAAAATCACTCGACTTCCTTGATTCACACGAATGCCAAACACAAAGAAATAGACCAATATGGCTGAAACTTGGTGTGCGTTCATTCAAGAGATGCTACTAACTAAACATGACCTCGATACGCGCCAGTGGTGCCATCTCTCGGACTTTGCACGGACTTTTCAAACCAGCCTCGTATGTACGTATTGAAAAAATAAATAAAGTAAAATCTAGACAGCCGATGTAATTGAATCTTGCAATGTTTTTAGACATTTTCATAAAAAATCAATTTTCATAAAAAGTCAAAACTTCAACCTTGATGAGGCACGGGTTAACATCAATCAATCAATCAATTGACAACTTTTAGAAGAGGTCCCCCCGAACACTGATTTTTTGTAACCACCCTAATACAACTCTTTGCAGCGCCTGTTTTTTTGCTTTTAAAATATTTTTTCCGATTTTTGTTTTTATATATCCGATAAATTAACAAAGCTAGTGCATTCGTGCTAATTTTCATTCTACACCTTATGTAGAATACTTCAGAACTTTTTCAAAATTTTTTGGTTAGTACTCGTAGAGATAGGGTGGGGGGACAGCGCTTTTTGGCAATTTTTTGAAAATACTATAAAGAAAAGTTCACGCGAGTATTACAGCATATATATATTTTTGAACACGTGCTTTGAAAACCTTTCATTTGACACCCCACTCGATGCTCTGTAAACTTTTTTTTTCACTTCTGATTTCACCCCTCAAAACTAAAACCTGAAGTCAAAATTTAACTTTAAAAACTTCACAGTTGTGATTGAGCCATCAATTCCTATATTTATGACAAATTTCAACTTTCAATGACAAATAATTTCGGAGAAAATCGGCTGACTGACAGATACCGAACTGATTCGACACGAGTTCCGTTTTTTAATTTTGATACGGAACACTAAAAATGATATTTCTGATATATTTACGGTAACTTAACAATAAATTAAGACTTTTAGTTCTGGTTTTTCTACGAAGTAATTAAACTTTTCTCTTCACACTCGCCATTAATTTTTGCAAACGACTATCCAGTTTAAGGAAAATTCTTGAACACATTTAGTATATTTTCCATTTTCCTTTAACACATTTTTTACTAATGTCCAGTATCGCTTAAATAGGCAGAGTCCCGGTGTGTTTGGCAGAGTAAGATTTTTGTGGATGTAGGAAATAATAGTGTTTTTCTAGCGACTATAACGTGGGCTTGGCATAATGTACCTTTACTAAATCTAGTTAAAATATGTGTGTATGTACAGTCATCGTTTCCTCAAACATTCAACTAACGATTATTTTTTTACTTATTACGTATTAGCGAATGTGGCGGCCTGTGGCTCCGTAGCGTAGTACTTGCTTTCGATGCAGAATGTCTCGGGTTCCAATCGCGGCAGGTTCATATACTTATTTATTAATTTATTTAAGTATATTGGGCCTGGCTACGTACATAGGTAGTGGTTGTTTGCAGAAATGCAATAACGTCCGTGGCAGCACTATCGCGTTGACTAAAAGGTGCTGTGCAAAACAAAAATGTATGTTTCGGCACTTCCGTTCCTTTCGCAAAAAAAAAGGTTTACTGCGAAGACCACATTTGATAGAGAGCCGGCCAGACAAGTACCTTGGGTTCAATTTTTTCTACAGAAATAAATTTTTATTGTCCGGAACATTCTCCTTCTACATTATACTCTAGAACTGTAGCCGTGGTAGAGAACTAAAGTTGTATTTAAAATACGATTCATTACTCATTATTAAGCATTTATAGAGCATACAATTATTTGATCGTTGTCCTTAATCCATCCCAGGACTCATGCCAAGATGGATTGACAAATGAGAAAACAGTGGACACTGCTGAAATATGGGCTTTGTTCATTTTTAACAGTTAATTTTATTACTGGGGTAGAACCCTAACGATCGTGCTGCCTGGTGGTAACTATTAGTAAAAATTCCTCTGTCGGTCTTTGAGCCTTACACAGTTCCCACCGGAAAAAAAAAACATATGCTTCTAAATTCTAGGCTTTCACCAGCCAAAGATACGATTTGTTGTATCTTACTGAAATATATTAAATTTGTGTTAAATTTTATATCAGAATTTCAAACTTATCTTATTAATATTCTAATCGATTATAAAGGATTAATTTACCTGTCAGTCTTGTTTTTCCCGTTTACTTCCCCTAAATATCTATTTACCCTGGTGTTTACAATAATCTTAACATATAATCAGAACAAGATATTATAGGACAGCGGCGCACACTGTGTACAAAAAAAAAACATTACCGTTTAAAAATCCCTCCAGACCTCAAATTTCATCAAATCACCATATATTTTTTTTTAAATCATCGTAAGAAAATTTAGAAAAAGAACTGTCAAACTGTCAATGATATCCAATTTCCTAATAAACCAATTTAGTTCGAGTAATGCTCCAAAAACGGCATCAAAGTGGTCAAGTTAACAATATTAACGAGGCATACGTACATATTCCGATGTATTTTTAGTCACTGAATCCAAATATGATATCTGATTTGCTTGTATACCTATTGATTTCAAGATAAGGTCCAAAAATGGCCTCAAAAAAGTCAAAAATGGTCAAGTCAGAAACATATTTCGATGTATTTTCGGTTATTGGATCCAAATATTAAAAAAATAGCCAGATATGTGATATTGGTCACTAAATTCAAATCTAAAGTATGACTTGCTCATCTATAATATATATAAAATGCAACGTCTCTCTGTCTGTCTGTCCGTTAGTGTGCTTATCCGATTTACGTGCTTTTTTTTAAAAAAAACATATATATATGTTCTCTGGCCAGGTTCTAGGCTATATTTTATTACGTTAGGTAACATAAGGGATACAATACACTGCCTAAACCATTAAATATGGAACAATATCATGTAGCAAAGAATATATAATATATATAAAATGCAATGTCTCTGTCTGTCCGTTAGTGCGTTTATCACGCGAGAACCACTTATCCGATTTATGTGTTTTTTTTTTTTTTAATTCATACATTTATTCTCTCCAGGTTATCTATAATCTTCTATAATATATATAAAATGCAACGTCTCCTTGTCTATCTGTCTGTCTGTCTACGTGTCCGTTAGTGCGCTTATCACTCGAGAACCACTTATCCGATTTAGGTGCTTTTTTTTTAAAATATACATATGTTCTCTGGCCAGGTTATAGGATATATTTTATTACATTAGGTAACATAAGGAATAAGCATTGACAACAATAGTGAATCAAGTCGGAAAAAAGTTTGCCGCTAGCGCGTTCTCCTGCAATACGCTGCCTAAACCATTAAATATCGACCAATCATGTAGCAAACAATACAATATATATATATATATATATATATATATATATATATATATATATATCTGTCTGCCTGTCCGTCCATTAGTGCGCTTATTACTCGCGAACTTCTTATCCGATTTACGTGTTTTTTTTAAATTCATACACATGTTTTCTCGCCAGGTTATAGGATATATTTTATTACGTTAGGTAATATAAGGAAGAAGCAGTGACGATAATAGTGAATGAAGTCGACGCGAGCGGACCCGCGGGCACAGCTAGTGTATCTATACGATTTCACGGTCATAAAGGAGCAGAATCAAATATATAACGAGCCTTAAGCCTAACATAACCTTACGGATTAAATCATAAAAACGGAGAAGAGCAGAGACTTTTTATATCTGGTTGTCATATAAAACTTTATTGTAGGTGAAGTCCTAAAATATGAAATAGTAAAATAAAAATTTGAGGTAGTTTTTGGACCATCACCAAATAATAGGTTTATTAGCAAATCGGATATCATATTTGCATTCAGTGTCCAAAAATACGTAGGAATACATATGTCTAGACAATAATTAATCAATAGTAAAGTTAATAGTATTTTTTTCCCGGATTGATCAATTTTTTGTCACAGTATTTGTGTAAAATGGCCATTTAAAATATATACTTCCAAAATATGGCTCGACGGTTTTTTTTCTAAATTTTCTTACGATGATTAAAAAAAATATATATCTTTGATTGTGTTAGCCGATACTTGTTGGAAATTCATAATAAAATTATATAAAAACAACACTATGTTTTAATTTCCAATATATTTAAAGTCACTTGACAATTGTTTCACCATACAATGGCTTCTTCAGAATTATTTACTTCTGAAGAAGCCATTGCATGGTGAAACAATTGTCAAGTGACTTTAAATATATTGGAAATTAAAACATAGTGTTGTTTTTATATAATTTTAAAAAAAATATGGTGATCCGATGAAATTTGAGATCGATAAGAATTTTTGAACGGTAATGTTTTTTTCTACCCACTGTGCAGTGGTCCAACCAAATTAGGCAACAAGTTTGTCTTTTAGTAAAACTTAATAACTTTAAACATTATCCTTTAACAACGTCTGTCGACCATTACTTGTATCGATACGGCCCAATATATTTTAGTTCATCCTTCAGAAATGTCTGAAAATAAACATAGAGAGCACTTTGGGTTAATATATTTGTAGAGAGGCTCCGTTTTAGCTATTCTCATTGTCATGTTCTGTTAAATTATTGACAGGCACACATCTTACTTTAACCTCTTTATTTTTTGTATTTTCCTTTGATTTTTTAAGAGCAGAAAAACTACGGACATAGTTATTGATGTCTTTGTGTTTCTCATTACAAAATAGTGTTACCCCAGTAAACATAAACCACAGAGTGACACTCAAGAAAATTTGAGGTCCTGTTTTTTATCACGCATGTGTCCCCTATCATATCAACAACATGGCTGCCAGAGCGGTCGCGGGTTGTGTTTATCTGGATTTTAAGGAGAATTTTTTATAACGTGCTCCGAAATTGATTATTAATAATTTTCCAATAAGTAAATGATTCGTTTGACGTTATAACTGCAAATAATTATAAAAAATATGTCAAGAGGAGGTTTTTGTTGTACGCTTAGTGCTTGTAAAAATATATGCGGTATCTCCAAAGGACTTAGTTTTTTTAGATATTCCAAAAACCCTAAAAGGTAATTTATTCATACTCCTTTATTTGTATTATGCAATATATTATATAAAGGGTATGATAATTGTGTTTTCATATTAGAGATACATTTTATTTTAAAACAATTGATGTTTTGTTACTGTTAAGTATTGATTTATGTTATTCCACTTGTACTTTTTTTTTAATTCAGGGCAGAATTATGGTTATCAGCATGTGACCGACCAGGTGTGTCTGGATATTGAAAAACTATATAACACATATAGAGTATGTAGCCTGCATTTCACAAATTCGACGTTTCTTAAAGACTTCAAGAATCGTTTGCAAAATCATACTTATGCAGTCATAATAATTATAATATTTTCAATCTCTCCAAATTACTGGGAAATACAAGGAGCATGATTGTTGACATTACACGTGCGAAGCTGAAGGTCTGCAGAGACATATTCTCAAAATTAACATATTTTCCCCCGGACAATATCTCTAACAGTTAAGAAATAATGAATTCAACAATGAGATATTTAAATCAATAACGTGCAAAAAGTATTGAAGCTGAATGTATTTTTTCGTTGTATTTTTTACTTTTTTACCTGTTTTTTTTTTTGCGGTTATCAGTCGAGAACCACTTATCCGAATTACATTTTTTTTTTTAGATTTATACATATGTTCTCTGGCCAGGTTATAGGATATACTTTATTACGTTAGGTAATATAAGAAATAAGCAGTGACGATAATAGTGAATCAAGTCGGAAAAAAGTTTGCCGTTAGCGCACTCTCTTGGAATACGCTGCCTAAAGCATTAAATATGGAACAATATCATGTAACAAAAAATACAGTATATGTAAAATGCAACGTATCTCTGTCTGTCTGTCCGTTAGTGCGCTCAGCATTCAAGAACCACTTATTCGATTTACGTGTTTTTTTTATAAAATACATATGTACTCTGGTTATAACATATATTTTATTACGTTAGATAACTTAAGGAATAAGCAGTGACGATAACAGTGAATCAAATCCACGCGGGCAGAGCCGTGGGCACGGCTAGTCTCAACATATAATCGGAACAAGATATTATAAGACAGCGGCGCATACTGGGTAGAAAAAAAACATTACCTTTCAAAAATTCCTACAGACCTCAAATTTCATCAGATTACCATATATTTCGTTTTTAAATCATAGTAAGAAAATTTAGAAAAGAACTGTCAAGCTATATTTTGGAAATACATATTTTTTATGGCTATTTTACGCAAATATTGTGATACAAAATTGATTAATCCGAGAAAAAAATACTATTGACTTTACTCTTGATTTACTATTGACCAGACACATGTATTCCTAGGTCTTTTTGATCACTGAATCCAAAAATGATATCCAATGTCGTACTAGACTTATTGAATTCGAGTAATGGTCCAAAAACGGCATCAAAGTGGTCAAAAGTCGTCAAGTTAACAATATTTACGAGACATACATATTCCGATGTATTTTTAGTCACTGAATCCAAATATGATATCTGATTTGCTCGTATACCTATTGATTTCGAAATAAGATCCAAAAATGGCCCCAAAATAGTCAACAGTGGTTAAGCTAGGAAACATATTTTAATGTATTTTCGGTCACTGGATCCAAATACTATAAAAATGGCCAGATATGTAATATTGGTCACTAATTCAAATCTAACGTCTGACTTGCTCATGTATCTATACGATTTCAAGGTAATAAAGGAGCAGAATGAAATATATAACGAGCCTTAAGCCTTACATAATTTAACGGATTAAATCATAAAAAAGGAGAAGAGAGTTTTTTATCTGGTTCTCATATAAAACCTTATTGTAGGTGAAGTGCTAAAATATTAAATAGTAAAATAAAAATGTCAGGTAGTTTTTGGACCATCACTCAAATAATAGGTTTATTAGCAAATCTGATATCATATTTGGATTCAGTGGCCAAAATACGTAGGAATACATATGTCATATGTCAATAGTAAATTAATAGTGAAGTTAACAGTATTTTGTTTCTCGGATTGATCAATTTTTTATCACAGTATTTGCGTAAAATGGCCATTTAAAATATACATTTCCAAAATTTGAGGTCTGTAGGGATTTTTCAACGGTAATGTTTTTTTTCTACCCACTGTGCGGCGGTCCAACCAAATTAGGCAACAAGTTTGACTTTTAGTAAAACTTTAAACATTATTCTTTAACAACGTCTGTCGACCGTTATTTATATCGATCCGGCCCAATATATTTTAGTTCATCCTCCAGAAATGTCGGAAAATAAACATAGAAGAGCACTTTGGGTTAATATCTCCATTATGCTATATTTGTAGAAAGGCTCCGTTTCAGCTATTCTCATTGTCATGTTCTGTTAAAGTATTGACAGGTACAGATCTTACTTTAACTACTTTATTGTATTTTCATTTGATTTTTAATAAGAGCAGAAAAATTACGGACATAGTTATTGATGTCTTTGTGTTTCTCATTACAAAATAGTGTTACCACAGTAAACATAAACCACAGAGTGACACTCAAGAAAATTTTAGGTCCTGTTTTTTATCACGCATGTGTCCCATATCATATCAATAACATGGCTGTCAGAGCGGTCGCGGTTTGTGTTTATCTGGATTTTAAGGAGAATTTTTTATAACGTTCTCCGAAATTGATTATTAATAATTTTCCAATCAGTAAATGATTCGTTTGACGTTATAATGGCAAATAATTATAAAAAAGATGTTAAGAGGAGGTTTTTGTTGTACGGTTAGTGCTTGTAAAAATATATGCGGTATCTCCAAAGAAGTTAGTTTTTTTAGATTTTTCAAAAATCTTAAAAGGTAATTTATTCATAATTCTTTATTTCTATTATGCAATATATTATATAAAGGGTATGATAATTGTGTTTTCATATTAGAGATACATTTTATTTGTAAAACAGTTTTGTTACTGTTAAGTATTGATTTATGTTATTCCACTTGTACTTTTTTTTAATTCAAGACAGAATTATAGTTATCAGCATGTGACCGACCAGGTGTGTTTGGATATTGAAAAACTAAATATCACATATAGAGTTATGTAGCCTGCATTTCACAAATTCGACCTTCTTAACGACTTCAAAAATCGATTGCAAAATCATGCTTCTGCAGTCATGATAATTATCATTATTTTCAATCTCTCCAGATTACTGGGATTCGCTGACAAATAAGGAACAAGATTGTTGACATTATACACGCAAAGCTGAAGGTGTGCAGAGATATATTCTCAAAATGAACATATTTTCCCCAGAACAATATCTCTAACAGTTAAGAAATATGAATTCAACAATGAGATATTTAAATGAATAACGTGCAAAAAGCGTTGAAGCTGAATATATTTTTTCCTTGTATTTTTTACATTATTTACCTGTTTTTTTGCGGTTATCACTCGAGAACCACTTATCCGATTTACGTGTTTTTTTTTTTAGATTTATACATATGTTCTCTGGCCAGGTTATAGGATATACTTTATTACGTTAGGTAATATAAGAAATAAGCAGTGACGATAATAGTGAATCGAGTCGGAAAAAAGTTTGCCGTTAGCGCACTCTCTTGGAATACGCTGCCTAAAGCGTTAAATATGGAACAATATCATGTAACACCAAATACAATATATATAAAATGCAACGTATCTCTATCTGTCTGTCCGTTAGTGCGCTCAGCACTTAAGAACCACTTATCCGATTCACATATTTTTTTATAAAATACATATGTACTCTGGTTATAGAATATATTTTATTACGTTAGGTAACATAAGGAATAAGCAGTGACGATAACAGTGAACCAAATCCACGCGAGCAGAGCCGTGGGCACGGCTAGTCTTAACATATAATCGGAGCAAGATATTATAAGACAGCGGCGCACACTGGGTAGAAAAAAAAAAAACATTACCGTTCAAAAATTCCTACAGACCTCAAATTTCATCAGATCACCATAAATATATATATATATATATATATATATATATATATATATATATATATATATATATATATATATATATATATATATATATATATATATATATATCGTATATGAATATATATATATATAAAATAACTATTTGGATATAGATATATATATATATATATATATATTTATTTAAATCATCGTTTTGAATAGCAATACAAAATTGATCAATCCGAGAAAAAACTACTATTGACTTTACTATTGATTTACTATTGACCAGACATATGTATTCCTAAGTTTTCTTGATCACTGAATCGAAAAATGATATCCAATGTCCTAATAGAGCTATTGAATTCGAGTAATGGTCCAAAAACGGCATCAAAGTGGTCAAAAGTCGTCAAGTTAACAATATTTACGAGACATACATATTCCGATGTATTTTTAGTCACTGAATCCAAATATGATATCTGATTGGCTCGTATACCTATTGATTTCGAAATAAGATCCAAAAATGGCTTCAAAATAGTCAACAGTGGTTAAGCTAGGAAACATATTTTAATGTATTTTCGGTCACTGGATCCAAATACTATAAAAATGGCCAGATATGTAATATTGGTCACTAAATTCAAATCTAACGTCTGACTTGCTCATGTATATATACGATTTCAAGGTAATAAAGGAGCAGAATTAAATATATAACGAGCCTTAAGCCTAACATAATTTAACGGATTAAATCATAAAAAAGGAGAAGAGGAGAGTTTTTATATCTGGTTCTCATATAAGACCTTATTGTAGGTGAAGTGCTAAAATATTAAATAGTAAAATAAAAATTTCAGGTAGTTTTTGGATCATCACTCAAATAATAGGTTTATTAGCAAATCTGATATCATATTTGGATTCATTGGCCAAAATACGTAGGAATACATATGTTATATGTCAATAGTAAATCAATAGTGAAGTTAATAGTATTTTTTTTTTCGGATTGATCAATTTTTTATCACAGTATTTGCTTAAAATGGCCATTTAAAATATACACTTCCAAAATTTGAGGTCTGTAGGAATTTTTCAACGGTAATGTTTTTTTTTTACCCACTGGGCGGCGGTCCAACCAAATTAGGCAACAAGTTTGTCTTTTCGTAAAACTTAATAACTTTAAACATTATCCTTTAAAAACATTTGTCGACCATTACTTGTATCGATCCGGCTCAATATATTTTAGTTCATCCTCCAGAAATGTCTGAAAATAAACATAGAGGAGCACTTTGGGTTAATACTTCCATTATACGATATTTGTAGAGAGGCTCCGTTTTAACTATTCTCATTGTCATGTTCTGTTAAACTATTGAGAGGCACAGATCATACTTAAACTACTTTATTTTTTGTATTTTCATTTGATTTTTTAGTAAGAAGCAGAAAACTACGGACATAGTTATTGATGTCTTTGTGTTTCTCATTACAAATAGTATTACCACAGTAAACATAAACCACAGAGTGACACTCAAGAAAATTTTAGGTCCTGCATTTTATCACGCATGTGTCCCCTATCATATCAACAACATGGCTGCCAAGCGGTCGCGGGTTTTCTTCATCTGGATTTTAAGGAGAATTTTTTATAAGGTGCTCTGAAATTGACTATTAATAATTTTCCAATAAGTAAATGATTCGTATGACGTTATAATTACAAATAATTATAAAAAAGATGTCAAGAGGAGGTTTTTGTGGTATCTCCAAAGAAGTTAGTTTTTTTAAATTAGCCAAAAATCCTAAAAGGTAATTTATTCATAATTCTTTATTTCTATTATGCAATATGTTATATAAAGGGTATGATAATTGTACTTTCATATTAGATATACATTTTATTTGTAAAACAGTTCATGTTTTATTACTGTTAAGTATTGGTTTATGTTATTCCACTTGTACTCTTTTTTTAATTCAGGGGAAAATTATGGTTATCAGCATGTGACCGACCAGGTGTGTCTGGATATTGAAAAACTATATAACACATATAGAGTATGTAGCCTGCATTTCACAAATTCGACGTTTCTTAAAGACTTCAAGAATCGTTTGCAAAATCATACTTATGCAGTCATAATAATTATAATATTTTCAATCTCTCCAAATTACTGGGAAATATAAGGAGCATGATTGTTGACATTACACGTGCGAAGCTGAAGGTCTGCAGAGATATATTCTCAAAATGAACATTTTTTCCCCCGGACAATATCTCTTAACAGTTAAGAAATATGAATTCAACAATGAGATATTTAAATGTGCAAAAAGTGCTAAAGCTGAATGTATTTTTTCCTTGCATTTTTTGCTTTTTTACCTGTTTTTTTTTTTGCGGTTATCACTCGAGAACCACTTATCCGATTTACGTGTTTTTTTTTAGATTCATACATATGTTCTCTAGCCAGGTTATAGAATATACTTTATTACGTTAGGTAATATAAGAAATAAGCAGTGACGATAATAGTGAATCAAGCCGGAAAAAAGTTTGCCGTTAGCGCACTCGCTTGGAATACGCTGCCTAAAGCGTTAAACATGGAACAATATCATATAACAAAGAATACAATATACATACGAGGCTGGTTTGAAAAGTCCGTGCAAAGTCCGAGAGATGGCACCACCGGGGCGTATCGAGGTCATGTTTAGTTAGTAGCATCTCTTGAATGAACGCACACCAAGTTTCAGCCATATTGGTATATTTCTTTGTGTTTGGCATTCGTGTGAATCAAGGAAGTCGAGTGATTTTCAAGAAATGGACGAAAAAGAATTTCGTGTGGTGATTAAACATTACTTTATGAAAGGCAAAACGCCTAAGGAGACTAAAGAGAAGCTTGATAAACATTATGGTGACTCTGCACCTTCGATTAGAACAGTTTATAAGTGGTTTCAAAATTTTCGGACTGGCCATATGGGCACAAGTGACGCTGAACGTTCTGGACGGCCTGTGGAGGTTACGACTCCAGAAATCATTGATCAAATCCATGATATGGTGATGGATGACAGAAGAGTTAAGGTGCGTGAGATTGCTAGTGCTGTGGGCATCTCGACTGAACGGGTACATAATATTTTGCATAAACATTTGGACATGAGAAAGCTATCCGCAAGATGGGTGCCGCGATTGCTCACGCTTGACCAAAAACAGAATCGTGTGAAGTGTTGCAAGGATGGTTTGCAGCTGTTCCAGAAGAATCCGGAGGACTTTAAGCGTCGTTTCGTCACTGTGGATGAAACATGGATACATTACTATACTCCTGAGACCAAACAACAATCTAAACAATGGGTTACCAAGGGGGAATCTGCATTAAAAAAGGCGAAGACCGTTCCTTCGGCCGGAAAGGTTATGGCGACTGTCTTTTGGGATTCGCAAGGGATAATCCTCATCTACTATCTGGAAAACGGTACAACTATTACAGGTGAATATTATTCATCGTTATTAGACCGTTTGAAAACCTAGCTGCAAGAAAAACGCCCGCGATTGGCCCACAAGAAAGTCCTTTTCCATCACGACAACGCACCAGCACACACCTCAGCAGTAGTGGTCGCAAAATTAATGGAAATAGGATTCCAACTCGTTTCACATCCCCCCTATTCTCCAGACTTGGCTCCCTCGAAATACTATTTGTTCCCCAATTTGAAGAAATGGCTGGCGGGACAAAGATTTTATTCAAACGAGGAGGTGATTGCAGACACTAATGGATATTTTGCAGACTTGGACAAATCCTATTATTTGGAAGGGATCAACAAACTAGAACATCGTTGGACGAAGTGTATAAGCCTAAAAGGAGACTATATCGAAAAATAAAAAAGGTTTACCCCAAACACATAAGTAGTTTTTATTTTTGCACGGACTTTTCAAACCAGCCTCGATATATAAAATGCAATGTATCTCTGTCTGTCTGTCCGTTAGTGCGCTCAGCACTCAAGAACCACTTATCCGATTTACATGTTTTTTCATAAAACACATATTCTCTGGTTATAGGATATATTTTATTACGTTAAGTAACATAAGGAATAAGCAGAGACGATAACAGTGAATCAAATCCACGCGAGCAGAGCCGTGGACATGGCTAGTCTTAACGTATAATCGGAACAAGATATTATAAGACAGCGGCGCACATTGGGTAGAAAAAAAACATTAACGTTCAAAAATTCCTATAGACCTCAAATTTCATCAGATCACCATATATATTTTTTTTAAATCATCGTAAGAAAATTTACAAAAGAACTGTCAAGCCATAGTTTGGAAATAGATATTTTGAATGGCTATTTTACGCAAATACTGTGATACAAAATTGATCAATCCGAGAAAAAAATACTATTGACTTTACTATTGATTTACTATTGACCAGACATATGTATTCCTAGGACTTTTTGATCACTGAATCCAAAAATGATATCCAATGTCCTAATAGAGCTATTGAATTCGAGTAATGGTCCAAAAACGGCCAAAAGTCGCCAAGTTAACAATATTTACGAGACATACATATTCCGATGTATTTTTAGTCACTGAATTCAAATATGATATCTGATTTGTTCGTATACCTATTGATTTCAAAATAAGATCCAAAAATGGCCTCGAATTGGTCAAAACTGGTTAAGCTAGGAAACATATTTCAATGTATTTTCGGTCACTGAATCCAAATACTATAAAAATGGCCAGATATGTAATATTGGTCACTAAATTCAAATCTAACGTCTAACTTGCTCATGTATCTATACGATTTCAAGGTAATAAAGGAGCAGAATTAAATATATAACGAGCCTTAAGCCTTACATAATTTAACGGATTAAATCATAAAAAAGGAGAAGAGAGTTTTTTTATCTGGTTCTCATATAAAACCTTATTGTAGGTGAAGCGCTAAAATATTAAATAATAAAATAAAAATTTCAGGTAGTTTTTGGACCATCACTTAAATAATAAATAGGTTTATTAGCAAATCTGATATCATATTTGGATTCAGTGGCCAAAATACGTAGGAATACATATGTCATATGTCAATAGTAAATTAATAGTGAAGTTAACAGTATTTTTTTCTCGGATTGATCAATTTTTTATCACAGTATTTGCGTAAAATGGCCATTTAAAATATACGTTTCCAAAATTTGAGGTCTGTAGGGATTTTTCAACGGTAATGTTTTTTTTTCTACCCACTGTGCGGCGGTCCAACCAAATTAGGCAACAAGTTTGTCTTTTAGAAAAACTTAATAACTTTAAACATTATTCTTTAACAACGTCTGTCGACCGTTATTTGTATCGATCCGGCCCAATATATTTTAGTTCATCCTCCAGAAATGTCGGAAAATAAACATAGAAGAGCACTTTGGGTTAATATCTCCATTATACTATATTTGTAGAAAGACTTCGTTTCAGCTATTCTCATTGTCATGTTCTGTTAAACTATTGACGGGCACAGATCTTACTTTAACTACTTTATTTTTTGTATTTTCATTTGATTTTTAGTAAGAGCAGAAAAACTACGGACGTAGTTATTGATGTCTTTGTGTTTCTCATTACAAAATAGTGTTACCACAGTAAACATAAACCACAGAGTGACACTCAAGAAAATTTTAGGTCCTATTTTTTTTTTCACGCATATGTCCCCTATCATATCAATAACATGGCTGTCAGAGCGGTCGCGGTTTGTGTTTTTCTGGAATTTAAGGAGAATTTTTTGTAACGTGCTCCGAAATTGATTATTATAATTTTCCAGTAAGTAAATGATTGGTTTGACGTTATAACTGCAAATAATTATAAAAAATATGTCAAGAGGAGGTTTTTGTTGTACGCTTAGTGCTTGTAAAAATATATGCGCTATCTCCAAAGGAGTTAGTTTTTTAAGATTTTTCAAAAATCCTGAAAGGTAATTTATTCATAATTCTTTATTTCTATTATGCAATATATTATATAAAGGGTATGAAAATTGTGTTTTCATATTAGAGGTACATTTTATTTGTAAAACAGTTGATGTATTATATACCTAATTTTTATATTTTAAAATAAAAAATGTCATTAGACTTATCAGTATTACTTGTTTTTTATTATATTTCTACTTTAAACTAAAAAATATACCAAAAAAAAAGCAAAATTTATCACTTAACAAAATATAAGAAGTATGCTCCTAGTGGTACCAGGTCACGTTTTTGGGGCTAAAGGCTGTTGTAACTCGGTTTGACTTAAAATACCAACAATTATGTATAGAATATAAATTTTGAAAAACAACATTAGCTTTCTTGAGATATTAAGCGTGTTTCTATTATTTACCGTTCTGGAGTTATGGCTCCATATGTCAGCTTTTTGGCCAAAAATTTGGATTTTTTCAAACTTTGAGCGACGAGCGGCACGGGTTAACGTCGTTTAATCGAGCTCAAATTTCAGCTATCTCAATATCTGGAAAGGGGAATCGTTTTGTGGGGTCCAGACGAACAAGATTCCGACATTTTTTTTTCCCCCTCTATGAGATCCGGTCACTCTATTATGCAGTCATGATAATCATAATTATTTTCAATCTCTCCAGATTACTGGGATTCGCTGAAATATAAGAAGCATGATTGTTGACATTATACGCGCGAAGCTGAAGGTGTGCAGAGATATATTCTCAAAATGAACATTTTTTCTCCGGGACAATATCTCTAAAAGTTAAGAAATATAAATTCAACAATGAGATATTTAAATCAATAACGTGCAAAAAGCGTTGCAGCTAAATGTATTTTTTCCTTGTATTTTTTACTTTTTTCCCTGCTTCTTGGTATATCTGTTTTAATCAGAACTTGATAAATAAAAATAAAAATGTTTCTAAAAAAAATTTTTCTCGTTCAGCAAAATTCATTTTTCTTCTACAGAATAGAATTTTTCATGTAAGAAGGAATTTGAATATTCCAAAAAACTCGTCATGTGATCATTACAAACTCGAACCCCTTGAGTTCAAAGGTGCCGAGTTGGACTGTCGCCACTGTGTTTTATTTTTACTGTGGTGTTACCTTGCGCTGTAAACAAAAGACAACACATGTTATAATTCAGAACGACGTAAGTTTTTAATATCGCTCTATCGTGGCATGTTTTTATGGGTTATAGGTTTTTTTATAGAAGACTTTTATATTCATTCAACAAATTTTATCTCCAAAATACGAATGAAGGTCTTGAGGACGTATCTCTCAACGTATTAGAACAAAATTTAACGTATATATATAACTTGGGCAGCGGTCTAGCTAGGGGAGGGCAGGCAGGGGCCTATACCTCTTACCAACTTTTATAGATGTAGAAAATACGCTCACTGGCTGGTTTTTATTGGCAAAAGTTTTAAGTTCAATTGTATAAGAGGTTTTTCCTGTAAAAAATCTTTACCCCCGTTATCGATTTTAAATTTTTATTTTTTTTTATATGGGTCTAGCACACGTGCTGCTGGGAGGTCCCTAAAGCGCTACAGGAGCGACACGTGTGCAGAAAAAACGATTCACGTTGTTCTTGAATCGCTGTAAATTGTACTCGGTGGGAAACACAGTCCTGGGCAAATTATTCCAAAGGGATGATGTTCTCCATATAAAAGACTGCTTGAAAAGCGTTGTACGCGGAGTAACAAGCTGAACCTCATACGGATGTGAAGTATCAGCGCGACGGGTATTTCTAACATGCACCGCTCTGGGAGGATTTAAACGGGCCACATCCTCCGAACACTCTCCATGAAAATACCTGTAGAATAGGCTCAAGTCGCCAACGGTTCTTCGATGTTCCAGCGAATCAAAGCTGCCGGTCAGTCGAACAGCTCTTCTCTCAATAGAATCCAACAAATGCAGTGTATGTTTGGGAGCGGAGCCCCAAAAATGGGAGCAGTATTCCATAGTTGGTCGAATTTGAGCTTTGTAAAGAACAGTTGTGGAGTGTAAAACTTTCTGGTTCGAAATAATATTCCGAACTTTTGAAAAGCTCTCCTTACTATGCCTGCAACATGCTCATGCCAGGACATATTTACTCCCAAATTAATGCCCAACAAATTGAGTGACGATGTTAGAAGAATGGAGTGACCGCCATAGATATGTCGGGTTCAGCAACGTTAACTTTTTTAGAAAAACTGCCGCCTGGGTTTTTGTAGCGTTTAATTCCACTTGGTTACTGTCACCCCAAGATAAAATTTCTTTTAGGTCTTTATTAAGTTGAACAACTTCTCGCTGCTGCGGACACTCGCCTGAGTAGCCGATGTCCGAGCGTTCAAAGTGAATGAAGAGGCAAGCGTACTGTCATCTGCAAAGCTGTAGATTGGATTTCCGGTCTTTTCCAGCAAATCGTTAATGTAAATGAGAAAGAGAGTAGGAGATAGTATGGAGCCTTGGGGCACACCGGCGTTGATAGTGAAGGTTTTAGAAAGAAATCCGTCGACCGCCACCCGTAAAGAACGCTCACTGAGGAAACATGAGAGCCACAAACAGAACTTTTCAGACTTACCACAAGAACGTAGCTTAGCTAACAGCCCATCGTGCCCAACACGATCGAATGCCTTGGATATGTCAAGAGCAACCGCTCGAGATTCTCCAAAGTGTTCAACTGCGTTGTTCCAAACATGTGTTACATAAGTCAGAAAATCTCCTATTGATAAATTAAGTTTAAGGTTCTAAAGTTTCAATATAAGAGACGATCCCTGTTTAAAAAAAATTTTCTCCCTCTCCCCGATCATCGATTTGTAAATTTAGTTTAAGCATTTAAAGTTCCACCATATGAAGGGATTCTTTTTGTGAAAAATCTCTCACCGATATTACGCTTATCGTGTTGGAAAGGGTCTAAACTTTTAGAATTCCAGTGCAAAAAGGGCTTTTTTCTACAAGAAGTATCTCCCCCTATTAGCAGATTTGGATTTATTGTTCATTTTTTTTTTCTTGAAGAAATGCCGTTTGTATCCATTTGCCCCCACTCTCAGTACTATGAACTTGGGCTTCGCTACTGGACCTAGGTAAACAATTTAATATAAGTTAAGTGGATGAGCAAAATCAGCTTTCTGGTTTCTAAACTATAACAAGTATGTCAAACTCAGCGGAATATTAAACATTGCTGCAGAAAACAAGATTCTTGCTTTGAAATTTGTTTATCATAATAGGAGGTACTCTTCTAGCTTCTAAAAATATTTCAGAAAATCATATTGCAATCGATAATAAGTTCAGAATCTCAAAATTAATTATCTATGTGATTTTTTTATGGGCATAGCACATTTGCTGCAAGGAAATCCCTAAAGAGATGCAGGAGCAACGCGTGTGCGGAAAATACGGTTTGCGTTGGTCTTGAATCGCTGTAAATTGTACTCGGTGGAAAACATAGTACTGATCATTCCCAAGGGATAAGGTTCTCCTATACAAGACTGCTTGAAAAGGGTGGTAAGAAAGGAGCTTGTCACAGGAATGATGTTCTCCATAGAAAAGGCTGCTTCAAAGGGTTGTGTGAAGGATGGTAAGGTGAACCTCATACGGATGTGATAAATTAGCGCGATGTGTATTCCTGGTATGCACCGCTCTGGGAGGAATTAAGCGGGTTAGATCCATCGAACACTTTCCATGAAAGTACGAGGCTGGTTTGAAAAGTCCGTGCAAAGTCCGAGAGATGGCACCACCGGCGCGTATCGAGGTCATGTTTAGTTAGTAGCATCTCTTGAATGAACGCACACCAAGTTTCAGCCATATTGGTATATTTCTTTGTGTTTGGCATTCGTGTGAATCAAGGAAGTCGAGTGATTTTCAAGAAATGGACGAAAAAGAATTTCGTGTGGTGATTAAACATTACTTTATGAAAGGCAAAACGCCTCAGGAGACTAAAGAGAAGCTTGATAAACATTATGGTGACTCTGCACCTTCGATTAGAACAGTTTATAAGTGGTTTCAAAATTTTCGGACTGGCCATATGGGCACAAGTGACGCTGAACGTTCTGGACGGCCTGTGGAGGTTACGACTGGCCCACAAGAAAGTCCTTTTCCATCACGACAACGCACCAGCACACACCTCAGCAGTTGTGGTCGCAAAATTAATGGAAATAGGATTCCAACTCGTTTCACATCCCCCCTGTTCTCCAGACTTGGCTCCCTCGGACTACTATTTGTTCCCCAATTTGAAGAAATGGCTGGCGGGACAAAGATTTTATTCAAACGAGGAGGTGATTGCAGACACTAATGGATATTTTGCAGACTTGGGCAAATCCTATTATTCGGAAGGGATCAACAAACTAGAACATCGTTGGACGAAGTGTATAAGCCTAAAAGGAGACTATGTCGAAATAAAAAAAAGGTTTACCCCAAACACATAAGTAGTTTTTATTTTTGCACGGACTTTTCAAACCAGCCTGGTAGTTGTAGAATACACTCAAGTCGCCAACCGTTTTTTGATGTTACAAGTAATCAAGGCTGCTGGTGACTTCTGTGTATCCAACCTGATGGATAACTCTCCTCTAAATGTCTCTCAATCCTTTCACCCCAATAAGAGTATCGGTGAAACTATGCAGTTGCTGCCTCAACAGTCATTCTCCAGTCATCTCTATCTTATGCGACCTGACTTGACTCGTGCATACCCATACCAAAGAGATCTTACTTGGTCGAACCATCTTGATAGAGACCGTTCCCTTGATCTTTTACCTTCCCCGTTACTACAAGCTTTTCCCTAGCATCCATTTTCCTCATAATGTGACCAAAATATTTCAGGTACTGTCTATTAATGCTATCTGAAAGTCGGTTATTTATATTAAGCTCTTCAAGAATAAACACATTCGCACAAACGCATCGATTCGTCTTTTATCAGCTTGTTTCCGATGTGGAAATGGATGGGGAATATAAGGCTGGATATCAATCTTAACTTTGTGTTTAGTTGAAATGATCTACAACAATGAAACCAGCGCATTTATATGTTACAGATCTCCATTACGACTAACAATTACTTTCATTTTCGCTCCATTAATTGTAAATCCATAGTTTTCAAGGCGCTCCATAATTGATTCTAGGTCTTGTATTGACGTTGCAAGTATAACAGGTTTTTTTCCACCGACTGTCACATCCCTACTCCAGCCATCGAAAACAAACCCCATTATACGAGGGTTGTGTAAAAAATAAGGTTCCCAAATTTTTTTCAGGTGTAAGGCATTTTTTATTTGAACTGAAAAAGACATCATTGAAAAGCTTAATTTCTTAGCCATTTTTCAACATAATCTCCAGATTTTTCCACGCATTTTTGTTGACGACTAATCCACTTTTGGAATCCCGCTTCAAAGAAGTCCGCCGCCAGTCCGTGGAGGAATTTGGTGACCGCTTCCTGCACTTCTTCATCAGTCTCGAAACGTTGTCCACCTTTCATTTTGGAAACAAGTGGAAGTCACTCGGTGCAAGATCAGGGCTGTAGGGAGCATGTTCAACGAGATCCCAGCCAAAATTGTCGATTAAATCCTTGGTTTGGCGAGAGACGTGCGGGCGCGCATTGTCGTGGTGCAGTCTAACGCCTTTTGTCAGTCTTCCTCTCCGGCGATTTTAGATGGCTCTTCTGAGTTTTTTCAAGGTCTCACAATAATTTTCCGAATTTATTGTGATCCCTCGAGGCATAAACTCAACAAGCAGGACACCCTTACGGTCCCAAAAGTCCGTAACCATCACTTTCCCTGCGGACAGCGTCTGCTTGAACTTCTTCGGTTTAGGCGATCCGGTATGGCGCCATTGCCGCGATTGTTGTTTTGTTTCCGAGGTGACGTAATGACACCACGTTTCATCCCCGGTAACAATGGAGTCTAAGAAATCTTCGGTATTCTCGGCGCATTCTCGAAGAAATTCCTGGGCACACCTGACGCGATCGGCTTTGTGGGTTTCTGAAAGCATGTGCGGGACCCACCGCGCACACACCTTGTGATAACGTAACCTTTCAGTCAAAATCGTGTGGATTGTTTTTTCACAAACCTCAGGAACCCGGGCAGCCAGTTCCCGAATCGTTATCCTCCTATCCTCGAGCAGAATTCGCTCAATCTTCGACACAACTTCATCGGAGATCGATGGCCTTCCGCTTCTTTGCTCATCGTGGATGTCTGTGCGTCCTTCGGAGAACT
The DNA here is from genome assembly GCA_019049505.1 of Pachyrhynchus sulphureomaculatus. Classification (NCBI taxonomy): domain Eukaryota; kingdom Metazoa; phylum Arthropoda; class Insecta; order Coleoptera; family Curculionidae; genus Pachyrhynchus; species Pachyrhynchus sulphureomaculatus. Next base: position 171,999,614 of record CM032456.1, read on the forward strand.
CCCTACACCATTTGCGGACGTGTTGAACGCTGATACAAGCTTCCCCATAAACTTCACACAACTGCTGAATATCAACCGGTGGTAACTTTATAGCGTGCAAAAATCGGATTACCGCACGAACTTCGCACCTGGCGGTGACGGCGATCGGGAGTTCCATCGCAGATGACTGTCAGGCCGGCACTGAACGTCGCAGCGAGTTCTACCAAGGATCTAGAGTGGGGGAATCAGCGCACACGGCAGTGTTGCCGGATTTCGCCTAGCATCTCGCGCGGCGAGTTTACAGCGTTGGGAACCTTATTTCTTACACAACCCTCGTATGTTCACTATATATCTTAAAGGTAAGGGTGACAGAATACAGCCCTATCTGGCGCCGGCTTCTACGTTAAAGGAATTGGAAAAAGAATTATTCAGTTTAACTCTGCCATTTGTGTTCTCATACAGCGATCGGATGATTACAAGATGTGTAGGTGTACCCAAGCTGCTTAGAATCGGCCAGAGTTTGTCGCATTGTATGCAGTCGAAAGCTTTAGAGTAGTCTATAAAACAGATATAGGTTATTATATGGAATTCTCTGACTTTTTCTATTATTTGGGGTATGTTGAGAATTTATTCTCTAGTCCCTCTTCCTGGAATGAAGCCTGTTTGTTCGGAAGATATTTGCGGCAGCAGAAAAGTTATGGGTCTTTCATTTAGGATTCAGAGAAACAACTTAGCAGCGTGAGATACCAGAGCGATTATTCTATAGTTGCTGCAGTCCCAAAGGGATACTTCCTTATGCAAAGGTGTAAATGCAACCTCACACCAATCTATGGTATTGGCCATCTTTTAGTCTTCCATACCACATTGATGTAGCATAGTCACGGCGGTTTCTCTCTCTTTATTATTTCCGCAGTTATCTCGTCAGTACCTGCTGCTTTTCTGTTCTTTAACCTTTGAATAGCCTTCCTGACTTCAGATTTAAGAATACATGGCTCCTATTCTTCTGCGACTTCGTTGTTGACAGTTCTTTACAGTAATCTTTCGAAGCGTCAATGATTCCAGGCATTCCTTATCTCTGATGATTTGTGTTTTAGCTTTGAATTCTTTCGATAAGTATTTTACTTTTTCATAAAGTTCTTGTAGTGGATTGTTTGTAGCATATTGTTCTAGCTCCATGTATTTTTCAGGTATGCGTTTTTGTCCTTTTTACAAGCCACCTTGATTTCCATAAGAATTGATCTGATTCTCTCCTGACGATCCAATGTGTGGTTTGTTAAAATCATATTTCTTCTTCTATGTATAATACAAATGCATTGTATGTTTAGGGGTAAAGTGTCAAATATGGGAGCAGTATTCCATCATTGGTCGAATTTGAGCTTCGTACAGATATTACGATTTATGACATTAGTATTTTGACGCCGTTATTGGTAGGTAAAACGTTTAGAAGCAACAGCTTCTTTGCATTTCCGATCGAATAAAGGCTTGCTGTTGGAAGGGCATTTCTTCGAAGATGGGATGTAAGCTTTCATGTCAGCCAAAACGACATCAGTAACCTCCTTAGCACAGTCAGATGGCTCGTCAGATCCAAAACAAACGTCTAAGCAAGGAGAAATTCGAAAATATTCCATGAATTTTTTCCAATTAGCATGTGTACGTAATATATCATGTATATATAAAATTGTTTTCAAAATATTCACATACAAGAATTTACCCGCACTAAGTTTGTGGGACCAATACTTCTCAAAAAAAATTGATAGAGAATAACTTTTTTACATTTTAAAAGTACTCCGTTGGCATAATTCTATATTAATTTTCCATCTTCTCTCTAACCTCCACTGGCAGTCGAGCTTCTACTTAAACCGCGAGTGGATTTTTGAATAGAGAAAGAACACTAAGATAAAAACGTACACACCATTGAGTTTTAAGATGTACTATTTAAAAGTTTTAACCTGTCAAACTTCACAACATAACAAAAATGTCAATTTTTACTTAAAAAATAATTAAATCTACAAATAGATGGAATAGAATTCAAATATGTAGTCAATTACGAGGCTGGTTTGAAAAGTCAGTGCAAAAATAAAAACTACTTATGTGTTTGGGGGTAAACCTTTTTTATTTTTCGACATAGTCTCCTTTTAGGCTTATACACTTCGTCCAACGATGTTCTAGTTTGTTGATCCCTTCCGAATAATAGGATTTGTCCAAGTCTGCAAAATATCCATTAGTGTCTGCAATCACCTCCTCGTTTGAATAAAATCTTTGTCCCGCCAGCCATTTCTTTAAATTGGGGACAAATAGTAGTCCGAGGGAGCCAAGTCTGGAGAATAGGGGGATGTGAAACGAGTTGGAATCCTATTTCCATTAATTTTGCGACTACAACTGCTGAGGTGTGTGCTGGTGCGTTGTCGTGATGGAAAAGGATCGCGGGCGTTTTTCTTGCAGCTTGGTTTTCAAACGGTCCAATAACGATGAATAGTATTCACCTGTAATAGTTTTACCCTTTTCCAGATAGTCGATGAGGATTATCCCTTGCGAATCTCAAAAGACAGTCGCCATAACCTTTCCGGCCGAAGGAACGGTCTTCGCCTTTTTTGGTGCAGATTCCTCCTTGGTAACCCATTGTTTAGATTGTTGTTTGGTCTCAGGAGTATAGTAATGCATCCATGTTTCATCCACAGTGACGAAACGACGCGTAAAGTCCTCCGGATTCTTCTGGAACAGCTGCAAACCATCCTTGCAACACTTCACACGATTCCGTCAAGCGTGAGCAATCGCGGCACCCCATCTTGCGGATAGCTTTCTCATGTCCAAATGTTTATGCAAGAGATTATGTACCCGTTCAGACGAGATGCCTACAGCACTAGCAATCTCACGCACCTTAACTCTTCTGTCATCCATCACCATATCATGGATTTGATCAATGATTTCTGGAGTCGTAACCTCCACAGGCCGTCCAGAACGTTCAGCGTCACTTGTGCCCATATGGCCAGTCCGAAAATTTTGAAACCACTTATAAACTGTTCTAATCGAAGGTGCAGAGTCACCATAATGTTTATCAAGCTTCTCTTTAGTCTCCTGAGGCGTTTTGCCTTTCATAAAGTAATGTTTAATCACCACACGAAATTCTTTTTAGTCATTTCTTGAAAATCACTCGACTTCCTTGATTCACACGAATGCCAAACACAAAGAAATAGACCAATATGGCTAAAACTTGGTGTGCGTTCATTCAAGAGATGCTACTAACTAAACATGACCTCGATACGCGCCGGTGGTGCCATCTCTCGGACTTTGCACGAACTTTCCAAACCAGCCTCGTATATGGTGATTCATTTCAAATTCTAAAGTTGACATCATTTATGTTCTGATCCGGCAACACCACTCTTTCTATTACTGCACTGGTGAGCATAAAAAAATCGACTCAAACTATTTTACAAGGATCCTAGAATTTGGTGTTCATATATATTTACTGATTTTATTATCATTTAAAAGCCCATTCTATTCTCTTTCTCTCATGGTTTTTACTGATTAAAATAATTGAAAGGGGAAACAAAGAGAACAAGGATTGAAAATAGCTGTAAGAGAAAGGAAAAATTAAACAAATTGTAAGTTAACAATTAAATTTATTGATAAAAACCAAAATCAATATTTTGTATTACTCCTCCCAGCCCTTATTACTGCTTCCAGCCGATTTTTCATAGAATGGGTGAGCTTTTTCACCTCTGTCTGTGGGATTCTTCCCCACTATTCCGCCATCGCAATCCTTAAGTCTCTCGGGGATGCAGAGGCTGGATTTCTCGCTCGAACCCTTCCCTTGAACCCATCCCACATGTGCTCGATTGAATTGGGGTGTGGACTCCGCGCAAGGGAGTCTAATGTGGGTATTCCCACTTCCTCCAGATATTGTCGTACCGATGCAGTAGCATGCGGCTTCGCATTATCGTTTATTAGGACGAAGCTATCGCCAACAAACCCAGCGTAAGGAACGATGTGTTCCTGCAGGATCTCCTGCAGGTGAGCAGTTAATCCAGCGCTACGAGTCTCATCAGTCACGAAAACCAAATCGGTTTTCGCATCCAGTAAGATGCCTCTAGTTCCAGTAATGCAGCACTGCGCATAGCGGTCCCCAAGCCTCCTACAGATTCGTCTTCTTCCATCACTGTCACGTAGGCACATTCGAGACACGTCGGAGAATAAAACGGAGCGATATTGCTCTACAGTCCAGTCGACATGTTTTCGGGCAAATCTGAGTCGTGCTTGTCAATGGACTGCTGTCAATTGTGGTCCGTTAGCTGGTCTCTTTGGAGTTAGGTTAGCTTCTTTAAGTCTTCTTCTAACTGTCCAATGACTGACAGCCCGACCACGAACTTGTCGGAGCTCCTACTGGACCTCAACACCAGTCAAGTGACGTTTTCCTAGAGTTGTATTGGCAATGAAGCGGTCGTCTCGCTCCGAGATACACCTTCTTCTTCCTGTTCCTGATCTTCGTGTAAAGGCGCCAGTTTCTTGGTAACGTCTGTAGATTCTGGAGACAGCTGACTGGCTCAGGTGCAGTTGCGCAGCGACCACACGTTGGCTATGCTCTTCTTGCAATAGGGCAATGACTTGTGCCATTTCTTCCGGGATGGTATCCATTTTTCTATGACGTAATTAGTGAGAAGGTATGGCAGAGATGTTGACGGTTCAAGTTCCGATAAAGGAATGATAAGAAAATGCAGTTGCATGTGTTTTTATCGGGATGACTAGCGCGCAACGAGTACGTTGCTGAGCGAGCAAAAACGGTTCTATTGAGTAAAACCGTTTTAATCACTAAAACTTTTTGGAAATTCAAATGTTTTTGGCATTATTGGAAAGAGTAGAAAATCAGCATTCTAATGATACCAAAAATAATACCGCTGTTTGAAAATTAAATTCAAGGATCGCTGAAGCAAAATCGTTTGGGTCGATTTTTTGCTCAGCGGTGTATGTTTAAATTTGCAGAAAATAAAAGATTGTTGACAGACACATCTAATATATGTTGAGTTACATTAATGCCTTCAGACATTAGTGCAACTTGGCACAACTAACCGCACGCACAAAAGCGTAGAATAGCGAAAAAAAAATAATACGTTGCTATAGTAAAAGCAAAGGCGACATTATTGCACATTAGTCAAACATCCTGTCTATCAGGCAATGACTGGTGTGCAGAGGTGAAGAGTCATATCTAAAAAATTGCACGTGCGATTAGTTGCGTCGAGTTGCAATTAACTACAAAGACCATTACAAAATCCAAACGTTTTAATATTTAATGTTGCTCGCATTATGTGTCACCCTTTAAAATCTTAATAAAATGTCGCAAAATATTTAAAAAAAAATAGAAGTGACAAATACTATAGTTAAACAATAATATTTAACAACATGAATTCAAATTTGTTCCATAACCTATAAAAACACGTCACGATTGAACAAAATTTAAATTTCGTGCTTTGCTGAAGTATGATCAATAAAGGAATTTTTCTTCAACGTAAAGCGATACTACTTTCCTATACAAATAATTATATGTATTATTATAATAAAAACATCAAAGCGTAATCGTCCAAACGGCACGACACACGATATAATTTTGTAACCAGGGATCGATTCTTTAATTGAAAATTATACGAGGATGGATTTAAAAGTTCGCGACCTAGTCAAGAAAAGAAAAAAAAAATACGTACAAAAATATTTTTATTTTTCGACGTAATCTCCACCTAGCTCTATGCACTTCTTCCACCTGCTTTCCAAAGCTTCTACAACTGTTTGAAAAAAAGATTCCTAAAAGTCTTCAAAATATTGGTTAACTGCAGCTTCGACTTCTTCATTTGATGAAAATTTTTTGCCACCGAGGTGTTTTTTTAGGTTGGGAAACAGATGAAAGTTCGAAGGTGCCAAATCAGGAGAATAAGCCGGATGGGGCAGCAATTTGAAACCACAATCACGAATTTGAGCCATAGACTCAACAAACGTGTGAACGCGAGCGTTGTCCTGTTGGAAGAAAACTTTCTTTCTCAGTAATCCTGGGCGTTTCTATTTAATTTCCTGACGTAAACGACGCAAAAAAGGGTAAGGTAGTAAGTCGAGATTATTGTTTCGTCTTTCAGAAGGTAGTCCACCATAATAATACCTTTAGAATCCCAAAAAACTGACGCCATCACTTTTCCAGCGAACAGAATTGCCTTCGCTTTCTTTCTGGTCGGTTCACCAGATTTTTTTCCGCTGTTCGGATTGTTGTTTTGACTCTGGAGTATTTTGTCCATTGTCACAAGCCTGTTAAGAAAATCTTACGGATCAGCCTCAAACATCTTTAAACAGTCGCGGGAAATCGTGAGTCGAATTGGTTTTTGTTCAACTGAAAGCAATCTGGGGACCCGCCTAGCGGAAACCTTAGAAAATCAGAGTTCGTTGGCAATGGTTTTTTGCATTCGTTCATACAAGATTCCTATAGTGTCTGCAATCTCCTTGATAGTTAATCTACGGTCTTTCGATATGAGATAACACACTTTGCCAATGTTTTCTTCAGTCGTAGACGTCGTGGGCCGGCCGGAGCGAGGGTCATCTTCGATGCTCTCTCGTCCACGTTTGAATTCTGCAACCCATTTTTTCACAGTGATATATGGCGGAGCAGATTCCCCTAGTGTTGTTTTCATATCATCGTGGATCTCCTTGGGTGTTAATCTTTTTTTAAACAGGTACTTGATGACCGCACGTCGTTTAATTTTTCCATTTTTTCCAAAAACAATGGACTTGGTCTCACTAAACTTGTTCTAACCTAAAAACCACAAATTCAACAGCAACAAAATTGTACACTGTGACAACCAAAGAAAGTATGAACTTATTGAGGGTACTATAATAAAAATATTACAATTATTTTTTGGTGAGGCTGCGAACTTTTCAACCCAACCTCGTATATATGCCGCATTCGGCACCATACTTTTTATTTGTTTACATGAAAATTGGCCGATATTTTTTAAGATATAATTGGTTGGCCTGATACAACTACCACATTGCAAGATGGCCAACAGACGAATTTTGAAAGCAAGTTTGACAATGACGCAATATTATTAAAACGTACAAAAACTTTAGGTTCGTCTTTAAAACGAGGCCTACGGCCGAGAAAGACCTTTGTTAATAACGATTTTTGATGATTATGTTGTGTTAGGTTTATATTTAGTTAAACTGAGAATCCTCAAATAGAGATTTATGTCAGATAGGTTTGATATAATTTATTTTAGAATAATTATAATCATTGTTTTATCTTAGGTTGTACCGGGGACATAACAACTTAGCAAATACAGTCTGTTAAGTAAGAACGTGTCCGCGATAATTCATGTTTGGTAGATGCGATTTTAGCGATTCAACAAAAAATCGGTAGAGGGAACCTTTGTCTATGACGGGTTTTAGTAAAAGTATCAGTCGATTCCGAACTTTCGTCGAAATCATGTAAAATCCAAAATGAGTTACTTGTTTGTACGTCGGCGGTCTTTCTTCGTTCCCATCTAAAGGGGCCTAAAATCACACATTCCCCGGCCGCTGAATATATTAAAAAGTCAGTGTCGTTTATGAAGAACTGGGTAAATTATTTCAACGAGACGAAAAATATCGACGACTTGCTAAAACGTGGCTCGGTAGCTAAAGTCACTCCGAAAGCCGAAAAATGAATTGTGTCTTTGTTTTAACGGGACCCGAAATTGACGCTGCGTCAACGAGCGACAAAATTAAAAAAGTCGGGCTTGAATGTGTCCCGAAAAATCACGTGACGAAGCCGCTCGCTTAGGCCCACGATAAGATACTAGAGTGGCCCTCACAATCGCCGGACGCCAACCCTATTGAAAACGCCAAACATAGCGAAACCCTATTGAACAGTTATCTCGCGATATTCGAAAAATTTGGAGATCACTGCAGAAAATCACGTCGGCAGCATGCCTCGAAGATGCCAGGCGATTATTGATGCAGAAAGCGTTTGATAAACTTATTCAGGTAATTGTGCCGTTGTTAGTACACCAAAGAATACATTAATGGCAAAAAATGCTCTCGAACACAGTTTTTCAAGTAATATGAGAGGTCACGTTCTTACTTGACAGACTGTATGATCAGCATTACCGTCTAAATATATGACTGACATTATCACTCATTGCTAACTATCGAAAGTGCATTTTTTTTGATAATATTTGGTGTCTAAATTCCTGTTTTATCCTATCCGGCTTGTACGTCGTCAAAAAAAAAAATTAAAGAGCATGCTTTTTTTTTATTGCATTGACGTGTGTATTTTTGGATTTAGCACTTGCTCCAATTAGCATTTTATCACATAACTAGCCGTGCCCGCGGCTTCGCTTGCATGGACTTGATTCACTATTATCGTCACTGCTCATTCCTTATACTACCTAACGTAACAAAATAAAAGTTGAACTTGCGCAATTAGTGTTCCGTACGTTGATTGCTTTTAAAATAAAAAAAATTTGTTACGGAGGTATAAAATGATCAGTGTCTTCACAAAACACATCCCAAAATGAGTTTCTAACAAAGTTTGTTTCCAATCTTTACTGAAAACTGATGACCTTGAAATTTTTGTTTTTTTCATATACCAGATAAATTATTAAAGGAAATGCACTCGTGATAATTTTCGTTCAATCTACACCCCGTGAAGAATATTCCAGAATTTTTTCAAAATTTTTTGATAAGTACTTTTCGAGATAAAGCGGGGGGACAGCGATTTTTCGCGATTTTTTAAAAATAATACAAAGAAAAGTGCGAGCAAGTATTACATTATATATATATATATATATATATATATATATATATATATATATATATATATATATATATATTTTACTCGTGTGTTCATAAGCTTTCATTTGACACCACACTCGATGACTTTTTTTTTCACTTCCGATTTCACCCCCCAAAACTAACCCCTTAAGTCAAAATTTAACTTTCAAAACTACATAGCTCTGATGAGGCCATCAATTCCTATATTATTACCAAATTTCAACTTTCTATGACAAATAGTTCCGGAGAAAATCGGGTGTGACAGACAGACACCGAAGTCATCTTATAAGTGTTCCGTACGGAAGTCAGCACAAACGCTCTTACCATTGTGTATTAAGGAATGACCTGACAATATTGCATGTTTTCAAAATCACTGACTTCTGAATGTTTTTGTGTATGTTTGTGTTGAGTCCTAATTGTACTAAGTGTGGTGTGAATGTTGTTGGTGTGAGGTCTGTGGCTGATATGACGAGGGAGACAATAATGACCTTTTCTTGTTTCCATAGCCTTTTTATTTCTGTTGCAAGATCTGTGTATTTGGAGATTTTTTCTGTGTATTTCGTTTCGATGTTTTTGTCGTTGGGGACAGCTATGTCAATTAGATAGATGACTTTTCCTTTTTTGCACTGAAAAGTAATATCGGGTCTATTGGCGCAGACTGTTTTATCTGTATGGATACTGATGTCCCAGTAGAGCTTGTAATCTTTACTTTCAAGTATGGATGTTGGTGTGTATTTTTAGTAGGGATCTGTGATTCCTATGAGTTTGTTTGTTGTGGCTAGTGCTTGGTGAACTACTTTTGCCGCTGAGTCATGTCTCGCTGTGTATTCCGTTCCAGGTAATATTTTACATCCGCTTGTTATATGCTTATACAACCTGGACAGAGAACATATGTATGAATTAAAAAACCGGTCAAGTGCAAGTTGAACTTGCGCAATTAGTGTTCCGTACGTTGATTGCTTGTAAAATAAAAAAAATGTGTTACAGAGGTATAAAATGATTAGTGACTTCACAAAATACACATCCCAAATGAGTTTTCAACAAAGTTTGTTTCCAATCTTTACTGAAATCTGATGACCTTGAAATTTTTGTTTTTTTTATATACCAGATAAATTATTAAAGGTAATGCACTCGTGATAATTTTCGTTCAATCTACACCCCGTGGAGAATATTCCGAATTTTTTCGAAATTTTTTGATAAGTACTTTTCGAGATAAGGCGCGGGACAGCGATTTTTCGCGAATTATTAAAAATAATACAAAGAAAAGTGCGCGCAAATATGATATTATATATATATTTTTTTACTCGTGTTTTCACAAGCTTTCATTTGACACCACACTCGATAACCTAGAAAAAAAATTTTTTTTTCACTTCCGACTTCACCCCCCAAAACTAACCCCTTAAGTCAAAATTTAATTCTCAAAACTACATGACTGATGAGGCCATCAATTCCTATATTATTACCAAATTTCACCGTTCTATGTCAAATAGTTTCGGAGAAAATCGGGTGTGACAGACAGGCAGACAGACAGACAGACAGACAGACAGACAGACAGACACCGAAGTAATCTTATAAGTGTTCCGTACGGAACACTAAAAATAAAACATGTAAATCGGATAAGTGGTTCTGGAGTGATAAGCGCACTAGCGGACAGACAGATAGACAGAGAGACGTTGCATTTTATATATATTATATTCTTTGCTGCATGATATTGTTCCATATTTAATGGTTAAGGCAGCGTATTGCAAGAGAACGCGCCAGTGGCCAACTTTTTTCCGACTTGATTCACTATTATCGTCACTGCTTATTCCCTAGGTTACCTAACGTAATAAAATATATCCTATAACCTGGCTAAAGAACATATGTATGTTTTAAAATAAAAAACCGGTCAAGTGAAGTTGAAAATTTTGTTACGGTGGTATAAAATGATCAGTGACTTCACAAAACACACCACAAATGAGTTTTCAACAAAGTTTGTTTCCAATCTTTACTGAAAACTGATGACCTTGAATTTTTTTTTTTTATATATATATACCAGATAAATTATATTAAAGGTAACGCACTCGTGATAATTTTCGTTCAATCTATACCCCGTAGAGAATATTCCAGAACTTTTTCAAAATTTTTTGATCAGTACTTTTTGAGACAAGGTGGAGGGACAGCGATTTTTCGCAATTTTTTAAAAATAATACAGAGAAAAGTGTGCGCAAGTATTACATTATATATATATATATATATATATATATATATATATATATATATATATATATATATATATATATACCTATTTTACTCGTGTTTTCACAAACTTTCATTTGACACCACACTTGATGACCTAGTAAAAAAAATTTTTTTTTCACTTCCGATTTCACCCCCCCAAAACTAACTCCTTAAGTCAAAATTTTATTTTCAAAACTACACGGCTCTGATGAGGCCATCAATTCCTATATTATTACCAAATTTCAACTTTCTATGACAAATAGTTTCGGAGAAAATCGGGTGTGACAGACAGACAGACGGACAGACAGACAGACACCGAAGTCATCTTATAAGTGTTCCGTACGGAACACTAAAAAAGAGAATTTTGATAAATTCACACTTTTACACCTTTACCAACTTATGGCGTTGGAACTGTTCTTGGTCTTTCTGACTATTGCCTGTTGTTTGGTTTCCCGTCTCAGTAAATAATTTTAACGCCCGGTAAACAAACATCCAACTTATTTTAAGCGATTTTAAGGTCTTAAAAATGTTGCTTTTTTCCATACTGTACTTAATTTTTTTTTTTTATGGGTCTAGCACACGTGTTGCAGGGAAGTCCCTAAAGCGCTCCAGGAGCGGCATGTGTGCGGAAAAAGCGACTCACGTTGTTCTTGAATCGCTGTAAATTGTAGTTGGTGGGAAACACAGCGCTGGGCAAAATAAAGCTATAAGAGCAAACCTATTTTCTCGATCACCTCACTGCATTGTTCAAAAAATTCAAATTGTACATATGTTAACACAAAGTAACTGTATAACAACTGAGTAACATAACCTACAAATAATTTCACCAAAAAAGTGTTAATATTTATAGAGGGCGTATGTGAAAGTTTGTAACAGTATTTATGGGAGTACTAGGTACATAGCAACCAATATTAAAAAATCTCAGGAATTCTTTTGATTAACTCTCCCTGCTATGCTTCTATCAATAAATTACGTTATTCATCAGAATTTTAACTGAAATACCGGCTTATTTTTAAATGTGCATAAACAAACATTCTTCCAAATACAAATATCCAATATCCCCATGTGCTCATTTACCAGTTTGTTTGTTTTCTCTTATTGTACATACATCTCGTAAATTTAGCAGAAAATGTCTAATGGATGTTTTAGCGCTTCGTGTTTCGAAATAGAAACAAAACATTGTGCGTAAACCGTGCATAAGGTTATGATTTTAAATGAAACTTTGGCTATGAGCCAAGAAAGTTCAACTTGACATGATTTTGGTGGTCAATTATTGCGGCACATTGCTGAGCCGACAAATTTTTGGCATTGCATTTGTTTAACATGTTTTAGATTTGCTTTTTTGCGATATAATAATTTCGCTAATTTTTGTCTAACTGCGAGATAAGATTAGTTAACGACATAATCAGAGAAAATTACACAAAACACACTGATAGCATGCCGGCTAAAGCAAAGGACTTATTCTCAAGTATGCTACATTAATTTAATAAGATAAAGCTTCAGTTGTATTTGTTTTGATTGATACAAAATACTTTTCTATAAAATATTCATTTTTACTTCAATTCAAAACTCAAATTGTTTATTCAGTTCACATACACAGTTCGTTCCTTTCTTGGTCATCTATAATATATATAAAATGCAACGGCTCTCTGTATGTCTGTCTGTCCGTTAGTGCGCTTATCACTGGAGAAACACTTATCCGATTTACGAACTTTTTTTTTAAAACATACATATGTTCTCTGACCAGGTTCTAGGCTATATTTTATTACGATAGGTAGCATAAGGAATGAGCAGTGACGTAAGATAGTGAATGAAGTCGGAAAAAAGTTTGCCGCTAGCGCGTTCCCTTGCAATACACAGCCTAAACCATTAATTATGGAACAATATTATGTAGCAGAGAATATCTATAATCTACAATATATATAAAATGCAATGTCTCTCTGTCTGTCTGTCCATTAGTGCGTTTATCACGAGAGAATCACTTATCCGATTTACGTGTCTTTTTTTAAAACTCATACATATATTCTTTGGCCAGGTTATATAATAATAATAATAGTCTATATCTATAATATATATAAAATGCAACGTCTCTCTGTCTGTCCGTTAGTACGCTTATTCCTCGAGAACCACTTATTCGATTTACGTGATTTTTAAATTCATACATATGTTCTCTGACCAGGTTATAGATATATATTTTATTACATCTATAATATATATAAAATGCAACGTATCTCTTTCTGTCTGTCTGTCTGTCCGTTAGTGCGCTTATCACTGGAGAACCACTTATCCGATTTTCGTACTTTTTTTTAAAAAACATAAATATATGTTCTCCAACCAGGTTATAGGCTATATTTTATTACGATAGGTAGCATAAGGAATGAGCAGTGACGATAATAGTGAACGAAGTCGGCAAAAATATTTGCCGCTAGCGCGTTCTCTTTAATTCGTGCGAAATTTCTTACAATACACAATCTAAACCATTAATTATGGAAATTCAATATTATGTAGCAGAAAATATCTATAATCTTCATAATATATATAAAATGCAATGTCTCTCTGTATGTCCTTTAGTGTTGTGCTTTCGGGCGCTTTGGACGAGGTTCACCAGTTGCTGTCCACTCAGATGACGATCGTTTTGATTCGTTTATCACGCGAGCAAAAATTCCACTTATCCGATTTACGTATCTTTTTTTTTGAAATTCATACATATATTCTTTGGCCAGGTTATATATAATTTGAAGTAATAATCTATATCTATAATATATATGTCCATTGTTTTGAAAATAAAATGCAAGGTTAGTATTAACTGAAAAAAAAAGGTGACTGCAATAAAACTCTCTGTCCGGGACTCTGTCTCTCTGTCTGTCTGTCTGTCTGTTAGTGCGCTTATAACTGGAGAATCACTTATCCGATTTACGTGCTTTTTTTTTTAAACATACATATGTTCTCTGGCCAGGTTATAGACTATATTTTATTAGGTTAGGTAACATGAGGAATAAGCAGTGACGATAATAGTGAATCAAATCGGAAAGAAGTTTGCCGCTAACGCGTTCTCTTGCAATACACTGCCTAAACCACTAAATATGGAACAATATCATGTAGCAAAGAGTATCTATAACATATATAAAACGCAACGTCTCTCTGTCTGTTTGTCCGTTTGTGCGCTTATCACTGGAGAACCACTTATCCGATTTACGTGCTTTTTTTTAAACATACGTATGTTCTCTGGTCAGGTTATAGGATATATTTTATTACGTTAGGTGACATAAGGAATAAGCAGTGACGATAATAGTGAATCCAGTCGGAGAAAAGTTTGCCGCCAGCGCGTTCTCTTGCAATACACTGCCTAAAGCATTAAATCATTAAATATGGAACAATATCATGTAGCAAAGAATATAATATATATATATATATATATATATATATATATATATATATATATATATAAAATGCAACGTCTCTCTGTCTGTCTGTCGTTAGTGCGCTTATCACTCGAGAACCACTTATCCGATTTACGTGTTTTTATAAATGTATACATATGTTCTATATAATGGGAGATAAGGAGAAATAATGGGAGATAAGTCGAGATAAGCCTCGATAATGGGAGATAATGGAAGATAAATATAAATAATGGGAGATAAGCAGAGATAAGTCTAGATAATGGGAGTTATGGTGAGATAATGGGAGATAAGGAGAAATAATGGGAGATAAGGAGAAATATTGCGAGATAAGTCGAGTTAAGCCTAGATAATAGGAAATAAGGTGAGATAATGGGAGATAAGGAGAAATAATGGGAGATAAGGAGAAATAATGGGAGATGAGCAGAGATAAGCTTAGATAATGGAAATTATGTAGAGACAATGGGAGATAAGGAGAAATATTGGGAGATAAGGGGAAATAATGGGAGATATTTTATTACGTTGGGTTAACATAAGGAATAAGCAGCGACGATAGTAGTGAATCAAGTCCACGCGAGCGCAGCCGCGGGCCCGGCTAGTATAGAAATACAATACATACAGAGCTGTAGTGTAGTAAGAGGAGGCACAGGCGGCATATGTCTCCCTCCGTCCCTATGAATATACCAAATACACCCCTTAGAAACGAAACTTTTATTTCTAGGGGTTCTCTTTTGTGAAAAATGTTCAATCCCCAGTCATATTTTTTAAAATTGAGATTTTAGAGATGAATTGCAGGAAGTTGTTTTTTGTGAAAAGTTCCAGGACATGAAAGTCTTTTCATCAACCAGTTTGACGCCCCCTGTACAAGTAGCTCCGCCTTCAGTGTTCTCTTTCAGAAACGGCATTTGTATCTATATGCCCCCCTTACTCTTTTAAATAAAGCAGATAAAGTTATAAACAAAATCAGAAATTTACAGACTTTCTTCTATAAATGTAATGTCTGGATAATAAATATTTCAAATATGTAATTCCAATAGCACATGCCACACACAATAATACTCTCCATAGTTCAAGAATGTGACAAAGATGGATGGTCAGAGTAGTAGCAGAGTATACCCAATACAGTAGCGAAACTCAGGGATAACCGTATAGGAAAATCAGGTCTCAGTTTACAAAAGGTCACGTGGCAGTCCGCCATATTAAAAAGGGGATCAGCGGGAGATTTTAAATAGAAATAATGTTACTGTGCAAAGTTTTATCATTCAAAATCATAAATATTATACAAATGTTTGAAAATTTTTGATTTAATTAAAGGTCAAGTTAATGCAGCATGAGTAATATAAAAAAAAGAATGGAGTGCTTTGTTAGAAAAGAGATGAATACGAGTGAAAAACTTGACAGGAAGGCTTTTTCAGAAAAAAAGTCGCAGACAAAAATTTAGCATTTTCCCCAGGGAATTGAATAGGCATATCAGATTTTGGGCCCCAAGCTTTGTTGGGACTCTATAGGGCTCAAAAGTGAAAACTGAAACTGGAACCCAAATTTTTAAAACATATTTGAATTCAGCAAGGAATTTTATGTCTGAATACAAATTGAATGTTTCTGGGCCTAATTGAGCCTCACTGTAACTACAACGAAATCCGACTCGTATAACGATCATTACTTGTGTTATTATTTTATTTGGACAATTGATGACGCGACTGGTTGCTGCAAGCCAAATCTTTGCTCTATAACTAAAAAAATGTCATAAGAGCTTTTCAGAATTATTCAATTTATTCGCGTAAGAATTCTTATGCAATTGATATTCTTTAATTAAATCATTTACCTTTCAACATCTTTGGGGAAAAACACTCTCCCGGCGTACTTTTTGGATTATTTTTACAATGGTCAACGGCACAACAATAACCACCTTTCCCCATTGTACAAATTGTTTGTCAACCTTTTCGATTCTAACGGTTTTAATTCTCTTTTTATACAAACTCTCTCTTCCTTCTGTCTTTAAATTCATATAAACTGCAGTCACATCAAAAAACGATCAACAATACATTTTAAAAGACACATTCCGAGATGAGATGTAAACATTGAGCGGCCATTTTGAAAGAGGGACCCGTCGACGCAAGCGCCGTCAAAATCTCGTCACCAACTTGGAATTCACTTTTGTTACTATACTGGGTTTACTGTGGTAGTAGTGAACAATGACTCTTACTTATAGTCTCCTGACAATCACATATCTAACTTAATAAATTCATTAATTGGATAAAAGACTTTTAAAAGTATTTATATTTAATTTTAGACGTGAAGATAACTTATTATGGAACCTGGATCCATAGTAGTTTAGGTTGTAGCGCCTGGCCTTAAGCTACTACTAAAGTCAATCTTTAGAGTGTTGCGGTGTCTAGTATTTTAACTACGTGTATGTAAGTCAGGGTGATACTAATGCGGTTTTTGTGGACTACTATTAAAGAACGATATACTAATTACGTTAAAAAATTAAGGGTACTGATTATGTAAATAACAAACTATTGATGTATTCATCCATATCAGTTTGATCTTCTTTTAAATAATCACCTCTCACTGCAACAAACGTATTCTAACATTTTTTCCAGTCTTCCAAACACTTAATATACCGTATTCCGGTATTGTTTCTAAGGCAACCAGCAAATTCTCTTTCATAGCTTCTATCTGTTGAATACGATGTCCACGGAGTGGTAATGTCAGCTTCGGGAAAAATTTACACGGCGGGACCATACATCTGGTAAATACGGTTGAGTGTAGGATATTCTCGAAGAAAGGGCTTGTCAAAACAGATATCAAAATGTGGAGTTCCAGATTCAAAAGGTTCTTTCCATCATCGATGAATATTCTACATATTTATTATCTAATTTTCTAAAAAGGTCTAACTTTAAACAGGTCTAATTGGACAAGTTATAGTTTAAATTGATAAAAGTACCAGTAAGTCAACTAAAGTTATGATACTGTGTAATACTAGAGCAGTAAGCTCAAGAAAGGTGCGTTTCTGCAATAAGTGCCAGCCGTGCTGTGTCGCTCTGCTTGAATAGACTTAGTAAGTCGCCGACAGAGTGCAGTATAAGCATCTATTTGTTATAGTTTTTCGTTTTTACTTATAATTAAATTGATAAAAATGAAAAGTTTCAAAAATGAAACTCTTTTCACTGTTAAAAATAACAGACACTTACAGACGAGCAATTTCTTTTCATCAGAATCGTTTATAATACAAAAAAGAAAAAGATTTTACTTAATTAAGTGCATCTTTATCAGAATTGAATCACTATCCATTGCTGTGTCATCGCATGTAACCCCGGTCTAACCAAGGGAAATGGAGGGAGTTTACCCCAGTCTAGACAGGGTAAATTAATAATCAAATTTTGAATTGTGCAAGAGCATTAAATAAAATTTAATGTTTAAGACATTTCCGCCTTACAGTTTGACTATTTTAAAATAAACAGATTGGTAGTTTACCTTTTTATTGCAGTTTTGGGAAACTGTGATGCTAAGATTAATTAGTTGAAATAATTGATCTTTGTCTAGCATACAGTTCAAGTTGATATCGGTTTTGGTTGAAAAAAAAGTCTAACGAAAAACTTTTAAAAGTCAATACTCCTCTTTTTGATTCTTGACTTCTTGGACCCAGAACTAGAGAAACAACTGAAAATGCCAGATTTCTGGTCTGTTTTCATTATCATTTAAAGCGAGTCTGGATACACCACCATATTCTCTAGTTTTAGTCGTAAATACATTGGTAATCTTAAAAAAGTGATTTATACATTCATATTTACCAAGACTCCGCTTGCTTACATCAAAAGGCAAACGCAAAAGATTAACAGTAGAATGAAGTAAGAAACGATGAGTTACGATTTGGTTGAGTGTTGTCAGAGTTCTAAAATTTAAAATTTTGATTGGTTCACCTGCTTTCGCTATATTATTAAACGTCTAATCTAATGAACTTAAATTATCGTCCATAGTTTTAGCTCATAGAGAAGAAAGTAAATAACATTATATTTATAAGAAACAGCTGAATATTTTCTAAATTTGTATTTTAATAAGTTATATATTTTTAATTGTTAATGACAATATTGATTGTTGAAGCTTATTGAAAAAAAATCGTTAGTTTCTCACAGGATAACATTTTCAAATTTCAGGATATTTTCAGTACATGTTATTTGATTTTAATAAGTGTTTTTCAACCCCAGAAGAAAATGAAGATCTGTTTTGGTCTATTTGAACATCTGCAGAAAACCGTAACTGTAGTCCATCCTACCAGCAGGACAAACCTATTTAAAACAGGAAATACCATACTGTCTCCTATCTTTCTCACTTAAATTAACGATCTGCTGGAAAAGACCGGGAATTCAATCTACAGCTTTGCAGATGATAGTACTTAACAAAGACCAGAAGAAATTCTATCTTGGGGTGATAGTAACCAAGTAGAATTTAACGCTACAAAAATCCAGGCGGTCGTTTTTTCTAAAAAAGTTAACGTTGCTGAACTCGACATAGTTATGTCGGGGCACTCCAATCGTCTAGCATCATCACTCAGTTCGGTGGGCGTCAATTTGGAAGCAAATATGTCTTGGCATGAACATGTTGCAAGCATAGCAAAGAAAGCTTCTAGAAAGCTGGGAATATTATTTCGAACTAGAAATCTTTAAGCTCCACAACTGTTAATTCTTTACAAAGTTCAAATTCGACCAACTATGGAATTGCTATCATGTTTGGAGCTCTGCTCCCAAACATACACTGCATTTGTTGGATTCTATTCAAAGAAGAGCTGTTCGCCTGATTGGAGATCCGGAACTGGCCGACGGCCTTGATTCATTAGAACGTCGAAGAACGATTGGCGACTTGAATATTTTCGTGGAAAGTGTTCGATGGATGTAGCCTGCTTAAATCCTCCCCGAGCGATGCATGCTAGAAATACACGTCGCAGAATAATTTGCCCAGGACTGTTTTGCCACTGAGTACAATTTACAGCGATTGAAGACCAACGTGAATCACTTTTTCCGTACACGTGTCGCTCCTGTAGCGCTTTAGGGATTTCCCTGCAGCACGTGTGCTAGAGCCATAAAAAAACACATATAACCTGCTATTAAAATTAACAAATATAAGTGACGCATTGCCAACAAGTTTTATTAGCAGATGACGTGTGATCATTCCGGTTTTTAGAGGCGCTGCGACATGAGATCCGATAATTCTTGTGCATACAACACCTTTGAAATTCTGTCCAGCGCTTTTTGCTTGTCCTTACCACATTGCAGTTTCTAATCATCACTGATTTGGCGGTAAACGATGTTATGAATAACATACTCTGTCTAGTATTTTTATGTCTGGGATTTTTACTGTTTTAATGTTGTTTGAGATTTTCTAGTGTTAATCTTGTAGGTAGTGCGAACATCGCCAGTCGCACGTCAGCCCTTTCATTTTTCTGTCCGTCTGTCATAGTTAATTTACCTAGAAACTATATGGACATGGAATTTGAAACATATGTAAAACTTAGAAATAAGAATGTGAGATGTAGCGTCAATTTCATAAAAATTAGTTTAACCAAAATTAATGTTGGTCTTCTCTTTTTAGGCAAGAGAGCATTGAAGGGTTCCATTCTAAAGTATTTTCACATTAATTTTTAGTTTGATACTTTAAGAGTTGCTTTAAAAAATGTAGAAATGTCAATCAAAAACTACTTCACTTCCCAAGTAAGCCACACGAAAAATTAATATTAAGTTGAGACCTAAAAATAATATAAGAAAATCATCGCGAAATTCCTGCAGAAAATTATCAGTTAGAAATATTTTAAATAGGGGCTGATTCATTAGTCTTGAGACTAATTTCAGGAGCGTGTATAAGTGAAACCAGGAAAAATATTTCAAATGCAGTTGCTTATATCGTTTAAATTTATTCAAAATCTATCAAATAGCACGTTTACATTGCAGCAAATGGACCATCTTCGAGGCGTTAGACGGCCGAAACGTCGATTTTTTTCAACTTCCTCTTAATTCTGCCAATAAAGTGCCGGTGGTTCTGTGCTTCCCAACCATTTTCATAAACTTTGCATGTGGAACATTTAGTGGGCTGTCATTTTGCATTACAAATTCCATTTTTTGCCTTTTGGGCCATTCTTGTATTTCTTGCATAATGTAAACGTGCAAGATCTGGCCAGAAGATTATTTTGTCGCGCGCATGATTTTCTTTTATAAACCGCTTCTATTTAGTCAAGCATTTATTGATATACACATCAGAATTGACTGCAACAGCACTGCTTGGTTGGAAATATGGAGCTGAAATACCTTTCGATGAAATGGCAATCCACATCAACACTTTTGGTTCAAATTTCATTTTGCCGACGTATTTGACGTCGTCTGGTGCTACCTCATAATCGTCAGTGTAGAAGGGATCAATTCCACTGAGAGAATTGTACAAAAATATGAAGTATTTTTCATCATCTATAACGATGAATTTCCCATGCGTGAAATGCTTAACACCAAGTACACGGCAACATTTTGGTATTTTTTCAGGCTGTCTTAATAATAATAATAATAATAATAATAATAGCTTTATTACCCAACAGTTTCCCATTAATAGGGTAAATATTTAAACATTTACATATTCAATGTGTAGTAATTGCTTCTTAGTACAACAGTGCCAAACACTTTTTAAAATTAGTACACATTACATGAATAGGTGAATTCAATAACAAATTAGTATTAGGTTGTTACATCTAAAAAACATACTTGATCGTGAGTGTATCCGTGGCACATTGATGTTAATACGAGACAGTATATCCGGGCAATCAATCATATTGTGCAATACTTTATATAGGAATAATATTGAGGCACAAACTCTCCTGATGGACAGTCTGTGCACACAAATAATCGCTGCTGATTCCCCGTTCAGGATACATGAAATTTCAAAAATCTCCTCTGCACTTTTTCAAGTGAAACTCTATGAACCTCGTACAATTCCAGACAATACTTGCATTTCCAGTTTCGAGCGAACAAAGCAGCCAAAACCTTCAGTGATGCAATATTAGTGAAACCCCTACAATTCCTAATGATAAACCCGTAAGACTTCATTGCTTCAGAAACTTTCAATGCTATATGCTGAGCAAATGTTAGTTTTGCATCAAAAACAAACTCCCAAATCCTTAGCTGTGCTACACCTACTTAAATTATGGTCTTGAATTCTATATTGAAACTCTATTGACGCTACCCTCCTAGTATATGTTAGAACTTTGCATTTTTGAGCATTTAGATGTAGTTTGTTGTCACAACACCAAGAATGTACGAAATTCAACTGGCTTTGTAGATAGGAACAATCCTCAGTTTTTTCTATTGGCATAAACATTTTTAAATCATTAAATTAGCCTATTACATTTTAAATCCTCGCAAAGGTCATTTATGAACTGAAGAGCAAGGGTCCCAAATTCGAACCTTGTGAACGCCGGAGGTAGCCACAAATCTTTAAATCCGTTGTAGGCTACAAACTGAGTTCGATTAAACAAGTAAGAACGTATAAGAGCCCTCGCAATCAGTGAAACCAAAGAAAGACAATTTATTGATGAAACATGATGGTCGATCCTATTATCCTGTCTTGCGGTGTATTTCGGTGCCTTTTCACATTTTCGAACTTGCACATTATTTGTCTTCAAAATTCGATGGACAGTTGCGAAACACACATGTATTTTCGAATGCCCAACTTTGTCTTTTGCGCTTGACAGAAGATTTTTCGTTGTTTTTCTGCTAAAAACAGGTGATTTTTTTTATTATTTTCTGGTTCTTTGCCACGACAATCACGCAAAACACGAAATATGTGGCGCGAGATATTGGCTTATCTTCAAACCCTTCGAGCATTTGCTTCGTGAACAGTTGTCCAAACAAAGAAGGAACGCACTTTCGTAAATCCAGCTTCTATGACATTTCCAATGCGAATAATTAAATGTTCCGATTCTGAAATCAGAGGGCAGGTACGGTTACACATTCAGCGTAAACAACATTACAATCTGTCAATTGTTCAGCATTTATCCAAACGCCTAAAATTAGCCTCAAGACTAATGCATCAACCTTAAGTTCTTTAGGCCGCTCCCTGATTTCTAGGTGCGGTATCAATTTTCTCGGTGTGCTCAGTACCGATTCGGTAACGAAAACATGCCGAACGCCTATATTTCATTGACACCTACTTGACTTGCTCCGCGCGCAAGGCAGGCATACCGAGAAAAACGATACCGCACCAACGAATCAGGGAGCGGCCTTAAGGATGGACGAAAGTGATTTCTAGTAGAGCCACAATAAAAGAATTGAACAAAAATAAGTTATTATTCAGTCGCTTTTAACGTTTTTCGTAAATTCATATCAATTATGACTGGACTCATGATGATTAACTTCGGACGTGAGAACAGTCCGTCCAATTTACGTATTAATTAGACAGCAACGGTAGGAAGTCTGGTGATCAGCATCTTTAAATATCACGTCGTTCAGGTGAGTTCAGCTTCCGTCAGGCTAAAAGAAATATTGAATACATTTTAACACAAACGCAGTTTTTTTTATGACCATCGTACACGTGCTGCAGAGATCTCCCTAAAACACTGCAAGAACGACACATGTGCGGAAAAAGCTATTTACATTGATTTTGAATTCCTCTAAATTATACTCGGGGGGAGACACAGTCCCGGGCTAATTATTCCAAAGCGATAAGGCTCTTCATATAAAAGATTATCCCAAAAGGACTGTACAAGGAGTGACAAGCTGAATCTCAAACGCATGTAATGTATTATCGCGACGTGTATTCCTAGCATGCACAGTTCTGGGAGGAATTAAGCGGGTTACATCGATCGAACACGTTCCATGAAAGTATTTGTTTGTAGAATAGACTCAAGAGTCCCATTCATGAAAGCAGCGTTATTGGTTGAATTGAGCTTTGTATAGATTGTGTGAAGTGTAAAGCTTTCTAGTGTGAAATAATATTTCCAGCTTTTGAGAAGCTCTCTTTGCTGTGTGCTAGAGGAATGGAGTGTCGCGACATTCCTAACACGTAAGCTGAAAAGTTTTTGGTTTAGCTACTTAAAACACATTTTTTTTACAAAATTCGACTTTATTTATCAATATAGTCTCCTTCAAGAGCGATACAATCAGTCCAACGCTTTTCTAACATTTCTATACCTTTCTTGTAGAAGGATTTGTCTTTGCTTTTAAAATAGGTCTCAGTTTCGGCGATAACTTCTTTATTGGAGCTAAATCTCTTTCCCGTGAGCATTTTTTTCAAGCCTGCGAATAGATAATAGTCGCTGGGAGCCAAATCTGGAGAATACGGTGGATGAGAAAGCAATTTGAACTTCAATTCATGCAATTTTGCCAACGTAACTATTGACTTGTGACACGGTGCATTGTCTTAATGAAAGTTCACTTTTTTCTTGTTCATTTGTGGCTGTTTCCTTGCGATTTCTGCCTTCAAACGCACCAATAACTTTATGTAATATTCGCTATTGATGGTTTTTCCCTTCTCAGCATAGTCGATGAAAATTATTTCATGCGCATCCCAAAATACAGAGGCCAAAACCTTCCCAACCGACTGTTGTGTCTTTGGTCGTTTCGGGCGGCTTTCACCGGCTGCTGTCCACTCAGCTGACTGCCGATTTTATTTCGGTGTGTAGTGGTGGATTCATGAAAAAATCATTTTTATTGCGCTTAAACAGGTCCAAACAGCGTTCAGAATTATCAGCACATTGTTGTTTTTGGTCCACTGTAAGCAAAAGCGGTACCCATTTCGAACAGAGCTTTCTCATGCCCAAATGTTCATGCAAAATATGACCAACATGTTCTTTTGATATCTATAGGATGTCAGCTATCTCACGAAATTTCACTTTACGGTCATCCAAAACAATTTTGTGGTTTTCATTTTTGTTTATCGGTGTAACCACCCCATTTGGGCGTCCAGAATCATTTGTATCTGTACAACCGCGTTTAAATTCAGGATACCAGTAGATTGATTTTCTAGAGGCAGAGTCCCCGTAACACTTATCGAGCCATTGCTTAGCTTGAACGGTATTTTTCCCCCACAAAATTCGATTTTTTCCATTGTAAATATCAAAAGTAGCGTCACTAAAACCACTGTAACTTCTGAACTAATGGTCGAAATGTCATGAAATTTTGACACGTATCGTTTGAAGGTTGGTACTTCCTAAAAATCATATGGATTTTTTGAAAAGGGCGACATCTATGTGTCAGACCAAAAACTTTTCAGCCTACGTGTTATGTCGTGTCGCAAGGTTAACTTTCTTAGAAGAAACTGTCGCCTAGGTTTTTGCAGTGTTAAATTCTACTCGGTTACTATTACTCTAAGATACAGTATCTTCCAGGTCTTTTTTAAGTTAAAGGACTTCCTGCTGTCTGTGGGTATTTGTATGAGTAGCCGATGGTCGAGCGTTTAAAGTAAATAAAGAAATAAGCGTACTGTTAACCGCAAAGCTGTAGATTGGACTCCTAGCCCTTCCCAGCAGATCGTCACTGTAAAGACGAAAAGTAGTAGGATATAGTACGGAGCCTTAGGGCACTAGAACTTGTCCCTATCTATATAAACACTTTTCTTGGAATTTCATTAGTTCATATTCTAAATAGTCAAAAATTAAAAAACAAGAGTGTTGACAATACCTAAAATGATATGATTTATTGTGATTACCTACTTATTATCTTTCAATAGGAAACAAATAAGCGTCCTCACTTCTACTTTAGCCCCTATATGTATATAATATGTATAAAGTATCTATCAAAACTAAAGCTTTTGTTACCGCTTTGAAATGGGATGTGACCCTTTTGTATCTACCTGCATCTCAACCTGTTTGCACAGTTGCCCCACACCTTAATAATGGATACTATTAATAGTATGTTAATTAAAGAACCATATGGTTTAAAACCGAAATTAAGATTTTTTTTTAGTTTTTATTCAATCTAAAGGGTTGTTCTTACCAGTATAAAAAGGCTTTACACCTGGCAAGTTTTTAATATCGTATTTAACAAGTTTAAAGCAGGATACCATCTAATAAGCTGCGCTTATTTTTTACTGATGTTTATTAGTTCAAACAAATAAATGGTACAGTATGCCGTACGGATTTTCTCTTTTGATATATCAGTTCCTATCGTAAATTTTCTTATTGTGGCAACTATCAAGATCGTAATATCAGCAATTTTATTGGCAAAGATTTATTGCCAGCTTTACTGTTAACACCTTTTTTTTATTAACCATTATAATTGATTAACATAAAAACTGTTGCAGTTAAAATTGCTAGTGATGATAAAAACTATTCAACTGTAAAGCCGCTTGCGTAAGAATGACAACGTTTCTTGTAAAATACGAGTATATATTTTCTGTATAACACTAGTCATTTTATTTACAAATTTCTGGCAATATACTGTCATATAGGTATTATCGCAATAGGTAAATTTCAAACAGAACAAAGCCGTACCTCAAAACTTTCATAAATAAAATATATTAAATTAAAAGGCTAGTTGGGATCTAGTGGGTAGGTAAGAGCCCTTATTTTTCCTTGCGGTACGCCCATGGACAATATCTTTATATACGGAATGAAAACAATCTTTAGCGGATTTTCTTACCTTTTACATCCCGTAATTTTTAATCCAAAATGTTTAAAAAAAACTCACAGTGGAAGAGGCACAAAAAGTCACAAAGTTAAAAATAAAATATTTTTGCGGGAGGGTCGAAAACCTACATGTACCTACAGTACGAGTCTAACAAATCGCACGATCACTGAAAAAAATCGTCAACAAAAAAAATGGTAAGTTTCCTTTTAAAAAGAAAAATAATTTCCGCTTGAAATAAATGTAGTTTTTATTTATATTTTTAAGAAATCCACTTGGTTTTATTTCCGAGATAAGACAAAGGCATAAACACGATATTCTCCGGGCTATGTCGGTAACTGCCTGTTTTCAGGCTTTCCGACAAAAACAAATGTGAACGTTCTTTCAGGACCTTTAACCTGCATTGGTGCGACAGAGACGGAGAAAGAACATGCGTATAAGAATATATGAGTAAACTGCAATATTAAGCATACGTGGCG
The DNA here is from genome assembly GCA_019049505.1 of Pachyrhynchus sulphureomaculatus. Classification (NCBI taxonomy): domain Eukaryota; kingdom Metazoa; phylum Arthropoda; class Insecta; order Coleoptera; family Curculionidae; genus Pachyrhynchus; species Pachyrhynchus sulphureomaculatus. The sequence continues at coordinate 172,026,074 of CM032456.1, forward strand.
TCATCTATCAGAATACTATGAAGATAATATCTAAGAATCTAAGGATTTCTTTTCATGTGCTCTATCTATTACCTAGTTATTAAATTGGACAAATTTTTGACAATATTACAGGCATCTCATCAAAATGATAGTATTCTTTAATAAGGCGAGATTGCAAGATGAACTTCTATAGGAATTGCTCCTAGGAATAGTGGAGTAAAGAATTGGTAACAGCGTTAGAACGTAGTAATACGATTCTTTTATGTTTTATTATTTTAGAGTAATTGTTTACAATGTTATGTTGGCCATGCTGATTTTTGGCAACTCCGTTTGATATTTCATTTTTCCTATTTTTTATTGACAGACATTTTTGCCATTGTTGGTTTTTTGGGAATCCAGAATGTGTTTTAGGAAAAATAGCTCATCTAGAATACATTGTAATGCTATAAAAATAATATTTAATATTTTAACATTATTAGCGGTATTATGGGATATCTATTAATAATTTATTAACATAAACTTGGTGATATCAGTGATACTACTGTATTTATTATTTTATTTTTTCAAATAAATAGGTATGATCCTTGCTAAGGAATTAAGAAAAATAAATTAGTATTGTTTTCCAGTATATTTTGTTTATGACTTTGAATTTTAATAAGTGTCAGTTTGTTTTTAGTGTTCCGTACGGAACACTTATAAGATCACTTTGGTGTCTGTCTGTCTGTCACACCCGATTTTCTCCGAAACTATTTTACATAGAAAGTTGAAATTTGGTAATAATATAGGAATTGATGGCCTCATCAGAGCCTTGTAGTTTTGAGAGTTAAATTTTGACTTAAGGGGTTAGTTTTGGGGGATGAAATCGGAAGTGAAAAAAAAAATTTTTTACTAGGTCATCGAGTGTGGCGTCAAATGAAAGCTTGTGAAAGCACGAGTAAAAAATATATATATATAATGTAATACTTGCGCGCACTTTTCTTTGTATTATTTTTAAAAAATCGCGAAAAATCGCTGTCCCCCGCCTTATCTCGAAAAGTACTTATCGAAAAATTTTGAAAAAATTCTGGAATATTCTCCACGGGGTGTAGATTGAACGAAAATTATCACAAGTGCCTTACCTTTAATAATTTACCTGGTATATAAAAAAAAAAAAAAAATTTCAAGGTCATCAGATTTTAGTGAAGATTGGAAACAAACTTTGTTGGAAACTCATTTGGGGTGTGTTTTGTGAAGTCACTGATCATTTTATACTTCTGTAACAAATTTTTTTATTTTAAAAGTTCAACTTGCACTTGACCGGTTCTTTTTTTTATTCTACAATATATGTGTAAACTCTAAAAATCAAATTTTTACTCCTAGAAATCGGCAATAACCACTAAAAATATATATTATACCTAGGAAAAGCAACTTAAATTCCTTATATCCTAAAAATAGTTCTGTTATTCTGGAGTTTTTCGCTTAAAAAACCTAGTGTATTTTAATTTATTTTATTTAACAGGCAATGTTTTTTGTCAAAATGTTCCTCAAGAAGTAACTTTTAACATTTTTCGTTTCAGAACCTGATAAATAAAAAATTGCTCCAATATGGTGAATATTCCTGATCGATATTCAAAAACCTCTCGAAACATAATCTATCCATCTACAGGGTGCGTCATTAAATTCCGGACAAATCAAACAACTTTTTTAAGGACATGTTTTTTAATGAAAAATGAAGTTTGAAAAAAATCGCTTCACGTGGTACTTAGGGCATCTATGTTAATAAAAATCATTTAGTGTATCCCCCATTAATTTCAATAACGGCCTCCATTCTCGGTCTGAAGTGCCGGCACGCTCTCTGTAATTCCGCGCTGTTCATATTGACAAACGTTGCCTCAATATCGGTCATTAATGATGTCACCTTGGGATGCTGAAACTGGTTTGTGACCTATTCAATTACGCTCCATACGTAGTAGTCCAAGGAATTCAAATCTGGACTATTAGCAGGCCAGAATTTCTTGGACCAAGGATGATGCAAAACCATATCAAGCAATATCTTCTATCCACCGCTTCACTATAGTGTTCAGAACTTTTAAATATACCCCTTTGATCATAGTTTTCCCTTTTTGAACGAAATGCGGTGGCATAACATTACCCTCATTGGCCACAACACTTACTCTGGACATTGGCCGCAAATTTCATTCTAGCAACAACGGGGAGATCCTCGGGGTCGTGAGTAGGCCAGCGATCATTTCACCGGTTAATTTTTGCATTAACAGTGACAATTTTTTCGTTGAAGAAGAATCTAAAGAGTCTCGGCGCTTCGTAATTCAAAGAACAGATAAGCAGAATGTAGCGAGACACTTGCTTTGTCCTGGCATCTTCAGAGAAGTGTAGGAATGGTATCGAAGATCCTCTTCGACAATGTTACGCATTATCAACTAGCTTACACCCACAATCGACGCCAATTTTCGTAACGATTGCTCTGGGATATCCGAAATCAGCGTGTGAGTCTTTTTAATGACTTCAGAGTTCCTCATGGTATATTGTTTCAAGTGGCACTTCCTCGCCGGCGTACTGGAACTTTCGTTGGACTGTTCTGGAACCTTGTACTTGGCTACAAGGTCATAAATAGTTGATCTCGAGTATCCGAAAAAACCGTATTATTTTTGAAGTTGACCTTCGATGATCACGGCTTTTCGATTTGTTTTTGACATGCGAAAATTTTGAAATTAAAACTATTTACTTTAGTCAATTTGCTACTCGGATGCCAATGGCGACCTCTAGCTCAAGCATAATATGCGAGATTTGAAATTTGTCCGGATTTTAGTGACGCACCCTGTATACCCTTATAAATCGCATTACAATGTGTCAATAAATACGAAATTAGTAACGCTGATGGTTTACAGATGGCTCCAATTCTGCTCAAAATTCAGGGTTGCGACATTTCTCTAATGTTTATTGATTCTGTGATTGCTATATATGTGCAATCGTCTTTAATTCCTTTCATTTCATTAAAAAAATAAGTATTTTTCTTGATTCTGAATCGTACCAATATGGCATAAAAAAATATAAGAACATTTAATTAAGAAATTTAGTATTTTAGGACAAAATAGTCAAAAACTGCCTTATTTCAAACAGCTGTCAACAGCAGTAACAGCTAAAAATGATGCACTCTAGAGGGAAAAATGTTTTTTTTTTTCTCTTTTTAATTAAGACGTTAATTACATGGTTGTTTGAATAAAAATTAACTTTTTATTTCTAGGTCATTAATTATTGTCATTGCTTTGTTAACTCTAATTAAATTATTTCTATCTGGAAAATTGCTTACAATTTACACTCTGTGTTAAAAAGTAGTCTTCATTTTTATATGTGTTTTCCTAGGTTTGTCGTAATAAGATGAATCAAACATATCTAAGATGTTAGCTAATAACCAGGATGTATATAACATTGTTCAGGCGAAATTTTTGGCAGCTGAAGTTGTTAGAAGTGTATCCTTTTTATTGTAGACTGGTATTTGTAATCATATTTGTTTTAGTAAGTAGATATTTTTACCTGCTTGTTTACATACGTGAAGTGTTATTGATAACAATATAAGCCAGGTGAATACTGAATATTATTGGAAATAAGTATTTATTACTGCTTTTTATGTAGATTTTTAATTGTAATGTTTTAAAAATATTCAAAAGAGCTTATGAAATTTTTTATCAAAATGCCATTGTAATCTAAAAAAAAATAATAATAATATATGTGTAATCTTTATTTATGGGTATCTACATCACTATGTGTCTCCTGCAAACCACTGCAAAATATTACTTCTTTATGCAATGACCAACTTGGATTTATTTTTATGATTTTGTTATAGATATATTTAGTGAATAGTTTCTTGCCAACAATATAGCAACATTTACTCAAACATGTTGCTTGTTTAATTACCACTCTGAACTATAAGACAAATTATATAAAAAATTTTACTTGTAATATAATTTAATAAACCACAAGGTACTGCTCCACTATTATCTAGAAGTATGTACTTCTTTCATTCTGGTGGTATTAAACATGAGCTTAGGCTAGACATCCTGTTCCATTACTCGGGCTTCAAGTGTATCATACCTGTATATATATATCTCCTTATATTAAATTTTTTTACTCACTATGCCTAAGCAAATATAATAAATATAAATTTTTCTTAACTCATTGCTAGATCCATCTAAATGTCTCGGTAGTAGGTGGACCATTAGTTAACAGTAATAGAATTTTGGCATTAGTTGAGTATAATAAAGCTTCTGCTTTATTTGTATTAATATCATCTAGGAGTGTACCAGTTAGTTTTTCAGATTTATCCATTGAAAGTGTTATTCCTATAGACCATAGTTTTTCGTGTGGTAAGTAATATATTATCAGTTGACTGCAAATTTATGTTATTTTCAGACTGACGAAAAAAATAATTAAATCTCAATAAGAAATTAGATTTAAAAATATAACTTTTTAATTTATTTATTTTCAGTACTTGCTATAGGCTCTTTTTTTCAAGGTGGCATTGTTGAGATACATTCATTTTTAAGTTTACGATAGAGATAACACTTCTATATGATGCCAACTATATCTAAAAGAGTGCAAGCGAAACACTCCTGTAATAAAATAATCAGTCTATATATGTCAATATTAATGATATATAATTAACATAATCCTTTCATCTTAGTTTTTGACTTGACTGTTGTTACTTAGATCTATATCTTACATTTTTATAAGTTATATGATAAGCTTAGCAAAAGAAAGTTTTATCTTAACCCGGCATAGTATTAGATTTTACAGTTAAACATTCTAGAAGTCATCCTGAAAGAAAGAAAGGTATGAAGATGATTTCTACAAATTTTAATGAATTACAAATAATTGTTGATCAAAAAAATATATCTTTCTATATTATTACGAGAATTGTTCTCGGCTTTCGGTTGAAATAATGAACAAACTTTAAGTTTAATTATTTATAGTGAGACATATAAGAGGTTAAAGGGGTGAGAGAGTGTGGTAAAAGAATGGTTCCTTAGATATCGCGATATATGTCCTTTTCAGGGTCAGAGTCAAGAAACCTGAACATTGTGTGATTTTTTCCTTATTTTGGTGAATTTATAGAGGGTTTATGAGGTGAATGAGGCATTAGAGGGGTTGCTTCATATATATAATGTTATATATCCTTTTCTGGGTTTTTGGAGGAATCTGAAAATTATATTGATTTTTGAATATTTTAGTTTGAAAATAGGGATTAGTAGAGGAAAATATCAGGTTTCAGTTACAAATATCTTGAAGTTGTTTCTTCGCTGATTTTTTTTGTCATTAATATCTTACTGCATGTAAAGGCAACAGGGACATATTGACTTTACCACAACTTTTATTTGTGAGAGAAGTACTACATTTTTTTTCACACTTTTTTCAGATACAGAACCAATTACTGGACAAACTTATGTTATTTTAATAGTAAAATATAAGCAGAGTAAATACGAATTCAAAGTTGAAATTGGAAAAGAAAGTTGCAACTTTGCTGCGGAACTTATTCGATCTAAAGAAGGTAAGCAAACTTAAATTGTAGAAATGTGGATCTCCTTAGGATCTTTTTATTAAATGAAGTAAAAGTTGTAATAGTTGAGGACACCGAACTACAGAGTCGATTATAGAGGTATTCCTTTTTTGAAGGAATGGAAAAAATAGATTCAAGGATGCGTCTTTTAAGGCCCTGAATATTGCAAAGTATATTGAATAAAAACGCGAAACCAAATTCTTTTTCTAATTATATGCAATATTGGTTTGCCCTTTAAATAATGAGAGTTTTGTTGAAATATTGATCCTTATATTTTATTTTATATAAGTTATTCTTATGGCTAAATAAGAATAATATCAGGTACTGTCTACATCTAGAAGCTGAAAAACTTAATGTAATATGCTTCGATAAGAGGACTGAAAAGGATTTTGTAATTGATTTTGACACCTAATGAAACAAGCATAAAGTGACAATCAAGGAGGAGAAACATCATAAGTACAAAAATTTGATATACCAACTGCATACTCTGTTCACACGATATTCAGTAACAATGGATGTTCTTGTCTTAAAGATTTAGGAGGAAATTAAAACACTTCCTTTAAAAACTTAAAAAGATACTAGCTGGCCATATCTCCGCTGTCCCAATGAAGATGCAGAGAGAAGCCATGGTTGGTTCACTCAGATGGGTGTAAAATCATGCTTCTTGAAATTAGACCATATCAAATTGGACTGACTTTCCCACATTTCCCTTATGATCTCACAAGATGTCTTGTGAGATCTTCATTCTTCAAGATAAGAACACTGAACTAATGAACAAAGCATCATTCATTGTTTTAATCTTAAAGAGTAAAGATTCCGGATGATACTTTGTGCAAGTTTTAGACAAGCTGTCAGACAGGTACTCCAGTGTGACACGACCTAATCCCAAGAACCATGACTTTTCATCTAACCAAAGCCTTTGTCCCTCAGATTGTTTAGACAGATGGGTCTGATTGATAATTTTTGAACATTAGTAGCATAAAGAAAGTAGTAATAATTATTAAATGTTTTTTTATAATCTTACTCTTTTCTGTAATACGTACTTTTCTTTCACATGTAGGTACAAGTTTTAGTATATTTGGTTAAAATTCGTTTAATAACTTCAGAGATATAAAAAAATATTGCCTCGTTCACTTAAAAGATTAAACTCTAAAAATGGTCTTATTTTGCAGTTAATTGGCAGTGCAAGACTAGCAAATTAAATTTTCTAATTATTGTATTAATTGTATTAGAATTATAAAAACTATTAACTTTCATATCTTTCCCAATGTCAAATATAACAATGTCAAAACAAAGTTTACCATGACATTAGCTATCGAGAATCAAGATGTGTGCTCGCCGCGTTCATAATTTTATAGTAGTCTGTTTGAAGTTAGTTACCTACAAATTTTGAGATCAAAATTGGCGTTTACAGTGTATTCATATTAAAGATCAAATGATTAAAAATTTAGATAATTTATGGAAAGCCCTACGTAGATATTAGAAATATTCTTTGTTTATTTTCATTCAATACCAAATAGATTAATAATTTGTGTGACTTTTAGTTGGACTCATCAAATATCCTTTATTTTGAATTTTGAAAAATTTTATTGCGCGACCAGTGCATTTATACTTAGTTATTTTTAGATTTAATGATACTTGACTGTGTAATCCAACTTTGAGGTTTACTCGTATTAGAAAAAGAAAAAATAGTGTAAGTAATTGTAATATTTATTTTAGTATCTTTAAATAGTACTCCGAATTTTACGTGGTTGGAAAAATATTTTGGAACCATGAATCAGTCAAATAGAAACTCAGATCCACTCTCAGATCAAGTGAGTATTTTAGATGTAGTTTCCTATTTTGTTGTTGTTTGTTAATATTATTAAGCTATTTTTACTTAATACTAGTTTCCTATAGGATGTCACTGGCTCGTCGTCCACTGTGTAGGATTCTATGTGATTGCTACTTAATTACCCGAGAATCCGTTGTTTATGTGTAAAGATTATACTATGTTGGGAATGTGGAATCTTTGGCACAATGATACTACTTAGTATATGTCACCACTACACCAAACACTTTATTTTCGCACTCGACGCGTGTTTCGCTAACCATGTTAGTTTTATCAGGAGCGCTAACCATGTTAGCTTCATCATCGCTCCTGATGAAGCTAACATGGTTAGCGAAACGCGCATCTAGTGCAAAAATAAAGTTTTTGGTGTAATGGTGATATACACTGAGTAGTAAAGATTATAGTTTTTTTTTAAAAAGTAGTGAGATAATATATTGTGGCTTTGAGCAATTTATTGGCAAATTACTGTTTTTTAATTTACTGAAAAATCGCATTTAGCTTTTTGTTTTTCTATATAAGAGCAAGAAAATTAAAAGATGAGTTTTAAACATCTGAATAGGATACCTCATTTAAAAAATAAAAAAAAATACTAAGTTTAAGTCTATATTGGGATTTGGAAATCTGACACAATGACACTACACATCAGTTTTCACTACTACATCAAACAGTTTATTTTGGCATTAGGCCCGCGTTTGGATTCCCATGTTAGCAGTCAATCATCGCTCCTGATGATGCTAACATGGTTAGTGAAATGCGCATCGAATCAACAAAAATAAGGTGGTTGGTTTAGTGGTGATAACTGTTGTGTAGTGTCATTGTGTCAAAGATTTCAAAAGTCCAATGAAGTTATAGACTTATATATCTTCAACTACATTGAGATTTTGGAATCTTTGGTATAACAGCACTAGACAACAGTTATCACTACTACACGAAACTCTTTATTTTTGCAATCGATACGAGTTTCGCTAATCATGTTAGCATCATCAGGAGCGATGATTGGCTATATCTAAAATTAAAAACTGAACTGTTTCTATTAAAATTTTAGTTTACTTGAACGGAGCGGACCAAGCACAGATGGCGGTTTAGTTCCGGTCAAGTAACGAGTAAGTGTAAGGAATAGGCCTTATTGAGACCGCTTTTGCATTTTTACTGTTCTATATGGAACACTTATATGATCACTTCGGTGTCCAGTCGTCTGTCTGTCTGTCACACCGGATTTTCTCCGAAACTATTTTTATAGGAATTGATAGCCTCATCAGAGCGTTGTAGCTTTGAAAGTTAAAATTTTACTTAAGGGGTTAGTTTTGAGGGGTGAAAACGGAAGTGAAAAAAAAAATTCACCAGGTCATCGACTGGGATGTCAAATGAAAGGTTGTAAAAAGACTATATAGTATATAATGTAATACTTGCGAACACTTCTTTTTGTATTATTTTTAAAAATTGCGAAAAAATCGCGGTCCCCCCCTTATCTCGAAAAATACTGATCAAAAAATTTTGAAAAAATTCTGGAATATTCTCTACAGGGTGTAGCTTAAACGAAAATTATCATGAGTGCATTACCTTTAATCATTTATCTGATATATAAAAAAAACAAAAATGTCAAGATCGTCAGTTTTCAGTAAAGATCGGAAAAAAACTTTGTTGAGAACTTATTTGGGATGTGTTTTATGAAGTTACTGATCATTTTATATTTCCGTAACGGAAATTTTTATTTTAAAAGCAATCAACGTACGGAACATTAATTGCGCAAGTCCAACTTGCACTTGACCGGTTATTTAATTTCAATACGTATTTATGCGTCTAGTAATCTCCTGTCAGATATACTTCTAATGAACGTTAGATTATCCAATGTTACTGTATGATTGTGTGCAGCGGCATGTTCCGTATTGCTTGATCTGTCTGATCCACTGTATCTGAAATAAGCTACATGTTCTTTAAATATTGTTTAAACCCACCTTCTATTTCCCCCAACAGTAGATTAATCTAAACAAGATTAAAACAACATTTAACTCATTTGGGTAAAGGTACCGCAAAATAATTAAGCATTACTGAATATGTTTTTGAACATTAGATGTTTTAATTTTAATGTATTAAGAGTTATAAAATAGAAAAATAGTCTAAATAAGAACAGAGGACCTATTCCTAATAGTTCTCGGTACTGGTGACTTCACCGGAACTAAACTACCGTCTGTAATTGATCGACTCCACTTGAATAAATTATATTTGACCTGGGGTTTAGTCGTTATGTTAGCATCATATATCCTAATGATGTTAACTTGATTAGCGAAACGCGTGTCGAGTGCAAGAAATAAAGTGTCTGGTGCAGTAGTGTTAATTGTTACGTAGAGCTATATACTTTCCTGGTTTTAAATATCAGGCAAAATGCCCATACCACCTTTGACTTACTCTAGATCTTGCCCATTATGTATAGCTGAAAACTTTTCAAACTTACCCCATCATTTATATATTGTGGGCATAATTTTTGTTCTATTTACTGTAATTATTTTGTAACTTCTTTCATAAAACAAATAAAGATAGGTTTTCTGTGTTTCTATCTATAACAATTATTTTTTTATATATATTTAGTATCATTATTATTGCCAAGTCGCGATTGAATTGTGGTTAAAATTATTACAAAAACGACGTGGAACCACACCAGTATTTTTGATAATCTATGGATATTTATTTTATCAAAGTATTATCTACTTGCTTAGATACGCAGGTGTAACGTGAATTTGATACAATTAAAATTATGTTTTTATAAACTATTTCATATCCTGTTGATTTATGATAAAAACAACAATGTTTTGATTAAGTTTTATTTTCTGACTACCATGTACACAATTGTCACAAATGACGTTTTTTCAGAACGAATTTGTAATTATGCGCGGAGAAGGAATGGCCCAGGGTCAAACAGCAATAAACAGGGAATCTATGTTAAAATAAATATCAGCTTAAATTAAGGGAGCCAGAATTCACTCAAAAGCAAGAGTTTACGTAAGTACATCATTTATATTAATTCATAGTTTTGTTGTTGACTCTTTATTTATAGCTAGATTTATTAAAAAGGTTGAAAAGTTGAACTTCTAGCTGGTCCGTGGACTATTTTTGGCAATTTTTTGTAAATATCACCAAATTAGCATTTTTAAAAGAAAATTTGATATAAAAATTGAAATTGAAGGCCTTGGAGCTGGTAGAAAATGTATTTATTTATTTATTTCAACCACAATTTACATCAAGTAAATTCCACAGAGGGAACATTCTCCCGATAGGGGGACGGCACACTATGGCGACAATACGTAATTTTTACCCAAATTAATTTTCTGGCCGCAATTTTCAAGAAATCTCAGTAATTTTTTTTTAATATCTTCATTCTTGATTTCTCTGTCGATCTGTCTGAGCGGATTTTTGAGTATTTACCATGATTTTTAACTAATTTAACAATATATATTGCCAAAAAACACCTTTTTAGGCAATAAAATGAGCCTTAGTCACGCAATTTTCAAGGAATCTCGATCATTTTTTTTATAATCTTCGTTTTTGATTTCTCTGTCGATGTCTGGACAGATTTTTGATTATTTACCAAGATTTGAACTCATTTTTCATCAGATGGACGTTTCCTAAACTTAAGGCTTTTAAACCAGGAACTCCAAACCTAACATAACCTAATGTAAAAAGAAAAGTAATCTTTTGAAGACATTTACATCACGAACTCTAAATGTAATATAACGCGATGTATAAATATATATTAAGAATTGTTTCCCAAACCCATTACTTTATAACACAACGAATTTTAAACCATATATAACCTATACCTAAAAATATACTTATTTATGTGTATGTGTGTGTATTTATGAATTTTTTTCTAAGCCCAACGAATTACAAATCAAACGTAACGTAGTATATAAAATTATACTTATTAATATATATACTTAGGGTTTAAAAAAGTTAGAGTAAGATTGAAAATTGGTCAAGATTTGATTCTTTTACGAAGTTTTAAGGCTACAAACTATGATATATCCCTGAAATTTGCAGACTTTTTTGCAATAATCAGAATACATCACGTGGAGGTAGAGTCGCAAAGTATCCCGAGTGTTATGTGTGACGCATGACACGAGCAAGGTATTGGGTACCATAGATACTTCTCTATATATTTCTTGGCTGTTTCAATGGAGAAGTTTTTGAGTTTATTGACGTTTTCGATGCTTTTAGCTGTAGAATAATGTAAAGCCCCTTAATAAAATCTTCATCAGTAACTGTGATTTTAGCAATAACTGGAAGAACTTCCTAGCTGTATCGCCTTTATTCGTATTACCTGCCCCTTACTTGACACTTAACCAGTATACCCAATTCTTTCTGAATGTTATTCTGAATCTCACGAATTGTCTTCTTCAACAAAGTATTTTCATTCCACTTCCCTAAAGGTATTTTTTATGCTCAATGTAGAACCCCTCTTATCCATGTATGAAAAACCATATTTGTACGCTTCTACATTCACCTCCATCTCCTCAATAATTTCTAATTTGTTCATTTCTTTCGGAAGAGCATTCCATATAGAGCACCTTTGGGCAGAAATCGTGCCTGTAAGAGCCTGACGGACCTTACCATCAATCATTCCTTGAAAATTGCGTGACTGAGACTCATTTTATTGCCTAGAAAGGTTTTTTTTTTTTTTGGGAAAAAAAAGCAGTATATATTGATAAATTATTAAAAATCGTGGTAAATAATCAAAAATCCGCCCAAACAGATCGATAGAGAAATCAAAAACGACAATTTTCCAAAAAAAAAATTATTGAGATTCCTTGAAAATTGCGTGACTGAGGCTCATTTTATTGCCTAAAAAGGTGTTAAAAAAAAGCAATTTATATTGATCAGTTAATAAAAATAATGGTAAATAATCAAAAATCCACCCAGACAGATCGATAGAGAAATCAAAAACGAAGATTATATAAAAAAATTGACTAAAAAGGTTGTTTTTTAAAAAAACAAAACAATTAATTAGATTCCTTGAAAATTGCGTGGCTGAGTCTCATTTTATTGCCTAAAAAGGTGTTTAAAAAAAAAACAAAGCAATTTATATTAAAAAAAAAAAGATCAAAAATCAAAAACGTATATTTATATTGATCAATTAATAAAAAATTTATATTGATCAATTAATAAAAATCATGGTAAATAATCAAAAATCCACCCAGACAGATCGATGGAGAAATCAGAAACGAAGATTATAAAAAAAAAATTATTGAGATTCCTTGAAAATTGCGTGACTAAGTCTCATTTTATTAGCTAAAAAGGCGTTTAAAAAAAAAACCAAAGCAATTTATATTAATAAATTAATAAAAATCATGGTAAATAATCAAAAATCCGCCGAGACAGATCGATAGTGAAATCAAAAACGAAGATTATAAAAAAAAAATTATTGAGATTCCTTGAAAATTGCGTGACTGAGGCTCATTTTATTGCTTAAAAAGCTGGTTTTTTTTTGGAAAAAAGCAATATATATTAAAAAAAATAATTAAAATCATGGTAAATAATCAAAAATCCACCCAGATAGATCGACAGAGAAATCAAAAATGAAGATTATAAAAAGAATTATTGAGATTCCTTGAAAATTGCTTGACTGAGGCTCATTTTATTGCCTAAAAAGTTGTTTTTTGGACAACAAAGTAATATATGTTAATAAATTAGTAAAAATAATGGTAAAGAATCAAAAATCCGCTCACACAGATCGATAGAGAAATCAGGAACGAAGATTTAAAAAAAAATTACTGAGATTCCTTAAAAATTGCAATCGGAAAATTAAAAATTGCGTACGATTATAAAAAAAATACTTACGTAATAATTACAAACGAAATAAAATTAAAAAACCCTGAACTGAAATATTGGTCTGTTATGTGATATGATGATAAATTATGTTATATCAGACATGTACTGAGAATATTAAGCAGTTTTTTAGGTCAATTTTAGCCAATTCTTATATATTGCTTCTAATCCATTTCTTTAGTTTACTTCTGAACGTACTCTTTTTATCATCTGATGATTTCGTTTCATTCGATAGTCTGTTGAAGATTCTTAGAGCTTTTATAAAACAATATTTGTTACTAATAGTCTGGTTAATATCGGGTATCTACATATTCTTATTTCTCATATATTTAATTTTTATCAGTTTAGTCATAAAGAAAAGCGAGCATGATAATTGACGTTATTGTCAATTTAAACTCTTAATAGCCAAATTAGATTAGATTTTAAGTTAGACTTCTTTAGTGAATTGGCCAGTTATAATTTATATATTTTTTTCTAACCTGGCTAGCTAAAAGATCTAATATCTTTGTGTACAAATTACTTTGGTATAGTCGACGGCATTCTAATAAGTCGGGTCAGAGGTCATTTCATTTTTCTGAATTAAATCGAAAAGGCAGAGTTCCGCAAAATGTGTGCGAAGAAAATTTGGCATTTGTCAAGTTAACAACAGGTTAAGTTTTAAAATTACCAACACTTCACACCAAGTTCAAAAAACATCAAAACATGATAAATGAGTACAAAGCTTTTTTTAAATCAAAGTTAGGTAAGGATTGAAATTAGAATGAACTATGTATTTTAAACAGAATGAAAGGGAACGTACATAAATATAAAAAACTAAAATATACCTACCTAGGAATATTATATACTCGATTATGTATACTGAAAGAGAAAAGTATGAAACACGTTTAGTAAATAGAAATCGGAAGTTTCTTCCCGTTTTTTCTTAATGACCTGTTTCACAAAATATTTTGACAAGAATTTTTAAGGCGATTTTCTAAAAGGTTGCGGAAGGGACGCCTTGAATCCTATTTCCTACATATTGAATTATTTTATTATGTATAACATACCTCTAGGGTAATCCACCTAAAATAAAAGATTACACTGTACACATACTTTATCTCGGAAAGTTCTAAATACTTATATCAACAGTTTATAGCAGATTAATAGCATTTAGCATACTTATTTGAGGAAAGGGGGACACTTTTGATGATGTTTTTTTCGCGACACCCTCACCCTTCTAAAGGGAGGGGGCCACCTTCAAAAATTTAAATGAAAATCGATTCTATTAATCAAAAAGTGTCTGCATGTCTGTTTTCTAAATCGATTTAGTATATAGTTTTAATTTTAATTTGAGCGAAAATCGGCAAAAGTTTATGTTTATTGCTTACTTATTAAAGCAACTGTTAACCACATTTTAAATCACTTTTACAGGCTCGTTAGAAACAATATTTTTTTCCTAAGAAATTCTTTATTGTGGTGTTTTATCCCCACCCCTTCTGGTAACTTACGGTTTTTTTTTATGTCGAATTGGATTATTGCATATTTTTAGGCCACTCTACATAAAAAATTAAATTGTTCTATTTTATTTTTATTTATTTAACAAGCAAAAAATTTTTATGAACATTAAGCTTTTTCGCAAAACTTAAAGGACCAAATTTTCCATTTGATGGCAAAACAAATCACGCATACGCTGCGTGCTGTGTGTACAAGGTGCACACATAATGCATTTATTATAACTTACGTCAAAAATGGTGCTTAATTTATTAAGCTACTCTAAAGAGGAACAAAGAATATTTTTAGAAGGTGGTAACTTAATAAATCCGAAGTCCACCCAGAAAGAATATATCAGGAACATTAAATTTAAACAGAAAAACTAAACAAACGGTTGTTAAAACTACCGTTTTCTAAAATTCTTTGTCATTAAGAGTAATTTTGTTTTTAATAAATTTGAAGAAGGGTTTTGATTTTGCTCTACTAACCATTGGAATATTTCATTTTTTTTCCACCATGAATTTGGTTGTTTATTCAAAATTCTACGAAGATATGAAGCATTGTCCAAAACGATTATTGGGGATTGATCTAAATTTGGAAAATGCATTTCTTTTAGCCACTTTTCAAATGTTTCATTATTCATGCTGTTGTGGTAATCGGCGCTTTTCGATGTAGTTGAAAATAAACCGGGTCCAGGTACAAATCCGGTGTATGAACCAGCATGCAAAATAATAAACCTCTTTCCAGAACTGTACCCCTTCTTCCTTTTTACGGATTTAGCCGAATTATTTTGCCAGGATTTGGACCCCCTTTCGTTCGAAAAAACCCATGTTTCATCCATAAAATTTCTTTTCTGAACCGCGAATTTAAATTTTCAACATACTTCCTTAAAAATGTTACTCGTTGACTGGCAATATTGGGGAGTTCACACAAATATCTTCGGTTGCAGTCTTTTTTATATCGAAATCTCAAATGTTTCATTAATTTTGAAAAATACTTCAGTCCAATTTCTAAAATCTTTCTATCTCGTAAAGTATCTTTTAAAGTCGTAAGAGTTATGTTCATGTTAGATTTATACATGTCGTAAATCAAATTTCTTACATCCATTTTCACGAATTCTCTTAAATCCTTAGTTTTTGCCTTTTCTTTTTTCGTTTTTCACATTTTTTCGCGGTTATACCGCTGCGATCTTCATTAACAATCGTTTGTTTGGTTCTAATACTTAAATTTAAAGCTTCCGATACTTGTTTCTGGATGGACTTCGGATTCATTAACTTACTGTCTTTGGTAGATTTTCTTTGCCCTTTTTCAAAGTAGCTTATTAAATGAAGCACCATTTTCTTCGTCTGAGGATTTAAAAAGCCCACAAAACGCTTTTTGGCTTCCATTATTATATGTATAAAATTTTTTGACACTATTGAAAGATAAAAAAAATTGACATTGACATAATAATGCTGCATTCATTTTTAACATCCAAAAATATTTAGAGACATTTACAAGAATATTTTACAAATATTAAATAAATTAGAGGTTTTCTACCTCGGTTTTACTAAAGTATTCTGTATATTCCTGTTCGTTAAGCTCTGAATGCTCTCAGATGAGAAAGCAAAAATAATGGCAACTACTAAGTTCAATAATATTTAAATATTATGTATATTATATCATAAAATAAAATATATATTATATCATAAGATAAAATAATTCAATCATTGTTCCATGACATATGAAAAATACTATTTTTGCTTTTGTCAGAGTGTTCTTTTAAACATTTTTTGAACAATTTTAAAAGTAATATTTGAAGTTTGAACACACTAATATTTTTAATGTTTAACGATTCTGAACGAGTTTTTTTCTCAAAATATTTACATGGCTGCTTGCCACTGGAAATTATAGTTGGCTCTCTGTCTCGGACATAAAAAGTCTATTAGACTTTTTCAATTTTCCGACGTGGTATTAATTAAATTCGTGCTGACTGCAACTTTAACAAGGACGACAACAGAAAAGTTTATCGCAGCTAAGACGATACACCCGACTTATTAGAATGACGTCTACGATAACTCAAAATTCAGCTTCAAATTCAACCTATTTCCCGCCACTTTTGTGTGGAGGTACCTATCATAAAGAAGCAAAAGCACGACTTCGTGTAAGAGTGATATTTATAAAACGTCACAATATAATCTGTTCAAGCTGCATTTGGGGCACCACGTTTCAAATGTAAGAAATACGTCTTTATCGGTCACCTCCCCGCTTGAATTGGGTTTACCCTTTTTGGATGAATATCGGCGAGGATGTCGTAATACCCGTCAATTTTGTCCAAGTTCCGAAACATATATTGGTATCTCACGACACAACGCGGTAATGCTCCCACTAGCGTTATTACATTTCTGCAACCACTACTACCTGTGTGTGTAGTTAAGCCCAAGACTCTTAAATTAATAAATAAGTACACTGACCTGCCGGAATGACGATACACGATAACCACGGAGCTAGGACCGCCACTGAAGCTGCGCATATTATTTGACTTTAGGAGACGAGGCTGTAACACACAAGACATGGTACCAGCGATTTCGAAACGGTCGTAAACTTTTTAGACAATACCAGGCAATAGACGGCAAAAACGACGCGAAGGTGTATTTTTTATTTGTGATGCGAAATTCTTCTTTGCGCGGCGTATTCTCGTCGATTCACATTAGAAGACGTCACAAAATTCATAATCAAATTCATCTACATATTTCGTAGTGGGGATTCGCCAGGTGTCTAAAAAGTAAGCCAAATGTGTGGAAAATAATAGGGAACATTTTTCTGGGTCACGTTTTATTCCGTTCTTAAATATATAAACATTTAGTTAATGAAAAAAAGTAGCGAAATAATTAGTACGCCGAATGATAAAGCAGCTCTCCTGTAAAAGTAAATTAATTAGATTATATGTAAAATAATACCTATTTTTTAGAATATTTGTTGGAACATGGAATGTAAATGGTCAACCACCATCAACATCATTAAGACCTTGGTTAAGTTGTGATGATAATCCACCTGATCTTTATGCTGTAGGCTTTCAGGAAATTGATCTTAGTAAAGAAGCTT
Source organism: Pachyrhynchus sulphureomaculatus (assembly GCA_019049505.1). Classification (NCBI taxonomy): domain Eukaryota; kingdom Metazoa; phylum Arthropoda; class Insecta; order Coleoptera; family Curculionidae; genus Pachyrhynchus; species Pachyrhynchus sulphureomaculatus. Next base: position 172,043,809 of record CM032456.1, read on the forward strand.
TTATTTTTAATGATACCCCTAGAGAGGCAGAATGGCAGTAAGTAAAATATTTTAAACGTACTAACTCGGCAATTTGTAAAACATTGGCAATATATAACAATACCCCCAAGCTGATAACAAACATTGAACACATTCTTGAAAGAGTGACCGCAAAATTAGCCCATTTTTGCAACCTCTATGACTTGGAGACAAAAAAGCAAACTTAATGTAAAAGGTTTTAAATTAAAGCTAATTAAAAATCTAGGACATATTTTTCCATTTTTTATTTAGGAGTAATTACCCCCAATTTTGAGAGTTAAAAAGGTGTATAATTCATGATATTTACATATTTTCTACCCAATACCGTATAGTCAATAAAAAACCACCTTCTAAAAGGGGGTCGCAATTAATAGGAGATCCTGCCATAATTACAAACATGACTCCCAAGACTAGGAAAAAATACAAAGCAATAATCAAAATACTGAGAATATAGCGCTGGTCTATACGTCTCCTAAACTTATCGCTAAGCCATAACCACCTCCTAAAAGGGGGTTGAAATTCTTGTTGGTACTATTTTAACCTAGAAAATAACTTTAAATTTTGGGGAAAAATCTTATTTATTTTCACACTTTTAACTTTTAACCCCCAAAAAAGTTATGCAGCAAAAACTCTCTTATTTTTGGGTCATCGCAGTTGCCATGCCATATGCCACGTTTGGGGGTTTTCGAACAATTTATCTAGTAGATGGCTAGTAGACTTTAATCTGACAGTAATTATAATATTATTAGTTACTGTGCTGTTAAGATTTTTCCTTTAATGAAATATCTTTGAACAAAAAAAAACAAGAATACCTTATTTCTATTAAAATCACAACAAACTATATAATTTTTAACATTACATAACTTATTACATATTTATGAAATTAAATGTTTGAAACCTAAAAAATAAAAAAAAATCACAAGAAATTTTCTATATGTCTTCCTTCTTCCTACTCACTTCTATCTATCACTTCAACCAGAAGCTACTAACACATTGTTTACTTAGGTAAAACTCTATTGAATTGAATAGGTGGGCAAGCAAGAGCTGTCAGATTAAATTATGACAGCCGTCTACTAGGTAAATTATTTGAAAACCGCCAAACGTGGCATACGATCCATGGCAACCGCGATGACCAAAAAATAATATTTTAGAGGGTCTTTGTTGCATAACTTTACAAAACAAATTAGAAAAAAACAGTTTAAGGAAAAAAGGTTGAAAAAAAATTAGAGCTTTCCGATGCCGATTTACAAAAGGTATGTCGATGGAAAAAAAGTTGTTTGGCGTCGCGGCGTCCAGCGTTGTTTTCACTACCAAATGTCCAATACGTTAGTATACGCCTTGACATGCACTATACCATTCTACATTAAAAAAAAAATAAATATCCAACAATTTTCCATAAATCGGGGCCGGGCGTCTAAAAATGATCACCAGTAACCTCAAAAAATTTACATTAACTTGGAATATACGAGGCTGGTTTGAAAAGTCCGTGCAAAAATAAAAACTACTTATGTGTTTGGGGTAAACCTTTTTTATTTTTCGACATAGTCTCCTTTTAGGCTTATACACTTCGTCCAACGATGTTCTAGTTTGTTGATCCCTTCCGAATAATAGGATTTGTCCAAGTCTGCAAAATATCCATTAGTGTCTGCAATCACCTCCTCATTTGAATACAATCTTTGTACCGCCAGCCATTTCTTCAAATTGGGGAACAAATAGTAGTCCGAGGGCGCCAAGTCTGGAAAATAGGGGGGATGTGAAACGAGTTGGAATCCTATTTCCATTAATTTTGCGACCACAACTGCTGAGGTGTGTGCTGAGGTGTGTGCTGGTGCGTTGTCGTGATGGAAAAGGACTTTCTTGTGGGCCAATCGCGGGCGTTTTTCTTGCAGCTCGATTTTCAAACGGTCCAATAACGATGAATAATATTCACCTCTAATAGTTTTACCCTTTTCCAGATAGTCGATGAGGATTATCCCTTGCAAATCCCAAAAGACAGTCGCCATAACCTTTCCGGCCGAAGGAACGGTCTTCGCCTTTTTTGGTGCAGATTCCCCCTTGGTAACCCATTGTTTAGATTGTTGTTTGGTCTCAGGAGTATAGTAATATATCCATGTTTCATCCACAGTGACGAAACGACGCTTAAAGTCCTCCGGATTCTTCTGGAACAGCTGCAAACCATCCTTGCAACACTTCACACGATTCTGTTTTTGGTCAAGCGTGAGCAATCGCGGCACCCATCTTGCGGATAGCTTTCTCATGTCCAAATGTTTATGCAAAATATTACGTACCCGTTCAGTCGAAATGCCCACAGCACTAGCAATCTCACGCACCTTAACTCTTCTGTCATCCATCACCATATCATGGATTTGATCAATTCTGGAGTCCCATATGGCCAGTCCGAAAATTTTTTGAAACCACTTATAAACTGTTCGAATCGAAGGTGCAGAGTCACCATAATGTTTATCAAGCTTCTCTTTAGTCTCCTGAGGCGTTTTGCCTTTCATAAAGTAATGTTTAATCACCACACGAAATTCTTTTTCGCCCATTTCTTGAAAATCACTCGACTTCCTTGATTCACACGAATGCCAAACACAAAGAAATAGACCAATATGGCTGAAACTTGGTGTGCGTTCATTCAAGAGATGCTACTAACTAAAAATGACCTCGATACGCGCCGGTGGTGCCATCTCTCGGACTTTGCACGGACTTTTCAAACCAGCCTCGTATATGAAATAACCGGTCAAGTGCAAGTTGAACTTGCGCAATTAGTGTTCCGTACGTTGATTGCTTTTAAAATAAAAAATGTTGTAACGGAAGTATAAAATGATCAGTGACTTCACAAAACACACCCCAAATGAATTTTCAACAAAGTTTATTTCCAATCTTTACTGAAAATTGATGGCCTTGAAATTTCTGCTTTTTTTTATATACCAGATAAATTATTACAGGTTACTCGTGATAATTTTCGTTCAATCTACACCCCCGTTTTTTATTCCAGAATTTTTTCAAAATTTTTTGATAAGTACTTTTCGAGATAAGGCGATTGCGCGCAAGTATTACATTATATATATATATATATATATATATATATATATATATATATATATATATATATATATATATATTTTACTCGTGTTTTCACAAGCTTTCATTTGACACCACACTCGATTACCTAGTAAAAAAAAATTTTTTTCACTTCTGATTTCACTCCCTAAAACTAACCCTTTAAGTCAAAATTTAACTTTCAAAACTACATGGCTCTGATGAGGCCATCAATTCCTATATTATTACCAAATTTCAACTTTCTATGACAAATAGTTTCGGAGAAAATCGGGTGTGGCAGACGGACAGACACCGAAGTGATCTTATAAGTGTTCCGGACGGAACACTAAAAAGGCTTTTAAACAATATCTGACTAGTAGTGTATGCTTGTTTTTTTTTTTTAGAAAATTTGTTACTGATGGTTTACACCCTAAAGCAAAATATAGATTAGTTGCTTTAGCACGATTAGTAGGAATGCAGTTGGCCGTTATGGTCAACAATCAACATTATCAGTATGTAAAAAATGTCTCTTTTGATACCGTGGGTACCGGATTACTTGGTAAAATGGTAGGTATGTTTTTCATCTATGTGATGCATCTTTACTAAAAATGGACGTTGTTACTTGAAATTCGCCACATCGATATTTTTTTATAGTATATTATTTAAAAAATATATTCTGTAATAGTTGAGGACTCCGACATCCGAGTTCTGACAATAAAGTTCATTAACTTACCACCGTGTTACGCCTATGGTATTACTATCCAAGCAGCGGTATCACATTTCATAACCTTGGTCCTTCAGTGTTTCACAGCTGTGATCGCGTTGACGCATGACGGATTGGTGCTAAGTGGCGTGCATTCTTGGTTCTGCTTGTGTGTGTGTGTGCGCTGTATTGGTGAATATGCCTGATATGAAATTAGAGCAACCAACATTTTTTGTGAAACTGTGAAAGAGTGAGAGTCAGAGCCATGAAATGCAGTGCGGGAATATGAGAAGATTGTCATGAAGAATGAGGATGCAAACTCTTTCTCATAAATCATGAATTTTCGTCAAATTTGTCTGAAAACACCTGTTTAATACGATATATCGCTCACTTGTGGTACGAGAAACTGTGTCAGACAGAGAAGTGTGTTAGTAGAATCAGTTAAGGTACATATGAATGTTGAATAAGGTACAAGTTAATTATAATAAAAAACATCATTGTAAATAGGTTTTAGTTTCTTTGACAGTTTTTGAAATTCGAATCTTAAGTTTGAATGTATTTGGACGTACGAATATTTTTATCGTCTAAAACAATACATTCTTAAATTATTGTGCCAGAAAATCTAAAATTTTAGGTAACCTCTTAAAAAAAATGCATAAAAGCACATCTCTACAAAACTATAAATTTCAAAAAACTTCTTTTTTTTCTCTCATATAGGAAAGGGATTCTTACCTTCATCGAAAGTTAAATTTATACAATGGCAAATTTCTTATGGTAATTCTTTTGAGTTTGGTTAGCAAATCTTAACCTGCTGTGTTTGGTTTGGCATGAGCTTTATTTAATGCCTGTTTAATTTTTTTTTATAAATAATTAAATTTTGATTTACTAAATAGGTGAAGAGTGTATAGGTCTTGTTTGTAGAAGTAGATCATTTTTTTAACACAAAACCACTAGTTTGTCTATCAGTTTTAACCTCACGTATTCGAAAAATTAGATAATTTGGAAAATAAAATAGGCTATTAACAGAAAAGAGCAACTTAGGGTAGAAAAGACCTACATGGTATGGCAATACATTTTAGATAATGTTAATCCCATGGCGGATATATTTAATCATAATTTGTGTAAAAAACACAAAATATTTAAGTTTCTATCTACAGTTGAGGTAAAATCTTTTTTCAGTACTACTAAATGAATCCCATCTGTTTTTTGCTCCATTACAAAAGAATATGAGGTTCATCTACTCCTGAAAAATATATTAGAAATATAATTTTAGTAATACTTAAGAGTCTTCAAACTACACTTAAAATAAGTTCTTCGGGAAGCAAATAATAGTAGTGCTAGCTCGGGCGACTGGCTTTCGAGTTACAACATAAATTATTATTTTAGAGTGATTACTGAATTGAAAATCGTTCTATAAATTATGTGTTAATTTTATGTTTTTTCATTCAAATATGTAGAACAATGGTTAATAATACACATTTTGAAAACAACAAGAATAAAGAGAATAAGCCAAATTTTAATTTACAAATAATACTTGGGATTCTGTTTTTTGCTGGATCCAGCATATTAATTCAATTCTCTATCGTTTAGAGTCTTTTTAAGAAAAAGTATCAAATACTAAATGTTTAAGTTCTAAAACTAAATATAATGTACTTATAAGCTTTCGCTTGATTTTAAATCGGTGATATAATATTATTCTTTCTTATTTGTTAATTTTATTCCCACTAACGCAGTGGAAATACAGATGTACAGGGTGTTATGAAATTCATTGCATATATTGAAATGGGTGTCTCGTGGGGTCATATAGCCGCAAATTCAATGCTTTTTTTTTTCGAAAATTTTATATTATATCATTTATAAAATTACAATGAAGCAAATAAAATTTTTGTAGCAAAAAAAAGAAAAGAGGAGTAGGGCAAATCGAACCTCTACAGATATATTTAACGTTGATGAAAGTGGATTTTCCACCGTTCAGAGAAAACCCAAAAAGTTTTAAGATTAAAAAGCAAGAAACAAATCGACGCAATCATAAGCAGAGAAAGAGGTCTTGTGTTGTGCCAGTGTGGCTGGACAGTTTGTGCCACCAATGTGCTAATAGAATGACACAAAATCCTGAATTGGGGGAATGGCACATCTTCTAAGAGTGTTGTCACCATTTCAGACACTGGCTATATTGACTCAAACTTATTTGTAAAATTGATGAAACATTTTATAAGCGTCGAAAAGCCAACCCCTGAAAATAAAGTGTTACTGCTGCTTGATGAGTATTCAACGTAGTCGAAGAAACTGGAAGGTTGAACATAGCAAAGGCTTATGGGATATAATAATGTTACAACTGCTAGGCCTTACTACTGACTGGCTTTAGTCCATGAGCTGTTACTATATTCAAGCAATAGAAAAATAGTTGAGGACGCATCCGGGTAATGAAGTAACGTAATATCAAGTTGCAAGTTTATTTGCAGAAGGTTACCAAAGAGCTGCTTTCATTAGCCAGTGGACAAAAACGTCTTTCCCGAACATTTGTTTAAAGCAGCTGAAAATATAAATGTTATCTCTCTCTCAAACAAACTCAAGTAATGAAAGTACATCGATCTTACAAGACGCTTCTATTATTATCATTAATGAAACAGAGATTACCACATTTAGATAGTGAACCGTCCACTTCGGGATTTAACGCCAAAGCTTTAAAAAAAAAATTGTAAAATTTTTATGCCCAGTATTATAAAAAATGCTGGACAAAAAACCATGGAAATTATACCAAGTCCTTATAATATCAATGAACAAAAGTAAAACTCAAAATAATCAAGTCACCACCAATAACAAAAATAATACGATATATCTAAACCTCCTCTATAAACCTGCCAGTATAAAACCACACTCAGCAGGCGCCCAAAAAATTCTTTGATGCCACCGCGGGCCGGCTTTTTATGTACAACAGAAGAAAGTCCAAGAAGGTGAAGGACTCTTTTGACCTAGAACAACAAATTATTTATAGATATATATATAGATTATACAATCACGCAAATAAAATTTTAGTGAATTACATACGCTACAAGTAGCTAAAGTACCTTCACAAAAAAACGCAAGTAATAAGAGTTATTAAAAAATAAACTGAAAGATTATCTGGTACATAAGACTGGTATACCAACTATGCAGAACACCAGTAAGCCGCATGACCTTACAGTGGATGAATATAGTAAAAAGCACACTGTATCCGCTGAACTCAAAAACTGTAGACCAACCGTGTCAATTTTATTGTGTATTAATAAAGCTTTTTTGAATTTGAATTTAACATTCCAGTTAACGTTCGACGATATTGTGCAGTTGTATGGTACAGTAGTGGCGGCGCGAAAAAAATATTTATGACGTCGTACCTTTAGAGTTGATTTTTTTCCTTTATTATTGAGATCCGCTATAAGGTGAATTTTCTGCAATTGGTTTTGCTACAAGAAGGCGCCAGTTTCAATATATGCAGTGAATTCCATAACATTCCATATATATATATATATATATATATATATATATATATATATATATATATATATATATATATATATATATATATATAGGATGGATTGATAAGCCTGGTAAATTTCTACGTAATGGCGGGAAATTGTTAAGCGTAACTCTTGTAACGGTTATGTTCAAAGTTTCAAACAATTGTAACGCGATGTTGCACGTTTCGTACAAATGGATAAAGCAGAGTATCGTGCAGTGATAAAACATTTTTTTTTAAATATGTGAACTGGGACCCAGATGGAAACTGAACTGAAAAAAAGTTCATAGAGACTCTACCAGCACTCAAGACCATTTCTTACTGAATATATGAATTTAAACATGGCCTTACGAACACTACAGATGCTCCACGTTCCGGAGATTCTGAAGAAATAGCCGATAAAATTCCTGGTATCATGATAGAAGATCGTCGCATTAAGTTTCGTGAGATTGCTAAAAAGGTAGGCATCTCATATGAACGCGGAGTTCTAGAAATGAAAAAAACCAGTGCGCGATGGGTTCTGCATTTATTGACTCTAGACCTAAAATGCACGAGAAAGGACTTCTGGCGTCGTTTTGATTGTAGACAAACGGTCAATCAACCATTACACCCCGGAGACAAAACGGCAGTCAAAACAGCAGGTGAAAGTGTTCCGAAAATACTTTTATCGACGAGAAAAGTGATGACGACTCTTTTTTGGGACTCCCAGGATATCATCATGATTGGCTATTTGAAAAAGGGTAAAATCGTGACTGGCTCTTATTACGCAACGTTATTGAACCATTTGCATATTGAGTTGAAGCAGAAGCGACCAAGATTAACCCGCAAAAAGTGCTCCTTTATCACGACAGTGCACCTGCTCGCATATTGACAGTTGCAAAGTGCACGAGATGGGCTTCGAAAACTTTCTCCACCTACCTTATTGCCCAGATTTGGCCCCAGGTGACTTTTTTTTCGTTTCCTAACCTCAGAAATTAGCTTGGTTACCTAGACTCTATTTTTTTTTAGAGGGACTAAAACCAATTGGAATCTTGCTGGACCAAATGCACTGAGCTCAATGGTGATTATGTTGAAAAATATATTTTTTTAAGATATAATATATATATATATATATATATATATATATATATATATATATATATATATATATATATATATATATATATATATATATATATATATATATATATATATATATATATATATATATATATATATATATATATATATATATATATACCTGTCTTACAATAAATAGGGCATCGGTGCTTGAGCGTCCACTCCTGAATCCTTGCTTGTATTCTCGCGTTTATTTTTGTTGTAATAATCTTTGTTGTTAAGTTCAGTGTACAGTTTAGTAGATTTATGCATCTATAGTTATTTGGATCTTTTTTTTCTCCCTTCTTGTACATTCGTATAACTGTCACTGTTCTCCATTCATCTGGGGTTCTATTCAATCTTTTAATCCTCTGTATAAGTGTCTGGAGTTGCTTAACCAGAGAAAGTCCCCCATATTTTAGTAGTTCATTAGCTATTTGGTCTTCGCCGAGAGATTTACGGTTTTTTAATTTTTCCAATGCTTCTGTTACGTCTTATATATATATATATATATATATATATATATATATATATATATATATATATATATATATATATATATATATATATATGTATACACATACATACATACACATATACATATTTGCATTTGAATTTTGTTTTTAAAGTTTACATCACAATACTATATAGAAAATACGCACAATTCTTGTTATAGAAGTAAAAATACGCCCAATACTTGGTATAGAAATAACTGTTACATATTTTAGGGGAATAAAGGTGGCGTGGCTGTCAGATTAGAACTTCACAATACCTCTCTGTGTTTTGTAAATTGTCATTTAGCAGCACATGTGGACGAATTTGAACGAAGAAATCAGGATTACAAGGACATAAACGCTCGAATGAATTTCAGAAGGAATCCGCAGGCAATAAAAGATCATGAGTAAGTATATACTTAAAAGCTCAAAAATTCAGGCGCGACACTTTTGGTTTTACCGTTACAAAGACAATGAAAGTTACCGGAAAATAACCTACCAAGCTTTGGCTTCATCACTTTTGTACTATTGTGCCGTTCGGTACACATATTTACGTCTACTACACCCTCTATTCGAAAACAACAATAACTTTTCTAAAATCAAAGAAAATAGAACTGATATATATTTTTCCTGTCGATAGCGACAACCGTCAAAAATATTGTCAGCCATTTTATGACTTTTGTTCTATTAGATGTCTAGTTGTAGTGGTAAGAATAAGAATGGGTTTTGGCGAACGGTCAAAAAATGAGTTTCGAACAAAGAGCTATAATTCACTTTTGTACTATTCTTAACTAAATTTTAGGCAAATATATTGGCTAGGCGACTTAAATTATAGAATAACTGATCTGACAAATACACAAGTAAAAACTCTACTTCAACGAAATGAAATAAACACTCTACTCAGAGCTGATCAACTTAACCAGCAACGAGAAAGGGGAAACGTACTTTTGGTAAGTTTACCATCTTATTTACATTTTTGGGAATTTTTTGAAAACATTAATATTTCCTTATCTAATTAATAACGCTAATGACACAAAAGTGTATAGAAAGTGTCAATAATGAACAATAGACAACTTCATAATGATCATAAGCTGTTACGGCGGTTAAAAATATTTTAGCACTATTTTAGTCGCGTTTACATTCCTAAATTATTATGTATAAAAATTATGTGTTTCGGAAATGATTCTTTTGATAGAATATTAGTCAACATCTAACAGTATTATTAATCTAAAAGTCTTAAAAATATTACTAGGAAACTCAAATTAAAAAACTTAATAGTAGAGTTTGTCAGTTACTATCATATCCGAATTATTTTCATATGAAAAAACCGGTTAAGTGCAAGTCGGATTTGCGTAATTAGTGTTCCGTACGGTGATCACTTTTAAAATAAAACAAAAAATCCTTACCTAGGCGATGTTAATTAGGTCCCTGACATGTATATATCTTAAGATCCAATATATTTTTCACTTTTTTTTAGTTAATAATGTATAATAGTTATAGCATTTTAGCTACCTAATAGCCAATAAGTTAGTCTAGCTCAATCTAGAATCTGGTAATAAAAGTGTAATACAAATATTAATTACCTAAATATTTGTTTAATGATAAACAAATAAAATAAAATTATGCCTCTCTACAGGAGCGACGCGTCACTCGGTAACAGTAATGTACTGAAAAGTACATTACAAAAACCTCTACCGTATTGTCAAGCAACCTAGTTTTCATAGTTTCTACATCTATACTTTATGGAGAATATTCTAAAATTTTTTAAAAAAATTTTTGGTCAGTACTTTTCGAGATAAGTGGGACAACGATTTTTGTGAATTTTTTAAAAATAATACAAAGAAAAGCGCGCAAGTATTACATTATATATATTTTTGAACTCTTGTTTTCACAAGCTTTCATTTGACACCCCACTCGATCGCCTGGTAAAAAGTTTTTGTTTTCACTTCCAATTTCACCCTCCAAAACTAACCCCTTAATTCAAAGTTTAACTTTCAAAACTATACGGCTCTGATTGGGCCATCAATTCCTATATTTGTGCCACATTCAACTGTCTATGTCGAAAATCGGGTCTGACAAACGGACAGACGGACACATAAGGGTTCCCTATGGAACACTAAAAAAACTTTAACGTAAATTTTACAAATAAACAATGCATTTTCCGATAGAATAAAGTAACATAATATAATTGTTTACCTGTGCTTTTTATTTTCTCTTATTTTCGTTTTTCTACATTATAACGTATTTATCTTATAGAAAATTTTTACCGTTATAAATATCTTCCAGCTGCAGAAAAATTTGACAGTATATATAGAAAAAACATCTAACTTCATATTTTCACTGTGCTCACTAAGGGCAGTTTTATGTTTGCAAAGAACACCTTCTGAGATTTTGGCATTTCTTTGCGTTTCAGGGTCCATAAATCACTAAAAATATACCCAAAAAAAATCGACTCAAACGATTTTGCTTCATTTAAGGCTTTCAATTTAATTTTCAAACAGTGGTATTATTTTTGGTATCATTAGAATGCTGATTATTCTACTCGTTCCAATAATACCAAAAACATTTCGATTTCCAAAAAGTTTTACTGATTAAAACGATTTTACTCAATAAAACCGTTTTTGCTCGGTTAGCAACGTACGCGTTGCGCGCTATTCATCCCTATAACAACACATGAAACTGCATTTTCGTGTCATTCCTTTATCGGAACTTAAATCGTCAACATCTGTGCTATGCTTGCTCACTAATTACGTCATCGAAAATGGATACCACCCCGGAAGAAACGGCACAAGTCATTGCCCTATTGCATTTGACAGTGAGAAGAAGACTTAAAAAAGCTAACCTAACTCCGAAGAGACCAGCTAACGAATCCATTGGCAGCAGCCTATCTACATGCGCTATTCAATTTGCCCGAGAACATGTCGACTGGACCTTAGAGCAATGGCGCTCCGTTTTATTCTCTAACTAGTCCCGAATGTGCAATGGCAATGATAGAAGAAGATGAGTCTATAAGAGGCCATTACTGAAACGGGCATCTATGGAGCAGGTTCTGTCATGGTGTGGAGAGACATATCGATGGATGCGAAAACCGATTTGGTTCTCGTGACTTATGAGACTCGTATCGGTGGATTAACTGCTCACGGGTACATTGGGGAGATCCGGCATGAACACGTCGGTCCTTACGCTGGGTTTGTTGGCGATAGCTTAGTGCTAATGCACGACAAGGCGAGGCTACATGCTGCATTACGGCAGTGGCGGAAGTGGGAATACCCACATTAGAGTGGCCCGCGGGAGTCCTGACCTCAATTCAATCGAGCACATGTGGGATGAGCTCAAAACAACGGTTCGAGCCAGAAATCCAACCCCTGCATCGCTGAAGGACTTAAAGGTTGCGATGGCGGAAGCTCACCCGTTCCATGAAAAACCGGCTGGAAGCAGAATAAACAAAATTTCATTTTGGTTTTTATTAGTAAATTTAATTGTTGAACTTAAAATTTGTTTAATTTTTCCCTTCTCTTATCCCTATTTTCAATCTTTGTTCTCATTGTTTCCCCTTTCGATCATTTTAATCAGTAACAAGCCTGAGGTATGCTATGGAATTTGGTATCATTAGAAAGAGAATAGAATGGACTTTCAAATGATACTAAAATTCGTAAAAATATATGAACATTAAATTCTAGGGTCTATGTTAAATGAAGCCAAATCGTTTGAATCGATTTTTTTGCTCACCAGTGTAGTTTCCGATTCAGTCTGTCTTTAGGCATGACCTGAATAAAGTCAGATATCGATTTCAAAATAGGTACACATACAGTACTGAAAGGGAGAAAGCCGCATATAGTTTTTAAATGATTTAACTTTAGGAGAAGGAGATGGAGAGAGGTTGGAATCGATAAATTCAACAGATTTTTCCATAGTACTACAGAAATTGTATTGAGGTAAAGAACAAATTTTAAGTATAATTAATTGTTTGTAGTTAAATATGTAAGGGGCATAAGTGGTGTGGGAGAGGGTTAAATGAGGTATTTCGAATCTTAACTTAATTACTATGTAAAAGAAAGTGGGATGTGATTAGCAGAGTAACTTCAAGAAATGATTTTTAACTTCTCTCATTGTGGAAAGTATTTTAAAAAGTCACTACTTCACTTTTTCTTTGTTTCTTGGTAAGAAAGAGAGCTAATCTTAACAGTAATTCTTTTTAATCAGATATATATAAAGGAATGGAGATGAGTCAAGATAAGTACAGTCTCTCAAGTAAGAACGTCTCCGCGATAATTCATTTTTGGTAGATGCGATTCTAGCAATTCAACAAAAAATCGGTAGAGAGAACCTTTGTTTATGACGTATTTTAGTAAAAGTATCAGTCGATTCCGGATTTTCGTCAAAATCACGTAAAATCCAAAATGAGTCACTTATTTGCGCGTCGGTTCGGGTCAGTTTTTCTTTGTTGTCTAAAATGACATTCCACGGCCGCTAAACATATTAAAAAGTCGGTATCGTTTCTGAAGAAGTGGGTGAAATTATTTTAACGGGATTAAAAATGTCGACGACTTGTCAAAACGTGGATTGGTAGGCAAAGTCACTCCGAAAGTCGAAAAGCGAATCGTGTCTTTGTTTTCACGGGACCCGAAATTGACGCTGCGTCAAGGAGCGGCAAACGTAAAAAATTGGAGTTGAATGTGTCCCTTTAGACCATTCGATAACATCTTCGTCTTTACGATATTAGATTTTGAAGAAACCTTGGCTGGGCGAAACTCACGTCGCTAAGCGGCTCGCTTGGGCCCACGATAAGATACTTGAGTGGCCCCCACAATCGCCGGACGCCTACTCTATTGAGAACTTTTGGTCCTTGTAAAGAGAAAGTTTAGATAGATAGATAGATACTTTATTCATGTTAAAAAACTTTACAGCCTTACACACGTCACTATAGTCTCAACAAAATAGTAATGTAAACTTAATTATTATATATACCTATTATAGTAACATTGCATTAAAAAAGAGTTAAAAAAAACTACTACAGTACAGTTCTTATGTCTGTATATAAAACTTAAACAAATACAAGCAATGAAATGAAAAGAAACAAAAAAAAGAAAGCAGAATAAAGCAAATAATAAAAGGTATACAGTACAAAATTAAATTGAAATACAAGGACTGCCCGAATAGGAAAATTAACAGAACCTGTCACACAGGGAGAGGCTTAGACATAAATTCGTCGATGCTGTAGAAACCATGTTCTAAGAGTATATTCTTTATTAGGGTTTTAAACTTTTTGACATTTCACTTTCGCGTAGTGCATTGCAATTTATTATAAAGATTGATAGGCAGAGAATTGTTTTTTGATTTCTGCAGTTTTAATTGAGGTGCTCTTATCTGCTCAGCACCTCTTGTATTGTAGTGATGAAAATCGCAATTTAGAGCAAATACATGTTTGTTTTTATGAATCTCGAGAAGAACATTAAGAATGTAGATACTTGGCAAAGTTAAGATTTTTAAGTCAATAAATAAAGGCCTACAGTGCTCTCGGCAGTGAGCACCCACCATGACCCTCACAGCCCTCTTCTGAAGTCGAAATACTCTGATCGAATGAGAGGAGTTTCCCCACAAGGAAACTCTAAAGGACAACCGTGAGTAAAAGAATGCATAATATGCATTTAGCAGACTACAGTGATCCATAAAACTTCTAAGTTATCTCAAGAGAAAGATACTTGAAGATAGATTCTTATACAAATTATCAACATGGGCTTGCCATGTAAGCCCATTGTCAATGATAACTCCAAGCAGTGTGACACTCTTACCACTGCTGGTTTTAGGTTCACTCGATATGACCAACACCAACTTCTGAGTCTTGCCCCCATTCATGCTCCGTTGATTATTGCTTAAAGGAAAGACTCTGAGGATTTTGACTTAGTTGTCTCGCGAGGTTCAAAAAATTTGGAGATCATTGCCCGAGTATGCAGAAAATCTCGTCGACAGCTTGCATCGAAGATGCCAGGCATTATTGTGGCTCGAGGCGATTGGACAACTTACTAAGGTAATTGCGCCGTTGTTAGCACACCAAAGAGTACATTGATGGGAAAAAATGTTCTCGAAACACATATTTTCAAGAATACGAGCGGTCACGTTCTTACCTGACAGACTGTAAGTGTTTATTTTAAATCATATTTGTGAGAAATGTACATAAATATCGTGACTAATTTCTTTAAAATTATGTCACTTATTTAATTTTGGCTAAAAATTCCACATTATATGCGTAGTAAAATTAAAATAAATTTATTCCTGATAAGATCTTCCTTGTTTCGAATGATTAATAAAACCCGCAGTTGACATGATAGCGACACAAGATAAAATAGTTGACTCATTCGGCATAAATATTCTTTTAAGCACGTCATTATTCTCAGTTACTGTAAGTAAAATTTACATTATTTAAATATTTGAATAAAAAGGCATAAAGATCAATAAATTATTTTAAATGACCTAAATTTTGGCAAAGCGCATGCTATTTTTTCAAAAAAAATATTGCTTAAATTATTTCTTTTTAAATTTTTTTTATGACCATAGCACACGCGCTGTAGGGAATTCCCGAAAGCGCGATAGGAGCCACGCGTGTGCGGAAAAAGCAATTCACGATAGTTTTGAATCGCTGTAAATTGTACTAGATGGAAAACACATTCCTAGGCAAATCATTCATCATGAGGTTCTTCATATAAAAGACTACCTGTAAAGGGTTGTATAAGGACTGTCAAGCTGACCCTTATACAGATGTGAGGTATTAGCGCGACGAGTATTCCTAGCATACACCGCTTTGAGAGGAATTAAGCGATCTACATCCATCGGACACTTTCCATGAAAATACTTATAGAATAGACTCAAGTCACCAACCGTTCTTCGATGTTCCAAGCCATCAAGGTTGCTAGGTCTCCAGTCAGACGAACATCTCTCTTCTGTATAGAATCCAACAAATACAGTGTATGTTTAAGAGCAAAGCCCCAAACATGGGAGCAGTATTCCATCATCAGCCGAATTTGAGTTTTCAGCGGAATTAATAGTTGTTGTACTTAGTCGACAATCGGTAATGCCAAACTGCTCGAGATTTTCCAAAGTGTTCAATTGCCTTGTTCCAAACATGTGTTACATAAGATCTGTGGTTAATCTTTGCTTACGAAAGCTATATTAGTGGTCGCTAATAATATTAACTCCTAGATATTTTAGAAGATGTTGATTCATAGCCTTTTCCATAACTTTCGATATTACTGAAAGTAGTGTGGCTGGTCAGTAATTATTTGGCAGCGTCTTTTTGCCTTTTTTGGGTATTGGCTGAACTGTAGCGTATTTTCAGAAGAGTAGGGTCTACAGAAAACTGGTATTAGTTCGCTCGCGCATTTTGAGTACTATGGTAAGTATTTTAGCACCAGAAAAAAAACGTTTAATGATACGAAAAGTACAAGCTAGCGGGACAATATTATTTCTGTATGTATATTCCAGTATTTTAATCGAAAAATGTAGCGAAATGTAGCTGCAAGACGGAAGTGGTTTACTAATGTGTCTCATTTGTTCACTATTGTCGCTAATTGTTCTTTAATTAGCTACATACGTCTACCTACTCATTATGTGTGAAAAGCACAATCATGTTTGTTTACAAAGAAATTTCTAGGAAAAAAATAAAAATCATAATGATAGTACCCACATTTATTAATTTACAAAATATTATTTCTTTTAAAATAAATTAGTACAATAACAGTATCTATATATCAATTATTTACAATAACAAGGTGTATAAGTAAAAGAAATATAATATTAAGTAACTTATATACTAAGGCATGAATTATAAGCAACTACAACAGACAATAAAATAAGAATAATAATTACAATAAAAAAATACTTAAACCTACTAATCACCATCAGATGAGTCGTCATCACCGCTCTCCCATTCAGTAGAATATTCAGAGAGTAAATAATCCTCCTCATTTAATTCGTGATGTTGACTTACTGATGGTGTTTCGGATGGCAATGAAGGTGGGATAATCAACTGCAGAACCTCCGATGGCAAAGAAGTAAATTTTCTTCGCGGTAATTCTCTATACGAGTTGATAACAGGATCAGACGTAATTAAAAGCATTCTCAAAAGATCTGTATTTGTGGCAATACGTGACCGCTTCCTGGTGTGCCGTTCACGGAATCTACGACAGTCTTTATTTCTTGCCTCCTGGGCTTCTTCGGAGAGTTGTCCAATGGGAAGAAGAAAAGACTTTATAACTTCCGCGCTGTGTACAAGAATTTTATGCACAGTAACGGGCATGGAATACCACGAATACAGATCAAGGTATAATTTTCTAGTATCAACACAAAACTTTTCGAATTCTATATAATTTATGTCATATCCCGATGACAAAGTTCTTAAAATTACATGAAATCTACGAATAAGGTTTACGTCTAATCCTGTAATTTCGCTGCTCAATTCAGCTTTGGAAAAAAATCTACGTGCTGTGTTTCCATCGTTTGTGTTACCATACCCAGGTTTTGGTTTATCTACAATGAGACCCATACGATCTTTAAACACTTTTTGTATCTCTTGTGAGCGTTGCTTCACAATAGCTTTGTCGTTATCTCCCCTGACTTACCACTTTTTTATTTCTAAACGATAGCTAATGTGAAGCAAACATTCAAACGTGCGGATCCATGCATGTAAAGTAGATAAACCAAATGCAAGGCTTTCTTCGTTGCTGGGATATTTCTTTGACCCCTCGTTCATAGTAGACGGGGTGGCATCGCAAATATAACACTTTTGTGTTGAACTTGTGTCTGTTAAGGCATTGCACACTTTGCCATCAGTCATTGTTAACAACAAATCGTGTTTAACAGAGATTTGAGATCCAGCAACGTTACATAATGTTGGAAGAAGCTGACTTACTTCATCTAAAATTTTAGAAGTTTCTTCTTTCGTAAACTCTTTTGTCTCCTTGGCAAAAATAAACTTAATAGGACGGCAATATAAAGTAGAGGAAAGTCTTGGATTTTGCCAGATCACAGTTTCGCCATCAAGCAGTCTCAAAGGGACAAATGAGTATACGAACAAAAATTCGTCTGTAGCGTTAGTGTTCTCAAATTTCTGCTTATACGTGCTATGCCCCGAACTCCCATCACAGCCCCATTTGCTTACCAACGTATAATATGAACGAGGTAACACACTTCTAATGACTTCCGTTTGAGCTTTAACTAATCGTTCAGCCGTTTTATCCAAAATCGCGTGAAGTTTAATTTCAGCTCGAGATTCAGTCACAGAAATATATTCGTCAGAAGGACAACAAGAAGCTTTGGACTTACCTAAACTATAAAACGATGGATACACTTGATGTCCCACTTTCATTGACCATTTTCTTGTTTGTTTATATGAGTGAGAAGTCGATTTCGAGTCCACATAATAAGCTAAAGCTTCGTCTGGTGTTAACTGCCGACTTTGTTCAAAACACTTATTCTTTTCTCTAGTTTCACTGACCGCGACGTTATGGATCTGTTTAGCAACACTTCGATGCCCTTCTTTTCGAGTAGCTAACTCAGCTGCTGTAATAAGCTCCCTTGCACTTCGCGATTCCAAAAGATCTTCTACTCTCCATCTCTTCGTTTTCGTTGATGAGTCTTCAAATGATTTTCTGGGTCGCCCTACGGAAAGAGCCGCTGATGATGTTGAAGTGCACGGCTGGTTAACACACATCTTTATTTCGATTCCGGATCCCTCTAACCAATCTTTATGTTTGATTAGAAACATTTCTTTGTTACACTTTAAAGAAGTCCACTTTTGATTGAATTTTGCTGAAAGGCTTGATATTTTCATTTTGAGTCGTTTTAGAGAATCGTCAGAAACATCAGACATATTGAATTTTTCACTTATATAATAAAAAATGCCACTGTTTCATTCAGTTTTGTCATGTTTTAGCCATTCTTCAAAAAACTCCATTTTCGTCATAGTCACGACTCGTTCTGAAAAAAATAAAATAATTTTACTTTCGGGCCTTTTCGGGGTCTATAATATATATGAATTTGTGCCTGAATGTTGTAGGTATTACATATAGAAAAATCTAGGTGGATATATGTGGATAAAAAAAGTTGCTACTTTTAAAGTTTACAATTAATGTAAAATTTGCTGGATTTATCTATACGTTTACAAATTGATATTACACCAAAAGTATACATATTTTTTATAAAAAATATAAGTCATAATAGAGTACATACCTTCAACAGAATATTCCATCACAAAAAACTCGTTTCACTTTGCTACCAATTTTAAAATATGTTATCACAAGTGTGCATAAAATGCAACTGATTTGCAAATGAAAATGACCTCTCCTATAAGGGTTACTTTGACTCCCTGATAAGATACCTTTATGAGGTGATAAACAAATTAATTCTTGGAATTCGTTAAATGGGGGGGGGGGGGGGTTGTTTACAAGTCGTTATCAGTGGTTCCTGGAAATTACGTCATGAATATTGTCCCGCTAGCATGTTCTTGCCGAATCACTGTGCGCTGTCGGAAGATAATATCGGGCATCCTTGACTGCACTATGAAAATAGTTGGTGGTGTTTTTCCTTGAAAATCGACAGTATAATGTAAATCAAAGAATTTAGCAAGTTGGCTTTCTCAGCTTTACTTATCTGTCCGTGTGAGTGGTCGTATAGTGGATTTAGTGAAATTTTGACTAGCGGTTTGGTTTGGGCAGGCAAGAAGTTTGTTTTTAATTCGTTGATTGTGTGCGTTCTTGGTTTGGTCGATAATTTCTCTGCATCTGTTTCGGGTACGAACAAATATGTTACATGTGTGTTTCTTTCGGGAGTTGAGGCGTATATCGAATTCCATGCAGCTGTGGTTCAGTCTATGTTGGTACAACGAAACGTAGCATTAATACACGGCTAGCTGAACACAAAACGAGTTGCCGTCTACGACATACAGACAATATGCCGTAGCCGAGCACACGTTGACCCAGGGAGACCATAAAATACTGTTCGACCAGACTTAAGTTCTAGCCAACGTATCGAGCTACTACCTGAGGTTATACAGAGAGGCTATTGAAATCCATAAACGGAATTTCAATAAAAAAGACGAAGGGCTTAATCTCAGCGAAACTTGGACGCCCACATTACAACAAATAAAAACGTTAAGAAACAGGGAAATGTTGCAGGCGTCTGATTGGCCGAAAGTCCAAATGACCACGCCTACTCCGGAACGCACAAAACCAGACAGCGCTATGTCGTCGAACACAGGACAAGTGAACAGCCAAGAAGAAACCTTGGATCACTGCTACATCGCCTTTGAAAATGTTGACCCAGTGTCAACGAAACGTCAGGAAGTTAATATCTGGAGAACACGCCTTAAACTCCCCAAAGATGTTACAGTTTATGACGTTAGGATTTTCACGCCATTGTCGCTAGGCAAGGTGTTTAGAAGCAACAGCTTTGTCATTGAAAGGACATTTCTTCGAAAAAGAGATGTAAACTTCCATTCCAGCCAAAGCGACATCGGAAACTTCCTTAGCACAGTCAGATGGGTCGTCCGATCGAAAATAAACATCTAACCAAGGGAAAGTTCGAAAATATTCCATGAGTTCTTCCCATTAAGCAGAATTACGGTGCCAAATCTTGCGCGGTTTAGGCGCCTCTCTGTTACTGATCGGTAGGTAGCTTAAATTAGAAATAAAATCCATTCTATTTCTGACTTAGATAAATGCTAAAATAAATGGTTTGTTTAACTGACAAATTAATAAAAAAATGAAGAAATGATTTCTATGTGAGTTTTTTAAGATAACTATCGTGAAAATCAGTAATTCTTTAGTGATGTTTTTAGTGACATTTATGAAAAGCCTATTAATTATATTATCAGTTGGAACTGTGCAGAGCTGTAAGGGTAAGGGAACAATCGTCAAAGGCGGCATTTCTAATTTTCTTTTGCAACTTTTGAATTAGTGCATTATTTGGTTGTTGTAGTGCAGTAAAAACAGATCAAAATAATGATGATATAGGCATACTTTAGATACAGCAATATTATGACTTTATTCTCTCCGGGGTATCACCAGGAGTATTGGCCTGAGTTTTGGACCTCGAAAAACTTGTATTGTTTTGTTTATAAGGAATTGAAGTTTTCAAAACGCATTTTTTGAGCTTAAAATGTGTACAACTCCGATTATATAAGTGTATCAAGACAAACAAAAGACAATGAAATTTCCAACAAATCTCGTTGGTTTTAAATCGCTTAAATGTGCACATAACCTACAAAATTGAAAAAACAGGTCGACAGAAAATATGTCTTTTGTTATAGCAAAAATACCCTGAAACTTTGGTACAAGAATATTGAACCCTGTGGGCACAATTGATTTTGTTATTTAAAATTTGAATTGCCCGCCATTTTATGTCATTTAGTCCAGAATGGATATTTTTTTGACAAAATTTAGGTCGCTACCTCAGCTTTCCGATGCCATTTAAAAAAATTTTTTTGTGTTTGTTAATCAAATAACAATTGTCATTTTGAAAAAAAATGATGATTTTTTTAAATAAAGGTCTTGCGATTCTCTACCAGATGTAATAAAAATTTTTCATTTTTTTTTTAATGACCGAAAAAACGTATTTGTTTTTATTTGATTAATAAACAAATCTAAAAAAACGGTTAAAATGACTCCAAAAAACATTTTTTTAATGGCATATGAAAGTTGGTGTCGAGACCTAAATTTTGAAAAAAAAAGATCCATTTTGGACGACATGGCATAAAATAGCGCAATTCAAATTTTAAATAACAAATTCAGTTGCGCTCACTTCATAATTTTTGAACCAAAATTCCAGGGTATTTTTGCTATAACAAAAGGCATATTTTTTGAAAGTTTCAAGCCGATCGGGGTTCACTTAGTCGACTTGTACAATAAAATGAATTTAAAAAAAGTTTTTTGTCGGTTTTTTCAATTTTGTAGGTTATGTACGCACTTGAGCGACTTAAAACTAACGAAGATTTGTTGGAAATTTTATAACCAAGAATTTGTTTTTTTTTTGTCTCGATCCTACATATATAACCGAAGTTATTCGCATTTTAAGCTCAAAAAACGCGTTTTGAAAACTTCAATTTTTTATAAACAAAAGGGCACAAGTTTTTCGAGGTTTAAAACCAGGGTTGCCAGGTGTTCGGTATTTTACCGAACCGTTCGGTATTTTAGCAGTGTGTTCGGTATGGCAAAAATACCGAAGTATGGGCGGTTCGGTAATTTTTCTAATAAATCTTTCTCCCTAATAAACGATTTAACTGTCAGGTGCAATCAGTTGATGCGATGTTGCCGCTTCGGGCACGCGCTCACTGTTTTCGCTCTCGGATTGCGGATCATACATATCGTTTTCCATCTCTTTCTTACGCACGCATTAAGCACTGCGCGAGTCGCGCGACTGCCGGACGGCCGTACGTAAGTCAGTCGCAAATGATCGTTTAACGTGATTCCCTGCGCGTCTCATAGCAAACATCGACGCGGCGGCTCAAAAATACACATAATAGTAGTTACCTACAGATAAAACAAACAAGCGTGTTTCCTACATATTCGGTAAGTTAAAATTATTTTTATTTTAGTCTTGTTTCGAAGTTAACGATACATTAATATAAAGTGAAAAGATTATTTTATTTGAATTAATGTATAAGTAACTATGATCTAACTAGTGTTTTTATTATTACAGATTTTTTATGTTCATGTGAGTACGTTATGTTTTATGTACCTAACATAAAACATGGACTCTCCACCAAGAAAAACTAAGCGTATTCACGATGCTTGTGTTTTTAAGCAAGAATGGTTAAGTGATGCGAAATTTTCTAGCTGGATCTGTCAAGCAGATGATAAACACCACGCCAAATGTAAGATTTGTTTGTCTACATTTAGTGTGAAGAATGATGGCGTAAAAGTTCTTATTCAACACAGCAATGGCAAAAAACACAAATTATCGGTGCAATCTAAAAATACAACGAGCAGTATTGGTAACTTTCTTATACCACCAACTCAAAAAGAGAAACTGGCCGCTGTCGAACTTACTAAAACTTACCACGCAGTCAAACATGGACACAGTTACAATTCTTCCGACTGTGGCAATAAATTAGATTCTTTAATTTACCATGACTCTGAGTTGGCTTCTAAAGTGCAATTAGGCAGAACTAAAATGGAAGCTATCACAAAAAAACGTATTAGCTCCATACTCTATAGAAACAGTTGTGAAGAAAATTAAAGATCAAAACAGCGGGTTTTCTATTTCTATTGACGCATTCAACAGAGGTAACAGAAAATCTTTTCCCCTAGTTGTAACCTTTTTTGATGACGAAGATGGTGTAGTCAACTACTTGTTAGATTTTTATGAAGAACCTGACGAGACATCGCAGTCTATAATGAACACTTTGGTTAAAGCACTAGAAAAGTTGAAACTGGAGAGAACTGATATAGTTTCTTACAGTGCTGACAATGCATCAGTTAATTATGGCCGCATTTGTTTGGTGTTTCAAAAACTACAAATGTTGAATCCAAAAATCGTTAAAGCAAACTGTAATTGTCATGTCCTGCATAATGCTGCAAAACATTTTACGAAATTATTATCCTACGACGTAGAAAGCATTGTGCTTAAGATTTTTGGAGAATTTGCAGTAAGTGCCAAAAGGGTGGAGGTGCTAAGAGAATGCTTTGCTTTTGTCAACCAAGACTATCATGCTGTACTACGTCACATAATAGTTCGATGGGCAACTTTGTTTCCGGCTGTGGAAAGGCTATTGCTTGATTGGCGCGCTATCAAAAAATATTTTCGTGAACAGGGTGAAAATGAGTGCAATAAGATTATTTGGTCCTTTGTTGCTAATGAAAACAGTGGATTGCCAGAGTGCTACATTTATTTTGTGCACCATCTTTTAAATTTATTTATGAAGCGTATTAAGATTCTTGAATCAGAGTACATCACTCCGCTAGAGGTTTATGATGTTATGGCTTCAATAAAAGATGATATAGAATCACGGAGGAATGATTGCTTTTTTGGAGCAAAAGCAAACCAAGAAATGCAAAAAATGTAGAAAAGGTAATACCAATATTTCAAAATTTTGTAGAAGCATCAATGCTCGGACATCGACTACTCAGACGAATATCCGCAGACAGCAGGAAGTCATTCAACTTAACAAAGACCTGGAAGAAATTCTATCTTGGGGTGACAGTAACCAAGTGGAATTTAACGCTACAAAAACCCAGGCGGCAGTTTTTTCTAAAAAAGTTAACGTTGCAGAACCCGACATAGTTATGTCGGGGCACTCCATCCCTCTAACATCGTCACTCAATCTGTTAGGCGTTAATTTGGGAGCAAATATGTCCTGGCATGAACATGTTGCAGGCATAGCAAGGAGAGCTTCTCAAAAGTTGGGAATATTGTTTCGAACCAGAAAGCTTTACACTCCACAACAACTGTTAATTCTTTACAAAGCTCAAATTCGACCAACTATGGAATACTGCTCCCATGTTTGGAGCTCCGCTCCCAAACATACACTGCATTTGTTGGATTCTATCCAGAGAAGAGCTGTTCGTCTGATTGGACACCCGGAACTGACCGACGGCCTTGATTCGCTGGAACATCGAAGAACGGTTGGCGACTTGAGCAAATACAAGTACTTTCATGGAAAGTGTTCGAAGGATGTGGCCCGCTTAATTCCTCCCAGAGCGGTGCATGTTAGGAGTACACGTCGCGCTAATACTTCACATTCGTATGAGGTTCAGCTTGTTACTCCTTGTACAACGCTTTTCAAGCAGTCTTTTATATGGAGAACATCATACCTTTGGAATAGTTAGCCAGGACTGTGTTTTTCCCATCGAGTACAATCTACAGCGATTCAAGAACAACGTGAATCGCTTTCTCCGCACACGTGTCGCTCCTGTAGCGCTTTAGGGATTTCCCTGTAGCACGTGTGCTAGACCCATAAAAAAAAAGCTGTAGGTGTTGAAGATGACATTGATAAAGATGCTTTGTACGAAGAGATTCGCGGTCTCCAAAAAACCTTGGAAGCAATAAAAAACCAAGCTTCTTCATCAAATACTACATTTTCGTGGAAGACGTTTCTAAAGGCAGAAGTAAGCCCTAACTTAAAAAAGATAATAAAAACGATAATGGCAGTGCCATGTAATAATGCTCATGTGGAAAGAGTATTTAGCCACATGAACCATTTGTGGACGGACAGCCGTAATAAATTAAGTGTGGACATGGTGAAGGCTGAATTATGCATACGATGCAATTTCGGTCTGACATGTCGCGAAATGCACGGGGCAGTTAAAGCAAATAAGAAATTGCTGAAAGCGTGCATTAGTGACAAAAAATATAATTTTTAAGCTTTATTTTTTTTTTAGTTTCTGAATCCTGGTTGGTCTTTTTTGTTTTGCAATGTTTGTTAGTATAGTAATATGTAAGTAAAAAAGTAAAATGTAAGTGAGAAAAAATATAACTGTTTTATATTGTCATGTTCTCTACTTGCTAATGATTATGTTCTCTTGTGCAATGGTACTTTGTATCGTAACAATAGTAAATAAACAGTTATACCGTTTTTTTTTTGCTCACTGTTCGGTTTTTTTTTTTTAAAAAAAAAGATACCTGGCAACCTTGTTCAAAACTCAGGACAATACTTCTGCTGAGACCCCAAAGCAGATAAAGTCATAATATTGCTGTATCTAAACTGTGCAATTTCAAATGCTTTTTTTACAACACTATTGGTAAATTAACGTTCGCAGTAATTCGAAATTATGAAAAGTTCCGAGTTTTGCTTCCAAACGGTATTATTTATTAAAAATAAACTTTTTTCCTTATTACTCTTAACATTGATTAGCGTAGTCATTTAAAATTAGAATTTGCTTGATGCCGTTGTGTAGAACAGCTGTTAATTCTAATAAAAATTCAAAAAAGATACATATTAATTTATTGTATACCATCCGTTTATGGTTTACACATAACATAACTTAAAAAGCCCATAAGTATAGGATTATTGCAAAATAGTGAAAAGGAGAGTGTTAAATTGAATAAAATTTAAGGAGTTTAACTACATTTGTGTAACATATCGCTCTATCTATTTTATTACCTATTACAGTTAGAAAGCGTAAGAATTCAATTAAATTTCAATTAAAGTAAATAGAATAATTTTCAATTCATTCTATCCAATTGGATAACAATAGTGATCACGCTCATAACAAAGTGTGCGTTTAAAAGATCCAGCAGTACATTTTGAAGTTATTATATTACCAACGCAAATTTAGGAAGATAACCAACGCATTGCAACTTGCCTCCTTCCCTTATAGTCATCGATAGTCAGTCTCTTCGAGCCTTTAATAGTTTTCAGGTTCGGTAGGCAGTGTATGCAGATTATACAAACACTTTTAGCAAATACATTACTTTTTCTTTAGGATTACAGTGAAGGTGACATAGCGTTCCCACCAACTTACAAGTTTGATCTAAACACGGACATCTACGATACCAGTGAAAAGGCGAGACCACCCGCATGGACTGATCGAATATTATGGAGGGGTAGGGGAATCCATCAAGCTTATTACAGGTAATAGCTAATTGTGTATGTTGCCCACGCCAGAATACACTTATTTTTAAAAACCTGCTTATTTTAGGGCTTAGAAGTTAATTTTTGAGATAGTCATTTGTAATATATTTTTTTAGGATAAGATTACAGTCGGTCAAGTAAGAACGTGTCGCCGATAACTTGTTGGTAAAAGAAATTCCTTTTTTTTTAAGCTACTGTTGGCACTCTTGAAACAATGCTTTTTTTTTATGGGTCTAGCACACGTGCTACAGGGAAGTCCCTAAAGCGCTACAGGAGCGACACGTGTGCGGAGAGAGCGATTCACGTTGTTCTTGAATCGCTGTAAATTGTACTCGGTGGGAAACACAGTCCTGGGCCAATTATTCCAAAGGGATGATGTTCTCCATATAAAAGACTGCTTGAAAAGCGTTGTACAAGGAGTAACAAGCTAACCTTCATACGAATGTGAAGTATTAGCACGACGCGACGTGTACTTCTAACATGCATCGCTCTTGGAGGAATTAAGCGGGCCACATCCTTCGAACACTTTCCATGAAAATACTTGTAGAATAGGCTCAAGTCGCCAACCGTTCTTCGATGTTCCAGCGAATCAAGGGCCGCCGGTCAGTTCGGGTCTCCAATCAGTCGAACAGCTCTCTCTGAATAGAATCCAACAAATGCAGTGTATGTTTGGGAGCGGAGCTCGAAACATGGGAGCAGTATTCCATAGTTGGTCGAATTTGAGCTTTGTAAAGAATTAACAGTTGTTGTGGAGTGTAAAGCTTTCTGGTTCGAAATAATATTCCCAACTTTTGAGAAGCTCGCTTGCTATGCCTGCAACATGCTCATGCCAGAACATATTTGCTGATATTAACGCCCAACAAATTGAGTGACGATGTGAGAGGAATGGAGTGCCCCGACATAACTATGTCGTGTTCAGCAACGTTAACTTTTTTAGAGAAAACTGCCGCCTGGGTTTTTGTAGCGTTAAATTCCACTTGATTACTGTCACCCCAAGATAGAATGTCTTTCAGGTATTCGTTATGTTGAATGACTTCCTGCTGTCTGCGGATATTCGTCGGAGTAGCCGATGTCCGAGCGTTCAAAGTGAATGAAGAGATAAGCGTACTGTCATCTGCAAAGCTGTAGATTGGGTTTCCGATCTTTTCCAGCAGATCGTTAATGTAAATAAGAAAGAGAATAGGAGACAGTATGGAGCCTTGGGGCACACCGACGTTGATAGTGAAGGTGTTAGAAATAAACCATCGACTGCCACTCGTAAAGAACGCTCTCTGAGGAAATATGAGAGCTACAAACAGAACTTTTCAGACATACATAAGAACGTAGCCCAACAGCCCATCGTGCCAAACACGGTCGAATGCCTTGGATATGTCAAGAGCAACCGCTCGAGATTCTCCAAAGTGTTCAATTGCGTTGTTCCAAACATATATTACATAAGTCAGAAGATCTCCCGTTGATCTATTATTACGAAAGCCATATTGGTGATCGCTAATAATGTTGAATCCTTCAAGATATTTTAGAAGATGCTGATTGATAGCCTTTTCCATGACTTTCGATATTATTGAAAGCAGTGCGATTTGGTCGGTAGTTATTTGGCAAGGTCTTCTTGCCGTTTTTAGGTATCGGCTGAACTGTGGCACATTTCCAGCAGGAAGGAAATATTCCCTTTCTGTAGGATAGGTTGAAAAGTCTACAGAAAACTGGTGTTAGTTCCCTCGCACAGTTTTTGAGAACTATGGCAGGTATTCCGTCAGCGCCAGAAGTCTTTTTGGTATCTACCTTCATCAAAATACGTTTTATGATACGCTATCTGAAGACAATATCGGGCATCGTTGACTGCACTATGGGAATAGTAGGTGGTGTTTTTCCTTGGAAATCGACAGTAGAATGTGAAGCAAAGAGTTCAGCCAACAAGTCCGCTTTCTCAACAGGTGTCGTTGCAATAGACCGTGGCCGTGTGAGTGGGGCTATGGTGGATTTGGTGAAATTTTGACTCACTACTTTAGCCACTGACCAAAAGGACCTGGAATTGTTTGTGGAAAGAGATTTATTTCTAATCTTATTTATGGTTAAATAATACATTATCTAACATGAGTGCTGCAGACGCTTCACGCTTCGAGGTTCTGTTCCTATATAATCATCCAAAAGGTGAGAAAATGACGCCTACAGCGACTACTAAGTACATGGGCAAATCTAGAG
Organism: Pachyrhynchus sulphureomaculatus; assembly: GCA_019049505.1. Classification (NCBI taxonomy): domain Eukaryota; kingdom Metazoa; phylum Arthropoda; class Insecta; order Coleoptera; family Curculionidae; genus Pachyrhynchus; species Pachyrhynchus sulphureomaculatus. The sequence continues at coordinate 172,072,422 of CM032456.1, forward strand.
CATTCTTTAGCAAGTGGGTGAAAACGATACTCTTTGTTAAAAAATGTTGATGATCTACCAGAACGTGGTTGAGAGGAAAAGTGTCGGACAAGGATGAAAAATGATTGTTTTTGCTTTTTGTATGGGTTTAGCACATGTGTGCGGAAAAAGCGATTCACGTTGTTCTTGAATCGCTGTAAATCGTACTCGGTGGGAAACATAGCCCTGGGCAAATTATTCCAAAGGGATGATGTGACTCAAGTCGTCAACCGTTCTTCGATGTTGGAGCGAATATATTAACGTGGTTTCCCGAAATCCTCAATTAACTTTCACTAAGGTGCGCAAAAACTACAACAGAAAGGTTTGGATGTATCGTATGAAACGATTCGCACTCATCTCCGGGGTAACGATTTGAAGTGGTGAACCACAATCAAGAAACTATTGCTGAGCCAAAAACATAGAGAGAAACGATTTATGTGGGCAGAAGAAAACATCGAAACTGGCGCAATGTAATTTTTTCCGATTAAGCTTTATTTTAGGGTTATGTTATCACCCTACGAGCCTGATCAATTTCCACTAACCGATTGGTTCAGACCACCGTGATGCACCCTGTGAAAATCCATGTCTTTCGGGAAAAGGTCTTTGGTAGACTCTTCATCTTCTGAAAAAATGCTCCAGATTTATAAGAAGGCATTACTACCGACTGCCGAACGGTGATTTGTTGATAAAAATGAGGAATGGATTCTTCAAGAGGATAAGGACCTCAAACATCGGAGCAAAACGTGTAGCTAGTGGAAGGGGAAATCCGGGATAGTCACACTAGATTGGCCATCCCAGTCGCCCGATGCAAACCCAATCGAGAATGTGTGGTCATACATCAAGCAGAAGCTTCATAGTAAAAAGGTGTACACAGTGAAGCAGCTGTCATGGCAAATTCGGGCAGTTTGTAAATCTTTGTCCCAAGAATACCTGCAAAATCGCGTCAAAGTATGCTCTGAAGATGCCAGGCGATCATCGACGCTAAGGTGGACCAACTACTGAATCATTAGCATTTTGATGGCAATCCTTTACTGTCGAATGATGTAAAAACTTTTAAATAAATACATTTTTAATAAGCAATGTCCGACACGTTCTTATTTGACCGAATGTAAAACAGTGTAGTTTTGAACTTTCCTTTTTCACTAAAATTTCCATTATTTTTAGCTAATATTCCTATTAGAAAAAATCAGAAAACTATTTTTTTTTTTTGAAAGTAAAATGAATTTTGATTACTGTCTTAAAATAGTTATGTGAACTGGAAAGCCAACATCTGCCATTTGGAGTGTTAATATTGTATTAATTCTTCAATTGGTTGACTTTTTTGCTCCTTTTCTTTTAAAAATTATAGATTTTCATACAATATTAAAACCATAGTCTGTGTAATTTGGCATAAAAAAAGAAAGTGTCATAATTGTAGTTAAATATTTTTTATGAACATTGAACAGGTGCTGCAGGTACATGGAGTGTTCTGACCTGTTAATGTCGGGTTCTATAATGTTAAGTTTTTCAGCAAAAAACTGCTGTTTCGATTTTTATAGCGTTAAATTATACTTGGTTACGGTTGCCCTAAGATGGACTTTCTCCCAGGTCTTTGTTGAGTTGTATCACTTCCTTCTGTAAGCGAATATTTGCATGAGCATCTGGTGTTCGAGTTTTCAAAGTAAATGGAAACACCGACCAAATGTAAGTCGGACTTGCGCAATTAGTGTTCCGTACGGTGATTGTTTTTAAAATAAAATAAAATCCTTACCTATGCTAAGTTAATTAGGTTCCTGACTTCTATAAGATCCAATATGTATTTTCACGTTTTTCCTTAGGCAATAATGGAAATGGCATAATACTTAGCCATTAATCAATCTAGCCCAGTCTAGAATCTCGTAGCAAAAGTGTAAAAAAATATTTACTACATATATATTTGTTTAATTACAAACAAATAAAATAAAATTCTTTTGTCTTGGTACAGGAACGACGAACGAGCAGTAATGTACTGAAAAGTATATTAACAAAACCTCCACCATATTGCCAAGACACATAGTTTTCATAGTTTTTTCTTATACCAGATAAACTATCAAAGGTAACGTAATCGTGATAATTTTCGCTCAATCTACACTTTATGAAGAATATTCCAAAATTTTTTCAAAATTTTTTAATCAGTATTTTTCGGGATAGGGGGGCAGCGATTTTCCTCCATTTTTTAAAAATAATACAAAGAAAAATATGTGCAAGTATTGCATCATATATATTTTTGAACTCGTGTTTTCAGAACCTTTCATTTGACATCCCACTCGATGACCTGGTAATTTTTTTTTTCATTTCCGATTTCACCCCCAAAACTAACCCCTTAAGTAAAAATTTAGTTTTCAAAACTACACGGCTCTGATTGGGCCATCAATTCTTATATTTGGGCTAAATTTCTACTTTCTATGTCAAATAGTTTTGGAGTAAAATCTAGTGTGACAGACACACGGACCCAGACGAAGTGATCCCATAAGTTTTCCATACGGAACACCAAAAACACGCATACTGTCATCAAGAAAGCTTGCTATACATGCCTTGAGTTGAATAGGTAGAAGGGAACAAAATAACTTTGTTAATGTAATAAAAGATCCCCATGAAAAAAATCAGTAAAATTTCACACTAATCTTCACCATCAAATGTTCTTCTCTTCGCCACAAGAAGATTGATCCCGAAAATCAACAGCCGATCCCAAGAGATATCTTCGCGAAACTCGCGGTTGTCATTTTGTCAAAACCATGTTTTCTAGTCGGGTATCTATTACCTTAGTATATAGCTATAGCGCTTAATATTTCGAGTTGTATTATGTGGTTCTTTACACATAAAATAATTTGTATTATAATTATTATAAACTATATTATCCGCTAAAATAGCAAAAAAAAAAAATCAGTTGTTTTTCTAAACAACCACGGATAATATTTACTTGTACTTGTAGGAGTCATATGGAGATAAAAATCAGTGACCACAAACCAGTTAGTGCCCTATTTAAATCAGAAATAAGTGTAGTAGATCCAATAAAATACAGGAAAGTCCACGAAGACCTGCTGAAAAAGATGGATAAGCACGAAAACGAGTTTCTACCTCAAGTTACAGTTGATCAGACTGAAGTTACATTTGACTTAGTTAAATTTAGAGAGCCTCAGTCTAAGGAAATTATAATAGCCAATACAGGAGTGGTAAGATTATTATTTTATAAATAATGCAATAAAATTGGAGAGCAATTTAAGAGGAGAAAAGTAGGTATTGAGGATTTTTTTATTAAATATATGCATGTGGATGCGAGACGTGTATTTTTAGCCCTTTAAGAGATGTTGAACAAGTCCTATGAAATCATCTACAGAAGAATCAGCTCTTTGGATATATTCTAATAAATATAGAGTATATTTGTCAGTTGAGTCTGATAGGGGCAGTATTAAAATCTGTTGTGACGAATGCAACCTGTAGTTGTGGGTTCATATAGAAGTGCACACATGCATACAATGCTTGTGAAAAATAAAAACATGATTTTAGATTATAAGTAATATTATTTTAAACAGTTTATTAGATTATTTTAATTTATTTCAAGTGTTTGAAATTGGGTGCTTTATTTCTTATAGTCTAAGATAATGGTATTAATTTTGGCCGGGCATTTCAGGCATGTACATTTCTCTAGGCGCCTCTGAAAATGCGTTTTATATGAGCCTAAAATCTTAACCAATGTGTATCAATTAGTTATAAAAACAGGTTCTCCTATTTAATTAGCCCTAGTCACAGATTGGCGCTGATAAAATCTGAAGTAATTAGTTTAAGGCGTCGTGACGCACTCGAATGCACCAGTCCATCGTTTTTTCCCCTAGTCGACTTTTTTTTGAAAGGTCGATGCCGTCACTCCGTCATGCCGCTTCTTCTACCGTCTCAAAAGTGGCGATACTTTAATTTCATTTGCATATGAAGTCACAGAATGCCAAATTAGAAATTAGGTGAATAAGGGGGGTGAGGGATAACAGTCATGGAATTCTTCGCCAAGAACTATTGCGTACAGAACGAACTGTGGACCGATATGTTATCGTGATCCAGAAGAAAACTCTTCTCGTTTCAAAGCTTTGGCTGTTTTCTAACCGATAGAAAGTTCGTTAGAGATTGTCAGAATTGTCTGACGACCGTCTTAATAAATAATTTATTAGTTTCAGTCGAAGAAGTCTTCTGGAATGCTCGCCATCTTTCATCAAAGTTGGACCGGCCCTAAATCACGAAAATCACTTGACAAGTTGCTTACGGCTCAGTTCTTCGTCTGCAAATGCTTTTCAAATTATTTCACACGTTTCAGTAGCACTTTTCTCGAGTTTAAAACACAATTTCACACCCACACAGGCCGGTTTTTTTTCGAATCCATTGTAAAAATAGCAGAGGGACACAATTAGACTTTCAGGCAAATTTGCATATAGAACAAACTGAACGAGGTAGTAAGTTGAAACTTATCACAAAGTGTTGTTAGGGATGGACCTACTTCCACTTATCTGCGCGAGTTTGGTGTATATATATGTATATATACACATATATATATATATATATATATATATATATATATATATATATATATATATATGTGTATGTATATATATATATATGTGTATGTATATATATATATATATATATATATATATATATATATATATATATATATATATATATATATATATATATGTATATATATATATATATATATATATATATATATATATATATATATATATATATATATATATATATATATATGTATATATATATATATATATATATATATATATATATATATATATATATATATATATATATATATATATGTATATATATATATATATATATATATATATATATATATATATATAATATATATATATATATATATCTAAGAATGAAAATTTAAACAACTGTTTACGATCACCACATACGTTTATTGTATTAGAGAGCTGAGTTACTAGAGCGGATAAGGGCAGAACTGTAATAGCAATAAAAAGATCAAACCCACATTGAGAAAACAATGGATTTCCTAAAACCAGATATATTCAAACTCATCAACTTCGATCCAGCAATAAATTTCCAAAAAATAATTAGAGATGTGTTAAAAGATCTAAGCATTTTTACAGATAATGAAAAATTCAGATTCGTCTCGATGAACCCTCAAGTTCCAAAATTATATTCTTGTATCAAATTACATAAAAATAACTCACCAATTCGCCCAGTAGTTTCTTACATAACAGCTCCAACTTTTTTTTATCAAATAAATTGATCTAGGTTCTGACAAAATATTGTAAATTCACACCTAAATATAGTATAAAAAATAGTAAGGAGTTAATATCAAAAATACATATGTTAATTCTATCAAGTAACTCCAAATTTATATGGTTTGACGCACAGAACCTTTTTCCAATTTTACCACCGTTAGACATTACTTAATAAAAATAATGCTAACCCAAGAGTAAAACAAGAAATATTAGACATCTTAACATTGTGTTTAGACCCGAATTATTTTGAATTCAACGATTCGATTTATGTAAGTAAGAAAGGTTTAATAACAGGAAACTCTCTTAGGCCAATTTTATCAGAAATTTTCTTGGACAATTTGGAAGAACGAATCAGTAATTTTCATCTATTTAAAAACTTCTTTTATTGGTACCGTTATGTAGATGATATATTGGGATACTTTACCGGTACATATCGGCAATTAAAACTATTTCTAGATTACATCAACCAACTACATAACTACTACTAGGTACATAACAACTAAACATATGGATTAATTATAACTTTATTGCACAAGTGCTTCAATGTATCCACGGTCCCTTTCTAAACAGGTGATTGTTCTTCGAGAAAATCTTTTATTACATCTCTAATTACGTCAGGAGTTGTAGCTTCACATGTTTCCCTAATGACTTTCTCAAGATGATCAGCATCTTGAAATGGCCTTTTAAAATAAACTTTTTCTCTTAAGTAGCCCCATAAAAAAAGTCTAGATGTGTAATGTTCGGAGACCAAGGGGGCCAAGTAAACTGCACATACCTCCCTATTACTTTACCATTAAAAATGTGGAGGAGATAATCTCGAATATTTCTCGTACTGTGACATGATACACCATCATGTTGGTACCATATACGTTGGTTTTCAATTATTGGTAGGCGATTAAGAAACTCAGAGAACTCATTATTTAAAAATTCCAGGTAACGTTCAGCATTCATATTATTTTGAAAAAAAAATGGTCCAACTATTCTGTCTTTAAAAACTCCACAACTTATATTGGTTTTAAACGAGTATTGATTTCGAATTTGGATATTGAAGTTAGGATTAACATCACTCCACCAGCGATAGTTTTGGAACTTACTGTCCCATTAGACCCAAATGTCGCTTCGTCAGGGAAAAGTAATTGTCTTGCCATAAACCTGTTATCTTCAAACTCTCCTTGAAACCAAGCACAAAATTCAAATCTTCGTTCAAATTCTCCTGCATTTAAAGTATGGGTAAATGGGGGTTTGTATGGTTTACGTTTATTTGATCTTAAAATTCTCGCAACTGTGGTTTTAATCACATTCGACCGACGTTAGCTTTGAAGTTTATTGATAGTTGTTAGGCATTTCCAAAGATATATTCATTCATTTGCAGCCTAAAATTTGTAGTGTTTTCGTTAAGTTTTTAACTAAGAAGACCACAGTTCTAAACGTGAGCATAATTTTTTAGTTCTTAACATTTTCAATTAACATTTTGTTCGGTATTTAAATTTAAACACACTTTACTCTTCATTATAAATCATTATTTTTTATTTTCCTTGTGTAGCATCAAATATTTTAAACTTTTGATGCTTGATTATGGATTTCCATGTGATGTAGAACTTTTTATCAAGAGTATTTTTTTTGTAATATTTTCAAGGAGTTCACCATTATCTAAACGTTGAAATGCTTCTCTTTTAAGGTAATAACATCACGTTTACGCTTATTACATTACATTTTATACATTACATACAATTTGCTTTTTAACAGTTTGTTTCGGATAAGTCGGATTTCAAGTAATTGCGATTCGGATAATCGGGATTGTACTGTATATATATATATATATATATATATATATATATATATATATATATATATATATATATATGTATATATATATATATATATATATGAATATATATATATATATATATGTATATATATATATATATATATATGTATATGTATATATATGTATATATATATATATATATATATATATATATATATATATATATATATATATATATATAGCAAATATTTAAATATATATGTATAATAAATATATATATATATATATATATATATATATATATATATATATATATATATATATATATATATATATATATATATATATATATATATATATATATATATATATATATATATATATATATATATATATATATATATATATATATATGTATATATATATATATATATATATATATATATATATATATATATATATATGTATATATATATATATATATTATATATATGTATATATATGTATATATATGTATATATATATATATTTATATATGTATATATATGTATATATATGTATATATATGTATATATATGTATGTTTATATATAATTTATATATATGTATATATATGTATTTATATAGTATATATATTTTGTATATATATGTATATATATATATGTATATATATATATATATATATATATATATATATATATATATATATATATATATATATATATATATATATATATATATATATATATATATGTATGTTAAGCTAGTGTTAGTCCAAAAACTTTCGGATCGTTTCACATATCTCAAAACTAAAAATTATTGTTATGTTTTAGATATATTTTTACATACAGAAAAAAAAAAACACGTAATAATATTTATTTTAGGTTCCAGCTGAGTTTGAGTTTATTAAAAAATTAGATGAGGCTTCATACTGCAAAGACTGGTTAAGAATTTTGCCGTATTGTGGTAGTATAAACCCAGGTACATAAAGCTTTTTGTTTATTGCTCTTGTAATAGTAAATTAAAACGAAATATTCCTTTAAAAATACAAATTGACGTGTGTTTGGTAGTCACAATTTTTTATCTTTTTAGGACATTTTTTATAATTTTTTATTTAAAGCTTGGTATGTTCAACGCCTATAGAGTACTACATATCAAAACAGATATATAGAGAAATAATTCAGATGCATCTTTTTGTAAAAAAATTATATACATTTTTTGTTTACTTTCTCAGGCTAAAAACATCGTTTTTTTTTTTAATTTAAGGCGAAAAGTGTGACGTAAGATTAGAAGTGAACTTAGAAAGTGACCTGGATAAACTCTATGATATATTGGTGCTACACCTGAAAGGTGGAAAAGATATGTTTATAATAGTAAATGGGAACTGCCAACAATCTTGCTTTACTCAATCGCTTTCCACATTAGTTAGGACAAGAGTACCTATAATGCATTTAAGTGAAGAGGACTATAATTTAGCTGTAAGTTTATTTAAGTGGTCACTACCGAAAGAATAAAAAAAATCGATTTTAGGTTTTTTCCATATTGCTATTATACACTAAATTGGGGTTTTGAAAAAATAAAAATTTTTCATAAATGGAAAGATCATATATAAGTTTTATAACAAAACTATTTTTATTTTTATTTTTCGTTATAATTAAAAATATCAAATTGAAAATAAATTTTTAAACTTATTACCGATGACGGCCGAAAAAACCCGAGCGCTTGTGACGTCACAATCTTTATTTTTCCCCAACAGCACAGACAGCTCATATGAGTTTTTTAGTTTTCAATCAATTTATTCTTGTTATTATCATCAGTGTATTAATAAATTTATTGAAACTGTCTAATCTAAAAACTTATCGTGCCTATTTCGTACAAAATGGTACGAAAGCTACAAAAACAACTCCCGAAAAAAAAATGTTTTTAAATCTGCCACAAGATATTAAACGTCGAAATCAATGGTTCCAAGCAGCACGACGCATTAATCTTAAAATAACATCAATTTTTTTCTGTTATGATGATCACTTCGATGAAGGTATTTTAATATAATAATAAGCATTTTTGCGTTTAAGTTGAACATAACCTATAGCCTTTTCACCGTAACTTTCGCGTGACATCCTACAAATAATTTAATTATATTTATTTATTTTGTTTCTTATTTACATTTTTAACAAATATAATAAAGTATAGCTAGATGTAGAGGCTGTTGACAGTACTTACGTGAAAACACTTTAACATAATGACGTCACCGACTTGGCAGCCAATCGTGGCGCTTCCGTAGTCATGTGATTTTTTTTAAATTTTATAGATTTTAATTTACTTATAATTAATATAATAATTTTTTTAAAAGTTTTTCTCATCGATTATCAGTATTATTTATGATAAAGTTTTAAAATAAAGTAAAAAAAAATCGATAATTATTTTTTATTCAAAAACCCAATTCTGAGTGGATCTCTGGAAACCGTCTGCGTGCATCAGTTCTGGCCAAGTAACCAATAAGAGGAAAAGTGACCAAACGTTGTACATACTAAAAAATGTAATGCAGCTAATTGATGTTGTTTGTAATGAAACGAATCATTAGGAATATATCTATCTGTACTGTGTCTTTTCTATAGATATCAAAGTCTAACTTATTATTTTTAATAATTAAAATATGTAGAAATGGCAATTGTCTTTCATCATTATATCTGCTATTTAATTTAGAAACAAAATCATCTATATTTGCTTTTTTTTGTATCAAAAATCGCGAACACTTCAACCACATATCTATACCATACCCTTGGAAAATACTCAAATTCTTGACTCGCTTCAGTTTCAAACTTACTTATGAATAAATTGGCTATGAAAGGTGAGAAGCAATTAACCATAGCTGTTCCTTCTTTCTGAACATAAAATTGAAAATAATTCTATTCTATACAAAGTTTAGATAATGTTAAGTAATCATGAATAATTTCGTCTTCCTTAATGGAGTAAACTTTAATAATGAAAGGAATTGTATTAAATATAACTAGAATGGTTATGACAATGACTTAATAAAGAAGTTAATAAATAGACATAAGTTCAGGTTAAATATTCAGAATTCCACCTTTTTTACACCTGAAGTAAATAAGACCAAGTATATCTCCTTACAATATAATCCGAAATATAGCAGGGGACTCAATAACGTAATTAATAAGGTAGGCCTCACCTTAGTTTATAAGTCATCAGACAATTTGACCAATATCTTAGGAAACCCCAAAGACAAGGTCCTAATTGTGAGAAAAGTGGCATTTATGAAATTAGTTGTAATGATTGCGATAAAAAGTATGTTGGACAGACTAGAAATTGAATTAAAACACGATTTAAAGAACATTTTGCCCATTTAAAATAAGGTAGAACAGAAAAGTCTAGCATTGCCGAACATGGCCTTGAAGCTGATCATACTGTAACATTAGATAATCTAAGATTAATTAAAGATTTATCTGATAGGAGATTGTTGAACGCATACGAAAGTATGGAAATTATAAAATGTAAAAGTAGTTTAGATAAAGACAGAGCGCCTATTCCTTATAGGCTGGTTACTTGACCAGAACTGATGGCCTCACCCATGTAATTAGTTCCACTTGAGTAATTCAGATGTTAAGCTAAGTATAAAAAAGGTAGGTTTGTAGTTTAGCTTTAGTCAGTCATCGCTCCTGATGAAGTTAACATGGTTAACGTTTGCGCGTCGAGTGCAAAAATAAAGTGTTTGATGTAGTGGTGATATATACCGAGTAGAATAGTTACTATGTTTAAATTTCATAAGTATGAACTTCAAAAACTAGTTGCATCAATGGTTTTTCATCTTTGCACTACAGTAAAACAATAAACATATCTTCATATGTAGTATTTTACTAACTAACTACTTTTACTAATGTTTAATGTTATAATTGTTTTTTTAGTATAACAATAAAACACCTGTACATTATACTGTGCCAAGAGAACTGTGGCTTTTAGTAGATCATCTGTACAGGCATGGTCTAAAAACAAGAGATCTATTCGAGTCCTGTGCTCTTCATGAAGAACTGATAAGGATTAGAGATTGGTTAGATTTTGGCTCACAAGATTCATTACGTATCCTTTAAAAGAAAAATAAATGGGGCAAATGGATATATCTTGGATTTGTATGGTCATTTGGTTCAAGCAGCAACATTTAAAGTTGGTTTTTCCCTAGTCTTTAGCTGACAATTCTTATCTAATTTTGGCTTGTATTACTAGAAACATAATTTCAGGTAAAAAATGAAGACACATCCAAAACAAATCCATTTCTTAACGTTTAATATGTAGCAGCTGTGGCTCCGTGGTATAGTTTCAGCTTACCATACCCATAGTGCCGGGTTCGGTCCACTTAGTTTAAAGTGTATTTAGCTAAGCCACATTTCACGTCATGCTGCTTGCCAGCAGATATCCGCAAAGTCTCGAGCCGCTGCAAAAAAAGCAGTTTGTTGATGGGAGGCCACCGGAATTATGAAAGGCTATCGATGAGGACAGCGCCCTCCATAGGACGGCTTTTAAAGATTGAGTGTCAGCTCCGACGGAAACACTGCCAGGCAGGCTATTGGTGGGGGACTGCTCGGACTACCAAAAGCTGACGATTAAGGCACCGCGCGCGTCCGTATGGATGAGGCTGATATCTGAGGTCGGCTGTCGAGGAAAGGGAACCCACTCCTACAAAAATGTTGCTGACGGCATGCTTTTTGCGAAAGACTACTTGAGCCGGAAGGCACTGGAAGTAGATAGCACTCTCTTAAGTGACACGCAGGTCTGAAGTCGGGCTAAAAGGTTCGAATGTTGTCACTAACAATCATACTTCGCCTCAGTGCCACGGAAATGTTTCTAGATTTATTAAAGGAGTTAAAAAAGAACAATGCCCTAAAAGATTGAAAGAATACCATCTACCAATCATGTGGTTTGAATCCCACGTTAAAACTGTAGATCATTTGGTGATATTACTCGGCCGTTAATTAGGGTTGGCAAAAAGAATCCTTCTGACCTTTTTGCTTGGCTATAAGCCTCGCTACTTATACTACGACTAAGATTTAATGCCTTTCTAACTATAAACCCCCTTAAGAATGGGAAAAAATACCACCCGATTTATTGTGCTAGGTTTGTGATTGACGCAAAAGGATATCTCACTAAATATTGAATATGTTCGACATCTTAGTTGTCTTAGTGGAATTTTTATTTTATACCAAAAATGTTTCCATACTTTTGTTTGTGCATAATTTTGTTACGTTAAAAACTAAGTACAATAACCGTTTTAGTCTTCAAAATGTTTGTTAGCATGTACACGATTAATAAATAAATATTGTAATTGTAAACCGTTTAAATGTTAAGACTAGAGATGGGAATTTAAATGTTTCCATACTTTTGTTCGCCACTGTATATATATATATATATATATATATATATATATATATATATATATATATATATATATATATATATATATATATATATATATATATATATATATATATATATATATATATATACAGGCTGTTATGAAATTCACTGCATATATTGAAATGGATGACTTGTGGGGCCATGTAGAAGTATATTCAATGCTTTTATTTTCCAATTCGAAAATTTACGAAAAATTAAAAAAAAAAGAGGCAAAACTCCTTTTTATCAAATATTTGTAAAATCCTTGATTTTCAATTCCTTTAGTTTATAAAGCTCTAGTTAAAGATAAGTTTTTCTTAACAAGTGTGTTTAGCTGGGACTCCGCAAGCTGTAGCAGAAACCCTCTTATTATTTTTGTCCTATATCAAAGAACCAGTGATTCCATTTGAACTTCAAGATGTGTGTATTGCGGCAGCAAGCAATTTTCAAAACTGTAGACAGGTAATTTTTTGCAACTTCTGAAATTCTAATAGTATGAAGACTTTTTCGTAGTTCATTTACTGTGGAGAAAATAGGAGGAATAATTCATGATTAAAGTTTAATTTTTAAAATTAAATATTAAATTAAAATTTCTTTGATTTTTAAATTTCTAAATGAAATGAAACGAATTTCTTTGTTATTTGTCACTTATTTTTTTTATTTATCTGCTACGGTTTCGTAGGTTTACTACATTGTCAAGCGTATACTACGTAGTATTACGCTTGACAATGTAGTTAAGCTACGAAACGGCAGTAGCCGATAAATAAAAAAAAATAAGTTATTTGTCACTTATTTTTTATTTATCTGCTATTGCAGTTTCGTAGGTTTATTACATTGTTAAGCGTAATACTACATAGTATTATGCTTGATAATGTAGTAAACCCACAAAACTGCAGTAGAAGATAAATAAAAAAATAAGTGACAAAATAACAAAGTAATTCGTTTCATTTCATTTAGAAATTTAAAATGTACTGTCACGAAAGTAACGGACACCTGTTTATACAATCTTTCATTTTTATTTTTTTTAAACGTGATTAAAAAAATTATATTTTGGTTCTCTGCACGGTATTGAATGTAATTAGTATATTTTGCCGTCTTACGACAAAGCACTAAAATTTGATTACCCCTATTTTAACAGTATATTATTGCACAGCATTTTTGTTAAGTTTGTTAAAACAATAGTTGTTGTCCAGCCATAATTTGACTTATTTTTATCTTGCAAAATTTTAAAATAGAAAAAGCTAATTCAACATGCAGAAAACGTTAAAATAAATTTTTGCAACATTTGAGGTTTAAATTGGAACATAAATTCAGTGCACCAACACGTGCAATCAAATAAACCCATGTACTCGCTCTCTGTGTCAGTTTATCGACCAGCACAGTCAACTATCTCTATCCTGGGTACGACTTCTATTCTCGATTTAGGCGTAACTTTGGAATCTGTCTTTTTGTCAGAAGCGACCACTCTTGCCAACGAGAGGAGGCTCAGGAGCCTCGAAACACTTATGTAGGTAAAAATAACAACTCAACAAACTACAAGGTTTGTATGCTGTCTCTACCGCCCATCAAGTGATACTAACTTCCAGTTCTCGCTTCTCTTGCAGACACCATCGATCAATTACAGATTAACTATCCAAATGCCGAATTTGCCATCCTGGGCAACTTTAATGTTCACAACATCAACTGGCTTGAGTATTTAAATACTACCAACGCACAAAGTCGTGAAGCTTAATCATTCTCAATCAGTTGTGGCTTAATTCAGCTTATTGACGAGCCAACACGGATCCCTAATCGACACGGAGAGTTTGCCAGTCTTCTTGATCTGTTTTTAAACCACCAATCCAGAGATTTACCATAAATCCGCCAATAGGTTCTTCCAACCATAAATTGCTTTCGACATCGAGTACCCGACCAATCAGTGACAGAGAGGTGCCTAGCCGCTCAAAATTTGGCACTACAAATCTGCTTAATGTGAGGAACTCATGAAATACTTTCGAAGTTTCCCTTGTTTAGACGTTTGTTTTCGATCCGACCACCCATCTGACTTCACTAAGAAGGTTTCCGATGTTATTTTGGCTGGTATGGATACTTACACCCCTTTTTCGAAGAAATTCCCTTCCAACGGCAAGCCTTAATTTGACCGAAAATTCTAAACATCTTGCCTACCGAACATGGCATGAAAATCCTAACGTCATAAATCGTAACATCTTTGTTTGTGCCCGGAACAGATGCAAAGAAATTATCGACGAAACCAAGGAGGCTAATAGTCAACGAATTAGAAACAAACTTCTTGCTTACCCCAACAATTCCAGGTTCTTTTGGTCAGTCAGTTAGTCAAAATTTCACCAAATCCACTATACCACCACTCACATGGCCAGATAATTCTATTGCAACAACACCTTTTGAGAAAGCAAACTTGTTGGCTGAACTTTGCTTCATATTCTACTATTAATTTCCAAAGGACAAACACCCCTACTATTTCCCAAGGATGACCGATATTGTCTTCAGACAGAGTATCATAAAACGGTATTTTGATGAAGCTAGATACCAAAAAAAGGTTCTGGCGCTGACGGAATACCTGCCATACCAACATCAGTTTTTTGTAGACTTTTCAATCTATCCTACATAAATGGAAATGCGCCATAGTTTAGCTGATACCCAAAAAAGGCAAGAAAACCTTGCCAAACAACTACCGACCAGTCGCACTGCTTTTAATAACATCGAAAGTCATGGAAAAGGCTATGAATCAATATCTTGAAGGATTCAATATTACTAGCGATCATCAATATAGCTTTCGTAAACATAGATTAACAGGAGACCTTCTAACTGATGTAACACTTGTTTGGAACAACCCGATTGAACACTTTTGAGAATCTCGAGCAGTCGCTCTGGATATATCCAAAGCATTCGACCGTCTTTGGCACGATGGATTGTTGGCTAAGCTACACTTTTCTGGTATGTCTGAAAAGTTCTGTTTATGGCTCTCATGTTTCTTCAAAGAGTTCTTTACGAGGGGCAGTCGACGGATTTCTTTCTAACACCTTCACTATCAACGCCAGTGTGCCCCAGGGCTCCATACTGTCTTCTACTCTCTTCCTCATTTACATTAACGATCTGCTGGAAAAGACTAGGAATCCAATCCACAGCTTTGTAGAAGACAGTACGCGTATCTCTCATTCACTTTGAACGCTTAAACATCGGCTACTCGTGCAAATATCCGCAGACAGCAGGACGATCGTTCAACTTAACAAAGATCTGAAAGAAATTCTATCTTGGGATGAAAGTCGCCAAGTAGGATTTAACGAAACAAAAACCCAGGCGGCAGTTTTTTCTAAAAAAGTTAACGTTGCTGAACGACAGCTGTTATGTCGGGACACCCCATTCCTCTAGTATCAACACTTAATTTGCTGGGCGTTAATTTGGGAGCAAATATGTCTTGACATCAATATGTTGCAAACATAGCAAATGGAACTGGGAATATTATTTCGAACTATAAAGCTTTACACTGCACAATAACTATTAATTCTGTACAAAGCTCAAATTCGACCAACGATGGAATATTGCTCCCATGTTTGGGGCTTTACTCCCAAACATACACTGCATTTGTTGGATTCTATTCAGAAAAGAGCTGTTCGCCTAATTGGAGACCTGGAACGGGCCAGCAACCTTGATTCATTGGAACATCGAAGAACGGTTGACGACTTGCGTCTATTCTACAACTACTCTCATGGAAAGTGTTCGATGGATGTAGTTTGCTTAATTCCTCCCAGAGCAGTGCATGCTAGAAATACACGTCGCGCTAATATACTTCTCATCCGTATGAGGTTCAGCTCTTTACTCCTCGTACAACCCTTTTCAAGCGGTCTTTTATATGGAGAACCTCATCCCTTTGGAATAATTTGCCCAGGACTGTGTTTCTGACCGAGTACAATTTATAGCGATTCAAGACTAATGCTTTTTCCGCACACGTGTCGCTGCTGTAGCGCTTTAGGCATTTCCCCGCGGCACGTGTGCTAGGCCTACAAAAAAAAGGCAGAGAGACAAATCGACGAAAATGAGAACCTATGTTTTTCATAATATAACGAGGAAAGTAAATAGAAAACTAAAAAACTTTTGCATGAGGAAACTTCAGTATAGCTTTAAAATGTTGAGAAACTATTATTTTTACAAAATCCTTTGTTTGCACATCTATTTGGATCTGTTTTCAAAATAGTTTTCGAACTGTTTTACGACACAAAAATTTGATATGCATATTGAAAACCAAGATAAAATGATTTGTAGTATTTTTGAGTGTCACGGGCTCTGGAGGAGGTGTGAAAGCTGTGGATGTGGTGTACATGTTCTTATATCACATAGATTAACTTATTTTATTTTTTATAAACACAACTACAATAAAGTCAGTTTTGAAAAGAAGCGGGATTAAACGTTTTGCAAGAATATATAGAAATACTGGAAATAGCAACGTTGCCTTGTATCCGAATGTGATATATTTATTTTTAAAGGAAAATTCTTCTGAATTTCTCCTGTGTCAATTGAAAAAGTGTTACTGTTTCGCCGGTTTCAATCGACACAGGAGAAATCCAGCAGAATAGTACGTATAAGCTCTGCAATCTGTGGAAGTTTCCTATCAAAAGTGATATATTTTATTTTCCGCATGATCAAAATGAGTCAAAATATAACTGGCATCGAGTATAATTGGTTTAATAACTGATAGTAATAACTTTTTTAAAATTTTAGTTACTTTTACAAAAACTCAACGATATCCATCGAACGGTATTCCTCTACATCTGTATGTTCCTTCAAGAACTTCTAAAATATTCCAACGACAACGGCTACGACGCAAAAACTTTAGCCTCATTATTCGGCGATATATTGCTTAGAGACTCCGTTAGAAATGCAAAACCTCAAGCAAGCAGAGGGAAAGCCAATTTTGTTTACAATTTTTTGATGAATGACTTAAGCTCATCTCTGTTACCCAAATAGAAAGAAATTTCATTTAAATGGAATTAATATACATAAAATGTGGCTTTTGAAAGAGTAGGCTTATATATAATCAGCTACAAAGAATCTAGATCAGCAATAATATATTAGGTAATTGTAAGGATTTCAATAGGTGCTGTACACTAAAATAAACAAAGAGTAGCAATTAGTAATTTTTATATTCTTTAAAATGTTGGTCTAGAAACTGGTCTAATTCAAAGTTTTTTCTTTAATATGAGGTAAACTGCTTTGATTAAGCTTCTCAGAATATTTTTATAATATAGGAGTAAAGGTTTATATTCACAACAATATATTTTTTTCAATGGATAAATATAGGATGTTCATTTAACAATTTTTTTTATATAATATTTGTAATAAATACAATGTATATTTTTTATAGAAGAAAAATTAAGTAAATTAGTAAACACCCAGACATCACCAAAAAACAGATGTTCATCAAATAGTATTTTACAAAAAGACCTCAAATGCCACAGAGCTTATAAAATAAGGATTATAGCTACGGCAATCTGTATTTTAACTGCCATTAACTAATACAGATTTAACTATGCCTAGATTCTTCGACGTAAAAAGAGTATCTCTTTCTCTTATGACACCATCTATTATGTAGAACCTGAACATTTTAAAAGTCCCAATCGCATTTTTGTAAAAGTAAAGATATTCAGTAGATAGTTTAGAAACTTCATTATGACGTAATTTTAATTACAATATGATTTAAAAATTAACTAAGTCACGCTTCAGAAATCAATGAATTATTGATGACTTTATTTGATTTTTTCGCGTGAAGCGTGCTTTAACAGAAGTTGACCCCCTGAAGACTGACGCCATCTATTATCGCGGACTTTAAACCATAACTTAAATTGGCACGATTTCAATAAATGCAAGTGTGGGTTCTAGGTACGCATATTTCTTTGCCTAATATTTAAAAATTCGGTAATTATTTACTTGATCCCACTCGCGCAGGGGGTGGGAGTTTTTAGGGGGTGTAGAGGGAAGTGTCCTCGACACAAAACCGCAAGGGTTAGCTGTCGGCTACCCCTCATAAAAAAGTTATTAAGAATTAAAATGTTTATTAAATGCTAGCTATAAACTACCCATTCATAGAATTGACAAAGAAAAACTACTCGTTTCAAGCCTAAAATTGCTAGAAAAAAGTTAAGGGGAAATGTAAACAAAGACGAGAGGGGGGATGGTTGAGGGCGAAATGGGACCGAAGGCGGTCAAGATCCAGGGACAGAGCCCCTAGTGAGATCTGAGAAGGCAAAGCCCTAGATATTTTTTGCCAACTTTACTTTAATTTATTTTAACACTTAATGGTAAAAGGGCTTTGGACTAAGTAAGTAAGTAAAGTATTTATCTCATATTTAAAGGTTGATTTTTTTAAGGGGTTGAGGGGCGAAACTGCCGCTAAAAAGGGCTAAGCACAGCTTCCAGTACAGACATGTAAATTGTCATAAAAGAAACATTTAAATCAAAAATATTTGAATTTGGAGCCTCTCAAAACAGCTATTTTTATAAAATTTTAACCCTTAATAACTTTTTTGTGAGGGGAACCGAGAGGTAATGCCAACTGGAATATGTTCGAGTGAACTCCCTCTACAACCTCCACCCCCGAGGGGATGGGGTGATCAAGTAAATTACCAAAAAATTCTATAGGTACAACAGTTCTTTTATAAAGAGGTAATTTGATTGTTAAAGCTAAACGCAATTAAGTAAGTGTGTTTTATCAAATTTTATCTTGAAATTACCATATTTTTTTACTTTTTAGTGTGGCCATTAATTTTTCTCATATTCAGCTAACTCTTATAGAATAAAAGCGAGAAACAATTTTTAACTCTTAAGGGCATGAACAGGATAATGGCTAAAAAAAACTTGATTTTCGGGAATTTTTATTTACTTACTAGTACGAAGTTTGAATATTAAGAATGATGGGTCTAAAAGATCATAGTATAAACTAAGATTATGAACTTTTTTAAGAGATTTATTTTAAGTTAGTGTAATAGATGTCACTGTATGCCCCTTCACGGAGCAAACCCCTTCTTGACGCACCAAGTAACTTTGTGATTATCTAAAAAACAAAAAGACAGCGGGGTTTCAAAAAAAACTAATTATTGTAAAAAATGAGGAATGTTCAAAAAAAAATTATGAAATTCTTGAGAATAATCGTTTTTTCAAAGGAGCAACACTATGACTATAAACATAGAAAATTTCCTCTATGCTTAACTGAAGACAATTTCATGTAGTTTGTGCACGTTAAAAAAAGCGATTTGATGTGAACTAGCAGAAAAAAACGGAAAACATGGCGTCAAGAAAAACGCGTTTAAAACTCATTTTTTTGATTTATTAAGTTTGAAATTAAAAAATTCACCATGTTAATCGATTCACGGTCCATTGTCATGTTTAGGGTTGTCACCACAATAATAGATCAGTTAGCAATTCTACTTAATCTTTGGAATAATATTTTTTCATACAAATCTGTTTATACCTGCTGATAAGATATTTCAAGCAGGAATTTCATACTCTGGACTCATAAATAAAAATAGTAGTATAACCTCATTAGTGTATGAATTTTTACATAATATTGTAAGCCAATGTTCTAGACAATGCATATATGATTATATAAAAAACTTTGACCCTGTTGATCTCCCTTAATACCCATAGTTTTAGATTCCAAATGTAGACGTAACAGAATTCTTAAAAGTTTGATGAGAGTCTCGTTACATATCAAATTGAACCAAAATAATTATATAGGGCTTTACTAATTAACGAAATGCATTTTTAAACATAAAAGACAGTAGAAGAATATTGTATAGTTTATTCATTTCATGACCATTATTATTTTAATAAATTAATTACCTCCTCTAATACTACTAATATTAATGAAAATTTTGAAAAAAAACCTGCTCAATTCGCTTGTAATTCGTTAAAATAAATAGATTATTGCAGTTTTTTTTGGTCTTAGCCAGTAAATGCAAATTTTAGTAAGTTTATTGCCTGGAGATTACTTTTTTCTACTGAAAATATATGTAAGAAAAACCATTACTTTTATTAAATACAATTAATATGTTTATGCATGTTTTTTTTTTAACTATTTTGGAAGGACGCAGCACAATTTAAAAAATCCTTTCAAAGATTTTATTTAGTGTGTACTATTTAATAGGCTTTTAGAAATAATTGAGAAACCCTTGGTACAATAATTTTAATTTTTAATATTTATTTGTATTTATTTAGGTATTTGTATTATAGGTGACTAATAATTGCCAGTATTTTCCTAATTTTTAATTTGAACTGTTATAGAACAATGTCGAACAAAATAAAACAATATGTTACATTAACGAGTTTTTTATTTAAATAATTTTTTTACAATTTTACAATAAGAAATACTTTAAGTACTCAGAATGTATCTCAAAATATCTAGAAAGTAGTAACAAGTAATTTTACAGCCAAAACTTTGTTTTTTAAAACTGTGGTCTCAGCATCTCTGAAACTAAACATTTCTGGACCATACTGGGTTTACACAACTGAAAGTTAGATATGACCATCGAAAATAAAGTCATAAAAATCTTATATTGCCAGAAAGTTGTGTAACTCTATGGTTGAGTAAAGGTATATCCCATCTCTCTACTGATTATATTGGTGACAAATAAGAGTATATGCCATAATAATTAAGAGCTGGGCATAGTCATTACTTGACTATAGAGAGTTTTATTCTGGCATTTAGTTTTCTTATTTTGTGCTGTAGAAGTTACTCTTACAATAATAGAACTGCTTTTAGAAACATCATTTACATTTACCAAATTATTTTAGCTATGAATAATCATCTACAATTAAAGATTTACATCTCCTTACTTTCACAGATATGCTGTCTTCATTACCTTTTATAGATAAAATTTCCACTCTGGCTACATTGGTAAAATTAGGATTTTTTAAATCGGGTCCCTTAATAAGATCAATTTCATCTCCTTTCTCAATACTAGCACTTTTTTTCAGTACTTTTTCCCTGTTAAGTCTTATTTTATTCTCATAAAACAACTCTTCTATTTTGTTTCTTGCTACTCCGAGACTACTTTTTAAAACTGCATCAAGTCGTAATGATGTAACATTAATTGTTAGGACTTTGGTGTTTTTATCTTGTATTACTTCATCTTCTGTGTTAGTTTCGTAGGAGTCTGATTGACTTTCGGAGACTTTATTTTTGGAACTTTTACTTTTAAACCGTTCATTCTGGATACCACAGGAACTGATAGGATTCGACAAAATTACATGCCTCGTAAATATTTGTCTTCTTAGCAGTTTACTTTGTTTTAATGAAGGGGTTGTAAAAATTCTGTTATTTAATAGTCTAATACTATTTCTGATCATGTCTAAGCTGATATTTGTAGTTTGTAAAAATACTTTCTAACATATGAAACATTCTGAAAAAGTTTGGTTAGAATTGATGACCCTGTTTACGACGCAATCTATGATGCATATTGAATTGATAGAACCATGGACATAGAGGATGGACTGAACATTAACCTCACAAAATTGACCACTCTCTAGAAAGAGACAAAGCGACTGTACGGCCAATACTTTCCGTTTTCTGTAGGCCTATAATAAACAAGGTGCAGTATCTCGAATCGGAATTCAAGGCGAGAAAAGCCCCCACCCGATTTTAGTTCAAACAGAACACTTAGAAATATTATTTTCAGGAGCATCGTAGCTTAGCGGCTTTCTATAAAGAGACAGTTACTGGCCGTTCATTCGCTTTGTCTCTCTCACACTTTTGCGTCCATATTTACTTCACAGCGGGATATGGAACACTCGGTCCATCCTCTATGTCTATGGATAGAACAAATACCAATCACTGACGCTTGTAGACATATTCGATTTCAAAGAAAGTGTTGGCTATTGGTATTACCAATAACAAAAGTTTAAATTTGGTAATACATGGTACGAACAATTGCATATAAATATCTGAATTTTTTTAGAGGTTCGACTCGGTTCCATCTTCTTGATTCGAGAAATCCTATTCAGAGAATGGAGACAATCGAGAATTGAGCATCACAATTTTAATAGGATGCCTATGACAACCATTTTCACTGACTTTGTTAGTTCGAAGCCTTAGGTCAATATATTAAGCAACTAACTTCCAATTAGTATGATCTTGTTGACAGAAATGACCCTGTATATTTGTTGGTTCGTTTTCTAGTGGTCCTTTATGTTTTTTCCACTGTTATTAAGTTATACAGAATTGTATTGTTTTATAAAACCTATTAAATACGCTTGCGTATATTCAAGTTTAAACTGGACACATTTTTATGTTGTTATGACTGCTTTAGTCAGATCGCTCGCAGTAGTTGCCCACACAATGGAAAATAAAATCCTCTCCACTATTTGGCAAATTTGGCGTAATAGATACTCTAAATGATCTTGAGGCATGTTGATAGTGCAAAGGTTAATATAAAAATATTAGGTTATGTTTTGAAAATTCGTGTAAAGGGAGATATGTTCTCTATCTCTATTGTCGGGCACAGCTGGTACACGTATCGACATAGAGGATGGATTGAACATTAACCTCACAAAATTGACCACTCTCTAGAAATAGATAAAGCGACTGTGCGGCCAACACATGTCTGTATTCTGTAGGACAGTAATAAACAAGGCGCAATACCCCAAGACCGAATTCAAGGCGAGAAAATCCCCTACCCGATTTTAGTTCAAATAGAACACTTAAGCCAGCCTTACACGATCAATAATATTGACAATATCGGTTTGTCAATACAGTCATTACTCTGGGGTTTACCATCGTCAATATCGCAATACCCTAAACGGTCAATATTATTGTCAATAATTGTATCAATACATGTTCACATGTACAATTCGACACCAATTTTGGAATACTGTGGGATCTCTGGATGGAAAACATGTACCTATAGTCAAACCAGATAACTCGGGATCTTTGTATTACAATTACAAAGGGTTTTTCAGTATCGTACTGTTGGCTTTGGTTAATGCAAAAAAAGAATTTATAATGGTAGACGTTGGAATGAACAGCCGAATATCTGATGGGGGAGTGATGTTTTACTCGAAATTTGGGGAATTGTTCCAGGAAAACAAATTGAATTTACCCACACCTAGACCACTGCCGAACGCAACAAATAGTTTGCCTTATGTATTTGTAGCAGACGAGGCATTTGCACTACATACCAATTTGTTGAAACCCTACTCTCAGAGATTACTTAATGATGAACGACAGGTATTTAACGAGAGATTGTCACGAGCTCGGGTCGTGGTAGAAAATTCATTTGGCATCTTGAGTTCCCGGTTCGGTGTGTTCCAAAAACCTATGAACCTTCAGCCTCGAAAAGCAACAATCATTACCACAGCGTGCTGCTACCTGCACAACTTTTTAGAAAAGGAAAATGAACAATATCTTAACTTAGTTAACTCCGCAGATCGAGGTTATGATGAGAATAATTTGGTACCCTTGCAAAGCACTTTACACAGAAACAGTTCCTCAAGTGCCAAAACAATATGTGACAAATTTTGCCATTACTATTACAATGAAGGAAAATTTTAACAAGGTTCTCATTATATTTTGCAATGTTTTTTTTTTCAACATTGTCATTATGCTACCTACTGCACTTTTAATAAAGTTTTGTCTGAGTTTGAACAGTTGATTTTTTATAACACCTTTTCCAGTGTACCAATATTACGGCGCGTTTTCTTTTTTGCGACATTTTAGTCCGTATTTGGATGCACAACTGAGTAAATAATTTTCTTTAGCAGGCGAGTTGCCCAGGAAGAGTTTCATAGAAAGACTTTAAAAACATTGCCGTTCCTAGAATATGAATTGAATAAGTAGTTTCCCGGAACATCTCATTCTTCGGATACCAGCTTGCCATGTTTTTACATTCTTTATTATTTTATTTTTGATTTTTAAAAAACAATATTTAATAAATTACCTATGTAATTGTTAATAATAATGGTACGTTAATAATAATCTAATTTATTTTTTAATAAAAATAATCCATATAAATAAATTGTGTAAAAAACACGACTCACCGGTTCCTCTCGTGCGTCGGCTTCACTTGGGTGCTGCTCTACAGGCTTTTCAAATCTGTCCAGAAATGAAAGAGCATAGAAGGTCCATGCAGTTGGTTTGTACACATTATCTTGGCTATTCCCAGAACTCTTCGAGGTCGCCATCTTCTTAAGTTCCTTCCTAAAATTGGTCCATAGGCTTTTTTTTTTTCTTTACGTCTTCCCTTTTGGCCTCTGGCTTTATCTTTACCAAAAAGGGGATGAGGCGGTCAAACGCAGCAATCCTAGCTGTTTTATTGCTGTATTTAGGATTTATACAATTCCACAGTTCGGGAGAGAGTTCTAGTCGCTCGTCTTCCGATCGTTCAGTCCCCTCGTCACCATTATTTCTTCCTCCTGACTCGATTACCTCTTCACAGTCTTCAGACATTGTCTAAAAGTAAATCGTATTATTAATAATAACTCAATTCATAAATACTCCGCACAAAAAAGATGCGACCCATTTCCTACGACAGCGTGATAACAACTGAGTATTGTCAATATTATTGACGTACGTCCCTACACGCTCAATATTATTGACAATATCCCCTCCACTTTTCAATATTGACATTCCGAGATCAGCAAATCCGGATTTTCAATCAATATCGCTTCATCATTTTCACCTTGTATTGTCAATATTATTGATCGTCAATATTATTGATCGTAAGGCCCCTTTTAGAAATATTATTTTTAACAGTGTCGTAGCTTAGCGGCATTCTAGAAAGAGATAGCTACTGGCCGCTCATTCGCTTTGTCTCTCTCACATTTTTGCGTCCAGATTTATTTCACAGCGGGATACGGAACGCTCGGTCCATCCTCTATGTCTATGGGTACACGTATTTGTTATGTAAACGTAGTCAAGGCAAGGTTTTTTTTTTAGGATTTCGGCAACTTTTAATACCTTTTGGTTACAGTAATCTATTGGTCAAGTAGGCTGTAAATTATGATTCTAACTTGATTAAAACGCCACCATGTGTCACTACGGCTTTGAGAGTTTTGAATAATTTGTAATTATTCCTATTTTTGAAGTTTTTCTTCCATAAATTTGAAAATATTTAAAAAAACCAAACTTTAAATCATAAAAATGGAGAACTGGGTATTTTGTAACAAATGTTCTTTAAAGTTTCAGCCTAATGTTAAGTTTTATCTGTCGGAATGTGGCCATATATTATGTGAAAAATGCATAGAACAATTCAGTATGTACTAATACTTCCAAATAATTATTTAAATAAAAAAAAATTCTAATTTTTTATTTTAGAGCAAACCAGAAAATGTGTTATATGCAGTAAACTTTCCGGGGTTATAGAACTTTCGAAGGATATGGATTTTTCTACTCAGATGTTTTTTTGTCCATTCGAGAATATGTTACAGCAGACTGTTAAGGTAATATGGAACAGAAGCATTTACGGCTCTGGTCTGATGAGAAATCATACTTCTTGGGATTACCTCGTATCAAATTGGAATATTTCCAACGTCTTGCCTACAGTTACACGAGGCATCATTAGAACTATTTTTCTTTCTAAGTTTGAATATTAAATGGCCTAGAGAGGCACACACACAGTATTTGTTTAGTGCATTCTGATACTGGTTGTTGCGGCTGACGCAGCTGTATTCATGTAGTTTGGGTGTAGACTTAGGGGTTCTGTTCAATAACAAATATTAGGATTTATCTTCCTCCTCCTAAGTCCTTTTACCCTCGAGAGCATATGGTCTCTCTGCTCAATAAATGAATTGAACTATCATCTGCCACTGTTCTCGGTTCTATGCATGCTCTGATGCTTCATGCAATGACTTCTCGGTTAACTGTTTCATCTGATGCACCCAACGTAAAGGTGATCACCCTTGCAGCCTTTCCTCAACCTTTCCCTGTATGACCAGTAATTTCAGCTCGTGTCTTCTGCTGAGGTGGCCGAAATACCCCAAGTATGTCTGGTTTATAACCGAGTTCAGTGGTAATTTTTAGTTCTTGTAAAATAGAGTGGTTAGATAGATGTTTAACCCACAATATCCTGAGAATTCGACGATACACCCACATCTCAAATGCAGCAATTTTATTTCTATCAGCTAAAAAAAAATAACCCTAGAGAGTGTGAAGAATATCGAAATATAAGTCTAATGAACCACATCTTGAAATTCTTTTTTAAAATTATCCACCAAAGAGTATACAGAAAACTAGATGAACATACTGGACAGAGTTCGGCTTTAGTAACAGACTAGGAACGAGGGACGCACTATTCTCCATTCCGCGTTCTGATTGAGAAAGGTAGGGATGTCAACTCTGATGTTTATTTATGCTTCATAGATTTCAAAAAAGCTTTTGATATGGTAAATCATGAGAAAATGATGGAAATACTACAATCGTGTAACATTGACGACAAAGACTTACAAATAATATCAAGTTTATACTGGAACCAGACTGCCAAAATAAATGTTGAGAATCGCATGTCCAAAGAAATAAAAATAAAAAAGGCTTACGTCCGGGTTGTATTTTGTCACCCGTTATTCAACGCTATTCGGAGGAAATTTTCAATAAAGCATTTTCTGATAAAAAAGATGGAATTATAATTAATGGTGTGTGTGTAAATAACCTCCGCTACGCTGATGATACTGTCATTCTGGCGGACAGTAAAGAAGGCCTACAAAGACTCATGAATGGAATTGTTGATGCATGTGAGGAATATGGAATGAAAATGAATACGAACAAAACAAAAACAATGGTGGTCAGTAAGAATCCTAATACAACCATAATTATTAAAGTACATCAACAAACACCTGAAAGGATAACAAAAATAACGTACTTGGGAAATCTTTTCTTGATCATGATAAAGTCAATTTGATTTTGGACAAGATTTTTTTTTTTATGGGTCTAGCACAGGTGCTGCAGGGAAGTCCCTAAAGCGCTACAGGAGCGACATGTGTGCGGAAAAAGCGATTCACGTTGTTCTCCATATGGTGCTTGAAAACCATTGTACGAGGAGTAACAAGCTGAACCTCACACGGATGTGAAGTATAAGCGCGACGTGTATGTCTAACATGCACCGCTCTGGGAGGAATTAAGCGGGCTACATCCTTCGAACACTTTCCATGAAAATACTTGTATAATAAGCTCAAGTCGCCAACGGTTTTTCGATGTTTCAGCCGCGCAGGTCAGTTCCGGGTCTCGAATCAGACAGCTCTTCTCTGAATAGAATCCAACAAATGCAGTGTATGTTTGGGAGCGGAGCCTCAAACATGGAAGCAGTATTCCATAGTTGGTCAAATTTGAGCTTTGTAAAGAATTAACAGTTGTTTTGAAGTGTAAAGCTTTCTGGTTCGAAATAATATTCCCAATTTTTGAAAGCTCTCCTTGCTATGCCTACAACATGGTCATGCCAGGAAATACTTGCTCCCAAATTAACGCCCAACAAATTGAGTGACGATGTTAGAGGAATGGACATAACTATGTCGAGTTCAGCACGTTTTTTTAGAAAAAATGCTGCCTAGGTTTTTGTAGCGTTAAATTCCACTTGGTTATTGTCACTCCAAGATAGAATTTCTTCTAGGTTTTTCTTAAGTTGAATGCCTTCCTGCTGTCTGCGGATATTCGTCTGAGTAGCCGATGTCCGAGCGTTCAAAGTGAATGAAGAGATGAGCGTACCGTCATCTGCAAAGCTGTAGACTGGATTCCGGGCCTTTTCCAGCGTTAATATAAATGAGAAAGAGAATAGGAGACAGTATGTAGCTCGACTGCCACTCGTAAAGAACGCTCTCTGAGGAAACATGATAGCCACAAACAGAACTTTTCAGACATACCCTAAGAGCGTAGCTTAGCCAACAGTTCATCGTGCCAAACACGGTCGAATGCCTTGGATATGTCAAGAGCAACCGCTCAAGATTCTCCACAGTGTTCAATTGCGTTGTTCCAAACATGTGTTACATAAGTCAGAAGATCTTTTGTTGATCTATGTTTACGAAAGCCATACTGGTGATTTGCTAATAATGTTAAATCCTTCAAAATATTTCTCCTTCTTCTTCAAGATGTTCTTCATTGTCCTGAGGTGATTTCCATGTATAAAGGCGTCTTGGATGAAGTTTATACTAAATATTTGTCATAACCAGCTGTTTTTCTTCACAATAATGAATTAAGCGTTTGGGGCACCTCTTTCGTTCCGTTCGCCATGGCCGTATTTACCTACTATGTGTTCCACATCTCCTTTACGAATCTTAGCATTGTAGTCGCCCATTAATATATTGAGCTCATTGGTTTTTAGAAGTTTTAGAGCCTGGTCCAGGTGTTTATAAAAAGTCTCTTTGTCTGACTTGTCCGAAACAGATATTACACTTTTAGAGAGTCCACTACTATCAGTTTGAGTATGTATATAACATGATTCATTATTTACTCCACACACTCCTTTTGGAGCTTTTTTTTTAATGTTAGCTCTGTATGTGTTGTTTATACTGTATTCTTCCAGCATTTGACTTAAGGCATTCTTGATGTTTTAGCTGGTGTGACTACCTTCTAGGCCTCTGGGCACAAAGTGTTTAGTTAGCCAAGGAGCCGTCAAACGTATTAAGCTCTCGTTATTTACGTCAGATGTCCACATATTTGTTATAAAGGAAAAGAAATCAACACCTGATAGTAAATCAGTGATTCGAGTTTTATATTTTCCGTATATTTCGGGAATGATGCCTTATTCAAAAAAAGATTGGCTTTGAATATATTTCACTTCAAGTAGACCAAACAGCCTCTTGAACCCTAAAAAATAAGTATTTACAATTTTTGCGTTTTTACATTTTAACCAGAAGAATATTTTACTGACTTATTTTTTGATAAAGGGGAACAAAATTATTTTCAAAATAATTTATTATTACCTTTAGCTTTTAAACTATAGATGAGTTTGACTGTACATAAGTAAATAATAATAACCTTAATACAATAACATTTCATTTTTACGCTCACTTATATTTTCTATAAACGAAAAAGGCTGCTATGTGCACAAGTTTTTCTTTAGGAACTGTTTAGTTGTCCTAAAATATTCTGCAATGTTAACTTGTTTTAAATTTCCAGAGGTGGTTAATGGGTCTGCTTTGTTCTTATCTTTACTGACCAAATTAGTGGAATGCTTAAATTTTAAATGTTTCCATAAAGCTGCTAGCTTTTTTCCTAAACCTCGCGTGATTTTTACGCTACAAAACCTCAGATTTTGCTTATTTTATAAAACCCAACAATCGTTAAAATGACCTTCTACCGTAGAAAGTGCATGAATAAGATTTTTAGTTTACTCCGGAATTTATTGTATTACCGCTAAATATGGGGTTTCACACAAAACAACCAGATGCGTAGCCTTGCCTAAGCCTAATTTATCGCGTCTTAACAATATTGCCAAATCATAAAAAATACCTAATGTTGAGAGTTTTGGCAGAGAATGCTAATAAAATGTAAAAGTACGAGCTTAATATATTATTATTGAATGCTAGTCGGTCGGGTACTGAGTTTTATCGGACCCTGTGTAGCAGGGTTTTGTCGGATCCTAAAAAGAACTATACGTTACGCTCCTAGTTTTTACGTTATATTTGTAAATCAATAGACCTATCTATCTTGCAGAATAGTGGCAATTAGCATTATGACGTAACTGTAGATTTTATCTAGAAAACGCGTATAATAATCTACAAGTACGGCTCTGAATCTTCAATTGTTTTAGTTTGCTATTGCTTCTCTGCTACCTCGATTTTCATAGTAAGCCTTTTTTTTCTTGTGTTTCTATCAGATTACTGTAAATTACCTTTATTGACGTAACTATAGAACACTTATATAAAAAGCATACCTTCACCCATTTTTTTTTTGTAGGTATATACTTTTCAAGCGACACATAAAAATCTGTTCTTACAAAGTTTAAACAAGAAATACAGTTATGCAAAGAAGGAGTGCATTAATTATTATAATGCTAATAAAAAGTTGCAAAAAGAAAATCAGGTACTTAGGGATATGCTGAAAGTAAGTTGAAAATGTGTTTTTCCTCCTTGTACCAGTATACCAAGAACTAAAACGAAATCGCAGTAAATCCAATACAGTAGTAAAACTCAAGGGTAACCGTATAGGAAAATCAGGTCTCAGTTTTCAAGAGGTTACGTGGCAACCCGCCATGTTAAAAAGGGGACCAGCGAGAGATTTTAAATAGAAATAATGTTACTGTGCAAAGTTTTGTTATTCCAAATCATAGATTTTATACAAATTTTTGAAAATTTTTGATTTAATAAAATGACAAGTTAATTCAGCATGACTAATATAAAACGTCTGGATACGCATGGTCCAAAAAATGATTTTTCAAATCAGTTCAATTTTCAGTTGGACAATTGATGACGCGTTTGATTGCTGCAAACCAAATCTTTGCTCTATAACCAAAAAAATACCGTAGGAGAAATAGCTTCTCAAAATTATTCAATTTATCCGCGTACGATTTCTTTCGCAAGTCTTCTTCTTCTTCTTCTTACGTTAGGACCATGTCCTGTGTTCACTTCAAAGGTTTCTCAGAAACAATTGCGATGATGAAGACCAGCTCTCATACCATCTTATTGGTAGTCTTCCAAGCAGTCGAGGTGTGTTTTGTCGCTTCTCTTTTGCAACCTTAGCCAACCGGTCATTTGGCATTCTGTCCACATGGTCTCTTCATTCTCTTCTCCTATTCCTTGCCCATCTCACCACATCCTGTATTTAGCACATTTCCCTTATTTCTTCACATCTCTTCCGGTCAAATAAGGTATGTCCTGTTATCGATCTAAGTGTTCCATTTCTGTTGTTCTTAGGAGTCGTTTTGTTATTGTGTTCACCGCTCTGGTTTCTATCGCGTACGGCATGATCGGTCTTACGCATGTTTTGTATATTCTTACTTTGCTCCTGGTGCTCATATATTTGTATCTCTAAATTATATCTCTTAAGTATCCTGATATTAATGATGCCTTTGTTGTTTGAGTTTTTACTTCCTCCCTAAGGTTCCTGGTACTTGTTATGTTTACCCCTAGGTATCTGAAGGACATCACTTGTTCTACACTCTGATCATACGAGGCTGGTTTGGAAAGTCCGTGCAAAGTCCGAGAGATGGCACCACCGGCACGTATCGAGGTCATGTTTAGTTAGTAGCATCTCTTGAATGAACGCACACCAAGTTTCAGCCATATTGGTCTATTTCTTTGTGTTTGGCATTCGTATGAATCAAGGAAGTCGAGTGATTTTCAAGAAATGGACGAAAAAGAATTTCGTGTGGTGATTAAACATTACTTTATGAAAGGCAAAACGCCTCAGGAGACTAAAGAGAAGCTTGATAAACATTATAGTGACTCTTCACCTTCGATTAGAACAGTTTATAGGTGGTTTCAAAATTTTCGGACTGGCCAAATGGGCACAAGTGACGCTGAACGTTCTGGACGGCCTGTGGAGGTTACGACTCCAGAAATCATTGATCAAATCCATGATATGGTGATGGATGACAGAAGAGTTAAGGTGCGTGAGATTGCTAGTGCTGTGGGCATCTCGACTGAACGGGTACATAATATTTTGCATAAACATTTGGACATGAGAAAGCTATCCGCAAGATGGGTGCCGCGATTGCTCACGCTTGACCAAAAACGGAATCGTGTGAAGTGTTGCAAGGATGGTTTGCAGCTGTTCCAGAAGAATCCGGAGGACTTTAAGCGTCGTTTCGTCACTGTGGATGAAACATGGATACATTACTATACTCCTGAGACCAAACAACAATCTAAACAATGGGTTACCAAGGGTGAATTTGCACCAAAAAAGGTGAAGACCGTTCCTTCGGCCGGAAAGGTTATGACGACTGTCTTTTGGGATTCGCAAGGGTTAATCCTCATCGACTATCTGGAAAAGGGTAAAAGTATTACAGGTGAATATTATTCATCGTTATTGGACCGTTTGAAAACCGAGCTGCAAGAAAAAAACGCTCGCGATTGGCCCACAAGAAAGTCCTTTTCAATCACGACAACGCACCAGCACACACCTCAGCAGTTGTGGTCGCAAAACTAATGGAAATAGGATTCCAACTCGTTTCAGATCCCCCCTATTCTCCAGACTTGGCTCCCTCGGACTACTATTTGTTCCCCAATTTGAAGAAATGGCTGGCGGGACAAAGATTTTATTCAAACGAGGAGGTGATTGCAGACACTAATGGATATTTTGCAGACTTGGGCAAATCCTATTATTCGGAAGGGATCAACAAACTAGAACATCGTTGGACGAAGTGTATAAGCCTAAAAGGAGACTATGTCGAAAAATAAAAAAAGGTTTACCCCAAACACATAAGTAGTTTTTATTTTTGCACGGACTTTTCAAACCAGCCTCGTAAATCGCGAGTTTGCATCTTTTCGGTTCTTTAGATATTGTAAGGGATTTTGTTTTCTTTACAGATATTTGCATATTAAACACTTTTGCTGTTTGTTAGAACTTATGTAGTAATTCTGTAAGTTATCTTCGTCTTCCAATCGATATCCTCTCCCAGTTTTCTTTGCTTCGTTTATTATTTCATCCATTATGATGTTAAATGAGATTGGGCTTAGCTATCTCCTTGTCTGATTCCGGTTGTCATAGGTATTTTATTGCTTAATTTATTTGCCAAGTGATATTCTTTAATTAAATCACTTACCTTTCAACATCTTTGGGGACAGAAGAAAAAACTCACTCCTGGCGTGCTTTTTGAATTATTTTTACAATTGTCACCTTTTTGAGTCTTTTCACTGACAAATGTATCCAATTCTCTTTTTATACAAACTCTCTCTTTCTTCTGTCCTTAAATTCATATAAACTACAATCACATCAAAAAACGATCGACAATACATTTCAAAAAACTCATTCCGAGATCAGATCTAAACATTGACCGGCCATTTTGAAAGAGGAGCCTGTGTATGCACGCGCCATCAAAATTTGGTCACCAACTTGAAGCTCACTTTCGCTACTGTATTGGGTTTACTGTGACCAAATCACTATTTTTCTGTATTTTTTATATTTTTGCAAAAACAAAAGAACTCTTGTTTGGCTTCAGTTTTTTTTTTCTTCTGTATATCTTTTATGGAATACCAAGAGATTTATTTTTCTTGTGGTATTTTTAGTCTGCTGGTCGTGAACTTCCAAATCCTTTTATTACAAGCACTCCTGCCAATACCTCAAAACCATCATACGATAACAATATCTCTATGCTATCATCGATACGTTTTACTCCTGCTTCAAATAATTATGGGTATGAAAAACAACAGGGACGTTCTTATTTGGTAAGTTGTTATACGTTTATTACAAGATAATGCAAAATACAAAAATTAATTAACTTTTGTAATTCCTGTTTATAAGAAAAACGTTGTACAGCTAGAGCTTAGAAAACACGAAAAAAACTAAAAAAGTAAAGAATTAAAAAAATTGTAATAAAAAAGAACCAAAAAAAAATTTGACAGTATTTTCTATTTTTGGACAAAAAAAAGGACCTGGGGACATCCCTGGAGATGTGTTCAAATATGGGATAGACAAGTTATACGAACACCTTAGACAACTATTTCCGAAATGTTTAAGTACAAATGAAATCCCGAAGGAATAGAAAGTGCCCTACTTTACCACTATACACAAGAAGGGGGACAAAAACAATTACGATAATTACTGATAAATAGCAGTGACGGCATCCATGAGTAGAATCTATGGAAAGGTTTGAGAGAACAAAATGGAGAAGGAATATCAAGATGTCGATGCAGCAGAACAAGCAGGCTTCTGCACGGGAAGACCACATTTTCTCCTTAACTCAAGTAATAGAAAAAAAGATGGCACGAAACCAAGAAGTTCACTTGCTGTTCGTTGATTTTAAAAAGGCATATGGCAGCAATCATCGGAAAGTACTAATATTAATATCGAATTAATTAAAGCTGTTAAAACATTATACGATCAACCCATAACAAAAATTAAAACAGAAACACAAATAACACCAGGATTTATTATGTGAAAAGGTGTGAAACAAGGATGCTGTTTATCATCAACCCTTTTTAAAATATATCTGGAAAGTGTACTAAAGAGATGAAAGGGGATACCATTAATTAACACATGCTGTACACCCTATGCTTCGCGGATGACCAAGTGGTAATGGCCCAAGATCGCTACGATTTGAACTACATGAGGAGAAAATAAAGATTGGGGTTTAGAAGTCAATATCAAGAAGACAGAATATTATGTATTAGAGGGCTACAAAACGATCGAATCACGATAAAACACAGCGGCAACTACAAGTATCTGGGTATAAAAATTTCAGAGGATGGAAAACTGGACAAGGTCATAAGAGAGAGAAATATGGCAGGAAGAAAGACCATCAAACTGCTAAACCGTGTTCTCAGGGATAAATCTATAAATAAAACAACAAAAAGAGGACATATGAAACTATAGTGAAAATTATCACATTATATACCTGTGAAGTATGGCCCTTGAAGGAAAGAGCATTAGTTACGCTGAGAGCAACGAAAATGACTTCTGGAAAAGAGTAGCAGGAATATCCAGAAGAGAAAGAGCTACCAACAAACGTTTCAAAGAAATCATGGGAATCAAACACAGTATTACAGATGAAATTCTAACTAAACAACTTATCTGGTTTGGACACATTTAAAGAGTGGACGAAGCTCGAATCTTAAAACAAATATTAACCAACCAGAAGGCAAGAAAAAGCAAGGTAGCTCGAGAACAAATTGGAGAGCGGGGATAGATAGGGAAATTGAGGACGAAAACCTGGACGATCTATGGAACGACCCAAAAAGATGGAGTTTGGAAGTCGGAAAACCTTGATGTATATATATATATATATATATATATATATATATATATATATATATATATATATATATATATATATATATATATATATATATATATATATATATATATATATATATATATATATATATATATATATATATATATATATATATATATATATATATATATATATATATATATATATATATATATAATGGAAGAAAAAAAGACACAGTAAAATGAAATGAAAAACGAAAAACAAGGCACTCTTATTTGCTCTTATTGAATGACAAGTAATGATAACAGAAGACCTCAAAATTAGGTACTAACCTTTAGTGAGTTTTCCCTTCAAAAATATTAGACATAACCTAAGAAAACTAATGTTTCCGCACAAAAAAAACTCCCTCTAACTTAATAAACTATAGAAAAGTTGCGAATTATTTTAAATAAGTACTTTTTTTGGGCTCTCCATAAAAAATGTATCTATTCTTCTAATTCAGAATAATTTAGCTTTAGTTTATGGATTTTCATCGGATACAAATTCCAATTTTATAAAGTTTTTCTGCGAAATGATCAATGCACGCTGTATCTCCTCCTTGAGTGAAATCCTAGATCCACCCCTGTGTTTGTCAAATTAGTTTGACCATTTGAATTAGGCTTAAGTGTAATAACGATTTTAAGTCCGTAGGTAATGCAGTACAAACAATAATGCATGCCCTTATTTATATTTAAAACAAATCAAACAGACAATTTAAAATTCACATCGGTTACGTCTTGAACTGTTTTGTTTGAACTAAAAATGGAGATGGAATCGACACACAATCGTAGAGGAAATGCAATACGTGACGCCATGTAAATTTCTAGACTTACGTTTATACCTGCTGCGCTGTGATATCCTTATATCGAATTTCAATGTTTATTATGCGAAGTTTAAAATAAAGTATTTGTTGGTTTTTTTTTAGTTTATTTTGGCTTGAGCAGATCTGCTATACCGAGTGACACAGCCAACATGTAACACCCTGTAATTTTTTTATTTTGAAAGTTACATATTTGCATTTTTAGATACCAGAATGGGACATTATTAGGCTTTTTTATCACTTAAGAAATATTTTTAACTACTTCCGGTTTGAAGAAGTGACTGCAACTTTCTTATTTTTAATGGTACCCTGTATATTTTTTATCAATTTTAATTTGCTTTGAAATTCTCTTTCCAACGATATATCACAAGTTGACATTTGTTTGACAGGCGACCGGCAAAAACTGATTTAAACTCTTAGACTTAGGCGGCCATGGCGGATGTACTAGCAATTGTTTTTGTTCGTTTTATCTCACTTTGGAAAGAATTTAAGGCTATCTATTTTCTTGCCATTTTCGCGAGTCTAAGTGGCTCCTACAAAATTTTATGCTTTACATTCAGTTACAGAATTTTCTTTTTAACTTAGTTACACATTACCTGTTTTTTTTGCCAACATACATCTAACAGAACTAACTAACGGTAATTGGATTTAATATTATTTTCAGAAAACAGTTTTATTATGCAATAAAGTGATATCAACAAGTCCCATTTCGGACTTAGTAGGCTTTGATAAAATAGACGAACCGAAAGTCATGGTTGCTGCGTATAACCAAAATGACCATTATTATTGTTTATTTTACGTCAAAAATAATTTTTCGTTAGAAAAATTGTATTCAACGGATGAAAAAGTAGACATGTTATTAATTAACAGTTGGTTGTCTTCTCCTTATATTTAAAAACTGCCCAAATTTTTCTGGTTTTGCATTATAATAAACTGTTTATTAATATGATCGATAATAAAAAAAATCTCAGTTATACATTATATTTTACGAACCTTTGCGTATTGCAAATATTTGTTGCGAAACAAAATGCGGCGCGAATATGATAAAATGAAGACTGTAAGGTAACACGTAGGTTGAAAAGCTTTTGGTCTAGCTACTTGAAACACATTTTTTTTTTGCAAAATTCGACTTTATTCATCAATATAGTCTCTTTCAAGAGCAATACAATCAGTCTAACGCTTTTCTAACATTTGTATACCTTTTTTGTAGAAGGATTTGTTTTTGCCTTCAAAATAAGCCTCAGTTTCGGCGATAACTTTTTCATTGGAGCCAAATCGCTTTCCCGGCGAGCATTTTTTGAGGTCTGCGAATAGATAATAGTCGCTGGGGGCCAAATCTGGAAAATACGGTGGATGAGGAAGGAAGGAATTTCGAACTTCAATTCATGCAATTTTGTCATGATAATCATTGATTTGGGACACGCATTGTCTTGATGAAAGAACACTTTTTCTTGTTCATTTGGGGCCGTTTCTTTACGATTTCTGCCTTCAAACGCACCAATAACTTTATATAATATTCGCTATTGATGGTTTTTCCTTCTCAGCATAGTTGATGAAAATTATTCCATGCGCATCCCAAAATACAGGGGCCAAAACCTTCCCGGCCAACTTTGGTCGCTTCGGGCAGTTTTCACCGGCTGATGTCCACTTAGCTGACAGCCGATTTAATTCCGGTGTGTAGTGGTTGATCCATGTTTCATCCATTGTCACATATCGCATGAAAAAATCCTCGTTATTGCGCTTAAACAGGTCCAAACACTGCACCGAATCATCAACACGTTGTAGTTTTTGGTCCACTGTGAACAAACACGGTTTCGAACAGAGCTTTCTCATGCCCAAATGCAATGCAACATATGACCAACACGTTCCTTTGATATCTTTAGGGTATCAGCTATCTTACGCAATTTCACTCCAAAACAATTTTGTGGATTTTTTTATGTTTTCCGATATAACCACATCATTTGGGTGTCCAGAGCGCTCAGCATTATTTGTATCTGTACCATCGCGTTTAAATTTAGCATACCAGTAAATTGTGAGTGATTTTTCCAGGGGGAGAATCCCCGTAACACTAATCAAACCATTGCTTTGCTTGAACGGTATTTTTTTTCATCAAAAAAAAGTGTTTAATCAACACACGAAATTCGATTTTTTTTAATTGCTTTGAAAATATCAAAAGTAGCGTCATTAAAACCACTGTAACTTGTAAACTAATCATCGAAATGTCATGAAATTTTGACACGAAATCGTTTGAAGGTTGGTACTTCCTACAAATCATATGGATTTTTAAAAAAAAATGTGACAACTATGTGTCAAACCAAACATTTTCAGCCTACATGTTACTATACTACTGGGCAAAAAACCAATTCAAACGATTTTGCTTCATTTACACACACCGATCCGAACTTAATTTTCGAAGAGTGGTATTATTTTTGGTATCAACAGAATGCTGATTTTCTACTCTTTCCAATAATACCAAAAACATTTGGATTTTGAAAAAGTTTTACTGATTAAAACTGTTTTACTCAATAGAACTGTTTTTACTCGCTCAGCAACGTACTCGTTGCGCGCTCTTCATCCTTATAAAAACACATGCAACTGCATTTACCTATCATTTCTTTATCGGAACTTGAACTGTCAACATCTCTGTTA
This sequence comes from Pachyrhynchus sulphureomaculatus, assembly GCA_019049505.1. Taxonomy (NCBI): domain Eukaryota; kingdom Metazoa; phylum Arthropoda; class Insecta; order Coleoptera; family Curculionidae; genus Pachyrhynchus; species Pachyrhynchus sulphureomaculatus. The sequence goes on from CM032456.1 coordinate 172,111,223, forward strand.
TACCTGCTCACTAATTACGTCATCGGAAAATGGATACCACCCTGGAAGAAACGGCACAAGTCATTGCCCTATTGCAAGAAAGGCATAGCCAGCGAGCAGTCGCTGCGTAACTGCACTTGAGCCAGTCAGCTGTTTCCAGAGTCTACGGACGTTACCAAGAGACTGGCGCCGTTACACTGAGGCCAGAATCAGGAAGAAGAATGTGTATCTCGGTGCGAGACGACCGCTTTGTTATCAACACAAATCGTCACTTGACTGGCGTTGAAGTCCAGCAGGAGCTCCGACAAGTTCGTGGACAAGCCACTGGACAGTCAGAAGAAGACTTACAGAAGCTAACCTAACTCCGAAGAGACCAGCTAACGGCAAGAGCCCACTGACCAGCGCGACTCAGATTTGCCCGAGAACATGTCAACTTAGAGCAATGGCTCTTGGTTGTATTCTCCTACGAGTCCCGAATGTGCCTACATGGCAATGATGGAAGAAGACGAGTTTATAGGTCGCCTACGAAGGAGGTTTTGTCATGGTGTGGGGGAGGCATCTCACTGGATCCAAAAATCGATTTGATTTTCGTGACTGATGAAACTCATCGGGGAGATCCTGCAGGAACACGTTGTCCCTTACGTTGTGTTTGTTGGCGATAGCTTCGTGCTAATGCACGACAATGCGAGGCCACATGCTGCTGCATACTTGGCGGAAGTGGTAATACCCACATTAGACTGGCCTGCGCGGACTCCTGACCTCAATCCAATCCAGTGCATGTGGGATGAGCTCAAAAATAGGGTTCGAGCGAGAAATTCAGCCCCTGCATCGCTGAGGGATTTAAAGGTTGCGATGGCGAGAGAGTGAGGAAGAGTCCCACAGATAGTGGTGAAAAAGCTCACCCGCTCCATGAAAAACCGACTGGAAGCAGTAATAAGGGCTAGGGGGTAATACAAAATATTGGTTTTGGTTTTTATCAATAAATTTAATGGTTAAACTTAAAATTTGTTTAATTTTTTTCTTTCTCTTACTCCTATTTTCAATCCTTGTCCTTCTTGTTTCCCCTTTCAATTATTTTCATCAGTAAAAACTATGAGGTATGCTATGTAATTTGGTATCGTTAGAAAGTGAATAGAATGGGCTTTCAAATGATACTAAAATCCGTAAAAATATATGAACACTAAATTCTAGCATCCGTGTTAAATGAAGCCAAATAGCTATATTGTTTTTGCCGATACTTGGTGGAGATCCATTAAGCTTAAGTTAAGAGAACAGTAAAACAAACAATTGTTTTTTCATTTACTGGTAAACTCCACATCTATTTTAATATTTCAACATGTTTCGCTATCACTGTAGCTTTATCAAGAAATGATTGATAAAGCTATAGTGATAGCGAAACATGCTGAAAGATTAATAATAATAAAATAAATGTGGAGTTTACCAGTAAATGGAAAAAACAATTGTTTGAGTCGATTTTTTTGCTCACCATTGTATATTACACAACAAAAGTATTAATCATGCCAAATACTTCCTTTCATTTAAAAACTGTTTACACCATCGAAAAACCTAGTTGAATTATTAAGCCGTTTCAGAAAAATATATTTGGTAATCTAACCCCGATCCTAATGGATCGGCCTATAAATAATCCGATATATCTTCCATCTCTTCCTTTTAACGCGTCATAAATTGTCGTCGGCCATGTTATGGATGGACCCGAGTTGGGAATTTTGTGTTTGAGTAACTTAAGTAATCTTTTTTATGATGAAGATTGAACGCTAAAATAGGTCAAACTTTTATTGGGAAGAGAAAATAGGAGTATATTAATTCTTGTGCCAACTTTTTCCTAGTTTTTTACTTCCATTTCTAAATGGAGGGATTGTATTCGCGAAAAATTATCCTCGGAGCCTTTTGCATCTCAGGGTCCACAGATTACGAAAACCACAGTTTTCCGAGTTTTTTTACTTTCATTGCTAAATGTAGATATTGTATTCGTGAAAAATTACCTTCGGAGATTTTTATATCTCAGGGTCCACAGATTACGAAAACCACAGTTTTCCATTGCGGCGGGTGTGTTGGTCTGATAACTCTTGAACGAAATAGGATATTGATATGAAAAATCAATAAAATTTGATACACATTATACTTGAAGTAAGCCTGGAACCCATAGTTTTTAAGCCTTATTGGCTCAGGAGGAGGTAAAAGGGTCGAGGTTGGAAAAGTCGTTAAATATTGTATTGTTTCAATAGTATTATGAGAATTTTTCCTGTTTTTAGTGTTCCGTACGTCACTGTCACACCTGATTTTCCTCGAAACTATTTCACATAGAAAGTTGAAATTTGGCACAAATATTGATGGCTCAATCAGAGCCGCGTAGTTTTGAGAGTTAATTTTGACCTGAGGGGTTGGTTTTGGGGGATGAAATCGGAAGTAAAAAATTTTTTTTACCAGGTCATGTCAAATGAAAGCTTGGGAAAACACGAGTTCAAAAATATACCTGATGTAATAAAACTTCTCTTTTTATTATTTTAAAATAACGGGTCAAGTGCAAGTTGAACTTGAGCAATTAGTGTTCCGTACGTTGATTGCTTTTAAATTAAAAAAATTTGTTACGGATGTATAAAATGATCAGTGAGTTCACAAAACACACCCCAAATGAGTTTTCAACAAAGTTTATTACCAATTTTTAATGAAAACTGATGACCTTGAAATTTTTGTTTTTTTATATACCAGATAAATTATTAAAGGTAATGCACTCGTGATAATTTTCGTTCAATCTACAACCCGTGGAGAAAATTCCAGAATTTTTTCAAAATTTTTTGATAAGTACTTTTCGAGATAAGGCGGGGGGACAGAGATTTTCGCGATTTTTTAAAAATAATACAAAGAAAAGTATTACATTATATATATCTTTTTTACTCGTGTTTTTACAAGCTTTCATTTGACACCACACTCGATGTCCTAGTAAAAAAATTTTTTTTTCACTTTCGATTTCACCCCCCAAAACTAACCCCTTAAGTCAAAATTTAACTTTCAAAACTACACGGCTCTGATGAGGCCATTAATTCCTATATTAGTACCAAATTTCAACTTTCTGTGACAAATAGTTTCGGAGAAAATCGGGTGTGACAGACAGGCAGACAGACACCGAAGTGATCTTATAAGTGTTCCGAAAAATACTGATCAAAAAATTTTGAAAACCTAAGTAAAAATACATACATATTTGTTGTAGAAAGCTGAATTGCTACCTGTATAAATCTGCAGGAGGGGCATCGATAATACAATCTCTTCAAGCTCAATTTAACAGGTGCTTCATAGAAAGTAAAATACCAACACCTTGGGTATACGCCTTGATTGTGCTTATATTTAAAAAGGGAAACAAATTTACATTGGAGAATTACAGACCCATCAACCTGTTATCGGTACTGTACAAAATCCAGACTAGAATCATAACGTACAGATTTACTAGCAGTGCCCGCGGCTCCGCTCGTGTGGACTTGATTCACTACTATCGTCACTGCTTATTCCTTATGTTACCTAACGTAATAAAATATCTGCCATTATTTCCCCTTATCTCCCATTATTTCTCCTTATCTCCCATTATCTCTACATAATTTCCATTATCTAGGCTTATCTCTGCTTATCTCCTATTATTTCTCCTTATCTCCCATTATTTCCCCTTATCTTCCATTATCTCACCTTATCTCTCATTATCTAGGCTTATCTCGACTTATCTCGCAATATTTCTCCTTATCTCCCATTATTTCTCCTTATCTCACCATAACTCCCATTATCTAGATTTATCTCTGCTCATCTTCCATTATTTCTCCTTATCTCCCATTATCTCACCTTATCTCCCATTATCTAGGCTTAATCGAATTATATAGAACATATGTATAAATTTATGAAAACACGTAAATCGGATAAGTGGTTCTCCCGGTGATAAGCACACTAACGGACAGACAGACAGGCAAACAGAGAGACGTTGCATTTTATATATATTATAGAAATAGATTTATATTATTATATAACCTGGCCAAAGAATATATGTATGAATTTAAAAAAGACACGTAAATTGGATAAGTGGTTTTCGCGTGATAAACGCACTAATGGACAGACAGACAGACAGAGAGACATTGCATTTTTATATATATTATAGATTATAGATATTCTCTGCTACATAATATAGTCCCATATTTGATGGTTTAGGCTGTGTATTGCAAGAGAACGCGCTAGCGATAAACTCTTTTTCCCACTTCATTCACTATTATCGTCACTGCTCATTCCTTTTGCTACCTATTGTAATAAAATATAGCCTATAACCTGGCCAGAGAACATATGTATGTTTTTTTTTTAAAAAAAGTACGTAAATCGGATAAGTGGTTCTCCAGTGATAACCGCACTAACGGACAGACAGACAGACAGAGATACGTTGCATTTTATATATATTATAGATGTAATAAAATATATATCTATAACCTGGTCAGAGAACATATGTTTGAATTTAAAAAATCACGTAAATCGGATAAGTGGTTCTCGAGGGATAAGCGCACTAACGGACGGACAGACAGACAGAGAGACGTTGCATTTTATATATATTATAGATATAGATTATTACTATCATATAACCTGGCCAAAGAATATATGTATGAATTTAAAAAAAGACACGTAAATCGGATAAGTGATTCTCGCGTGAAAAACGCACTAATGGACAGACAAACAGACAGAGAGACATTGCATTTTATATATATATTATAGATTATATATTATAGATATTCTCTGCTACATAATATTGTTCCATATTTAATGGTGTGTGTATTGCAAAGGAACGCGCTAGCGGCAAACTTTTTTCCGACTTCATTTACTATTATCGTCACTGCTTATTCCTTATGCTACTTATTGTAATAAAATATAGCCTATAACCTGGCCAGAGATCATATGTATGTTTTAAAAAAAAAAGTACGTAAATCGGATAAGTGGTTCTCCAGTGATAAGGGCACTAACGGACAGACAGACAGACAGACAGACAGACAGAGAGACGTTGTATTTTATATATATTATAGATGCATAAATTAGACAGTTATCAACCACAGGAATAACGGGATTTAGACGGGGATACAGCACTTTGGACCATCTTCAAACAATTAGATTACTAGTGGAAAAAGCAAATGAATATAAGGTTACCTTGTAGATAGTAATGGTTGACTACGATAAAGCATTTGATTTAGTAAAGACACGGACAGTCCTTAACGCCTTAAGTAACAGCAGAGTCGATGAAAAGTACTCAATTCTTCTTGAATACATATATAAAAATGCCACATCACAAATAACGCTTCAAGAAAAAACAAATACAATCAAAATTAAAAGAGGAATTAGACAAGGCGACTCGATATCTCCAAAGCTGTTCACTTTGACTCTAGAAGTTATGTTCAAATCGCTAAAGTGGGAAAATAAAGGAATTCTAATAGACGGTGAACGATTAAATCACTTAAGGTTCGCAGATGATATTACTCTGATCGCCAACACAAAAGAAGAAAGAAAGTCTCAAGAAATAAGTCTAAAAATAAACTCCATCAAAACCAAATATTTGAACAACGAAAGTGAGGATAACAGCCAGGAACTATTAATAGAAGGTGAAAGAATAGGAAAGCTATAAACAGTCATATATTTAGGACAAAAAATTGAAATAACAAAAAATAATTTTAAGGCTGACTTGGATAGAAGAGTTTCGTTAGCTTGGTCTGCTTTCGGAAGGTTACAATCTACGTTTAAATTGGACATCCCAAATACAAGAAAAGCCAGAGTATTCGATCAATATATACTGTCGGTATTAACATATGGCACTGAAACGTGGGCTTTAAATAAAAGTATAATAAATAAACTCCAAGTAAGCCAAACAGCAATGGAGAGGCGAATGCTAAATATTAGAGTCCAAAATCGTATTCCTAACAGCGAGATACGAAGAAGATTAAAAGTGATGTAATACAACGAATGTATATATTACGGTGACATTGGGCAGGGCATATGGCAAGACTGAATGATAACAGATGGACAGGCCGTATAGTTGAATGGAGGCCTAGAGAACACAAAGATGGACACAGACAAGATGGACAGATGACATAAAAAGGACACGATTGGACGCAAAAAGCAAACAACAAAACTCATTGGAGACAACTTGGGGAGGCTTACATCTGACTAAGAATGGAATAAGCTAATGATGATGATGATAAAACTGTAGCTCTTGGAAAATTAGTTCTTAAAAATAATGTAATCTAAATGTAAGTGAGCAGTGAAATTATTTATCGCTCATTGTGTCGTTTTTGTGGTTATTGACATCAATTTTTTTCATTATCTTGTAATTTACAAAGATATGTTTAAAGTCTTGCCCAATCTGCTAAAACTAAATTGTCTGATTATAATTACCAACATTTGTTAAACCAAGTGGGAAACAGTTCTCTGTCTTGTCCACATGTCACTCCGTATTCAAAACTGTTGTTCCTCCTTCCTTCTCCAAGTAGTACACTCACATTAGGGAAATCTACAGGATTTTTATGCTTTAGTTCTGAATAAGGAAATTCAGTGTTTTGGCTTGGAAAGGTGCCCCATCTAAAATAAGATATTGACAAATTTCGAAAAACGTTTAAACATTGTTTAACGAATTTGTGCCTTGGATCAGTATTCCTGGCGTTTCTCCGCCCATTCCGTTGGTGTAATAAGCTTAACAAATTAGAACTAACTTATAAGACGCCCTATATTTTCGAAAATAACCGACTGAAAAATCTAAAATTTTTTAAATCTAAGTAGATTGTAGAAAAATATAGCAAACATCCTGCAACTAGTGTTTTGTACAATATAAATGGAAACGATTATTTTGAGAATACCCGTAGCTTGATGCGATATGTCTTGTACACTTTTTAATTTTTGATGGGGAACGACAAAATTTAAGGTCGTTGATCACTTCAAAACAATTTAGCCTTCTCAAAACTATTCTATCTCCAGGGTTGAAGTGTTGACTTTGTCAATAACTCTGTCGCCTTGTGGTTGCTGTGTCAGTCTACGATCGAGTATTAGGTGTGCGTACTTCGTACAATTCGTTGTGTCTTACCATTACTTTCCGTAAGTACCTGGATACGGACTAGTAAATTCTGTTCTCTTGTTTGTCGATCCTAGCCCGACTGATATGCCGTGATACGGCGGAATGCGTCTCAGGAAGGCAAATAAGAGAACAGTGGGTAGACTACTGAAAAATGGGTTCTCAGTAGTTTTACATTTTACCCCTCACAACTAACAATGTAGCCCAGTTCGGGCTAGGATAGAAGGATGCAGTATTCTCCATCCGCGTTGTGATTGAAAGATGTAGGGATGTCAATTCTGATGTTTATTTATGCTTCATAGATTTCCAAAAAGCTTTTAATATGGTAAATCATGAGAAAATGATAGAAATACTACAATCGTGTAACATTCATGACAAAGACATCATGACATGACAAATAATATCATGTTTATACGGGAACCAGACTGCCAAAATAAAAGTTGAGATTCGCACGTTCAAAGAAATAAAAATAAAGAAAGGCGGACGTCAGGGTTGTATTTTGTCACCCCTGTTAATCAATGTCTATTCGGAGGAAATCTTCAATAAAGCACTTTCTGATAAAAAAAAAAGATGGAATTACAATTAATGGTGTATGTGTAAATAACCTCCGCTAAGCTGATGATATTGTCATTCTAGCGGACAGTGAAGAAGGCCTACAAAGGCTCATGAATGGAATTCTTGATGCGTGTGAGGAATATGGAATGAAATTGAATACGAACAAAACAAAAACAATGGTAAACAATAAAACTTCAAAACAAGATTCGCAGAACACAATGCTTCTTATAGGCTAAAAAATGAAAAATCACACTTTACTAAACATTTCTTAAAAACAGACCATATTTTTCCCAATATCAATTGTTTACAAATACTCCATACGGCACCTAAAGGATCAAAACTCAATTTCTTAGATTCCATAGAAATTTACAGACACTCAAAGGACCATAATATAAATTTACTGAATAGCCAATTAGACGTAGCAAATTCCGTTCTGTTCCAACTGTTTTAACCATAATTTGTTCATCATATAAACATAAAATACCAAAAATCTGTTTTAGTCTTAGTTAAGCGTTTGACAATGTACTCGTAGTTGTACTACGAAATCGCAATAACGCAGACAGTTAACAAAGTAATTAAGTAACTTTATTGTTAAAATGTACAGTCACAAAGTAACGGACCAATCAATCAACTCTTTAAAAACAATGGTGGTCAGTAAAAATCCTAATACAAACATAAATATTAAAATACATCAACAAACACTTGAAAGATTAACAAAAATAACGTACTTAGGAAGCGTAATTAGTGAAGATTGGGACCACTCTATTGAAATACGTTCAAGAATTGAAAAAGCAGGAAGCTCCTTTAATAAAATGCGCAGCATACACTGTACCTGCCAACTAAACTTAAAAACAAGAACAAGAGTGCTAAGATGCTACGTGTTTTCGGTCATGTTATACAGTATAGAAGCTGCAACAATCACAGAGACAACACAACAAAGAATGGAGTCATTCGAGGTGTGGTGATCAGTAAGAATCCTAATACAAACATAAATATTAAGGTGCATCAACAAAATAACGTACTTAGGAAGCTTAATTAGTGAAGATTGGGACCACTCTATTGAAATACGCTCAAGAATTGAAAAAGCACCAAGAGCAGACTATGTAACTGCCAACTAAACTTAAAAACAAGAACAAGACTGCTAAGATGCTATGTATTCTCGGCTACGGTATAGAAGCTGCACCAATCACAGAGACAACACAACAAAGAGAGAGTGAGATGTGGTGTTATCACCGAATGCTGCGTGTTCCTTGGACAGCGCATGCCACAAACATGGAAATACTTGATCGGATGAGAAAAGAACAAGAGTTGTTTCCAGCTGTTAAAGAAAGAAAAAGCACTTACTTTGGCTATATTATGAGAAGACAAAAGTATGGGCTCCTGCAACTTATAATTGAAGGAAAAATAATCTGTAGGCGAGGACCAGGAAAGCACCGCAACTCCTGGTTGAGAAACTTACGACAGTGGACAAACACGCCATCTACTGATCTGTTTAGAGCGGCAATAGATAAAATCAGATGGGCAAATGTGATCGCCAACGTCCTTAGAGGAAAAGGCACACTAAGAAGAAGAACTAACAATGGTGGCTGTGAAGCCAAAGTATGAAGATGTTCGGCTATGGCTAGAAACTCGACGATCAAACTCATTTTGGTCTGGAAAGATCTAGCTGTCATAAAAAACACAAAGTTAAGATTGCTATCCAGCCTTATATTCCCCATAGCAACTTACGCATTGGAAACATGGACCATGGAACAAGCTGACAAAAGACGAATTGATGAGTTTGAGATGTGGGCATATCGAAGAATCCTCAGAGTATCGTATACCGAACATCGTACTAATGTATCCATACTTGAAGAGCTTAGTGTAAATGACCGATTTTCAAATAAAATTAATAGACAGTACCTGAAATATTTTGATCACATTATGAGGACAGCGGATGCCATGCAAAAAATTATAGTAACGGGGAAGGCAGAAGATCAAAGGGACGGTCTCCAACAAGATGGTCCGACCAAGTAAGATTTCCTCTCGGTATGGGTATGCATGCACGAGTCAAGTCAGGACGCGCAGGATGGAAATGCCTGAAGATTGGCTGTTGGGGTAAAAGGATTGAGAGAGAGACGGATTTCTTTCTGACACCTTCACTATCAACGCCGGTGTGCCCCAAGGCTCCATACTGTCACTTACTCTCTTTCTCATTTACATTAACGATCTGCTGGAAAAGACCGGGAATCCAATCTACAGCTTTGCAGATGACAGTACGCTTATCTCTTCATTCACTTTGAACCTGGGCCATCGGCTACTCAGACGAATATCCCAGACAGAAGGAAGTCATTCAACTTAACAAAGACCTGGAAGAAACTCTATCTTGGCGTAACAGTAACCAAGTGGAATTTAACGCTACAAAAACCCAGGCGGTAGTTTTTTCTAAAAAATTTAACGTTGCTGAACCCGACATAGTTATGTTGGGGCACTCCATTCCTCTAACATCGTCACCCAATTTGTTGGGCGTTAATTTGGGAGCAAATATGTCTTGGCATGAATATGTTGCAGGCCTAGCAAGAAGAGCTTCTTAAAAGTTGGGAATATTATTTCGAACCAGAAAGCTTTACACTCCACAACAACTGTGAATTCTTTACAAAGCTCAAATTCGACCAACTATGGAACACTTCTTCCATGTTTGGGGCTCCGCTCTCAAACATACACTGCATTTGTTGGATTCTATTCAGAGAAGAGCTGTTTCTCTGATTGGAGACACGGAACTGACCGGCGGCCTTGATTCATTGGAACATCGAAGAACGGTTGGCGACTTGAGTCTATTCTACAAGTATTTTCATGGAAAGTGTTCGAAGGATGTAGCCCGCTTAATTGCTCCTAGAGCGGTGCATGTTAGAAATACATGTCGCGCTAATACTTCACATCCGTATGAGGTTCAGCTTGTTATTCCTTGTACAAGACTTTTCAAGCAGTCTTTTATATGGAGAACATCATCCCTTTAGAATAAGTTGCCCAGGATTGTGTTTCCTACCGAGTACAATTTACAGCGATTCAAGAACAACGTGAATCGCTTTTTCCGCACACATGTCGTTCCTGTAGCGCTTTAGAGATTTCCCTGCAGCACATGTGCTAGATCCATAAAAAAAAAAGCTTTTACCGTATCTCGAGGAGGATCCCTTAAAAGTCTGCGTTGACTTTGGCAACCAGTCTGTCGGCTGTGGCTGTTGTGTTAGCCTACGATGGAGTTTAGGTGTGCGTACTTGCTACAATTCGTTGTATCTTACCATTACGTCCTCAAACTAATATAATATGCTTACTAGTTCGTTAATTATGTTTCTGTGAAATCGTCGTATTAATGAGAGATAATTTCTTGGGGTAATTACAGTGCATTCGTTAAAAGCAGATTTTTTTCATAATTAAAAACTTCCGAATATATTCGAGCAGATCCAAACGAGAACCCTAAAGATATTTATTCTGAAAAATAAGTACAGATACCGTTTAATTTTCCGGCTGGGGTAAACCATTCAAGATAAAAAGTCCGATTTCAGCTTTTAAGATGCGTAAAAATAAAATTTTATATGGGGGATTATGGGGAATGATAAGGGTAGAAATATGAAATTCGTAATGTGATTTTGTCTGACTCTTTTAGCGTCCGTACAACGAATGATAAAAATTGAAATTTAGGTGTATTGCTGGTTAACGAAATCACAGTATGTCGATTTAATAAAAAGGGTTTTTGTTTGACGGATAAAATATAATTACAAAAGTCCGCATATTACCTGTCTAAAAAATCTGTTTAGTTAAAAAAAAACTTATTTCCAACCTTTTTTCTGATTAAAACGCATTCTATAGAATACCTAAAACGTTCCGAGAAAGTATAAAATATCCTTTATTTTACACTTTACCTAGGTATTCTATAGAATATTAACGTATAGCCGGCAATGTGTATAATATATATTGAAAACAATAAGCATTAACTATTACTCGTGTTGCGGGTAGCGGAGGAGCGCGGTAGGGCTGGGGTCAATACGTTATGACATTAACTAACCAGAACTAATCAATAGTTATTTCTTTTACAAATAAAACCAACGTTTGATTTTTCAAAGATTGCCGAAGTTTCTATTTTCATTTCCCTACGCGTTCTTTTTATAGACAGTTAATAATCTTAATATTGTTAATTATGAATAAACAAAAGATATAATTATGGTAATTTGTCTTTCATTTTATACTTTTTCATGTCATGATGAACTGTTGTGACACTTGAAAGTACACAGAACCTTATACAGACATCAGCTTCTGTTAGTTTAGTTAGTTTAGGTTAGTTCAGGTTAGTTTATTTTATAATATATTGACTTAGCCTCCACCGCGCTCCCCCGCCCCCTGCCCCCGCCCCCCGCCCCCGCACTACCAGTAACAGTTAACGCTTATTGTTTTTACTATCTATTATACATATTGCCGACTACGTTTTGTATTGTGTAATTTGTCTTTGATTTTATACTTTACCTAATCTCTAATCGGCATTCTATCGAATTCCTAGGCATTCTATAGATCCTAGGCAAATTATATAATAGTTAAAGAAGAAGAAAATATTTCATACATTGCCTTAATGAGCCCGGCATTGTATAGAATGTCTAGGCATTTTATAGAATGCCTGAATTGTACACGTTGCCGGTAATATACAGTCTGTCAAGGAAGAACGTGAGAAACTTGAACTTTCAAGAAAATTTTTGGCCATCAATGTATTCTTTGGTGTGCTAGCAACGGTGCAATTATCTTAGTAAGTTGTCCAATCGTCTCCTGCATCAATAATCGCCTGGCATCTTCGAGGAATGCTGTTGACAAGATTTTCTGCAATAATCTCTAAATTTTTCGAATCTCGCCAGACAAGCGAGCAGCTTCGCGATATTGTTTTACATTGACATATTCAACCGATTTAGTTTATGATATGCTAAAATTAATATATATATATATATATATATATATATATATATATATATATATATGTATAATATAGATTATACAGGCTTTCATAAAAATAAAATTATAGCGATATCTTTGCACGTCTTTTTTTAATAAAACGGTACTTACTTAAAAAACATGCCTATATATATATATATATATATATATATATATATATATATATATATATATATATATATATATATATATATATATATATATATATATATATATATATATATATATATATATATATATATATATATATATATATATATATATATATATATATATATATATATATATATATATTCGGACATATTTATTTCTAACTAATATATATATATATATATATATATATATATATATATATATTATATATATATATATATATATATATTCGGACATTTTCAAAATTTTTCTCGACCGTTATTTCTAACAATGCTGCCAAATGTTTCTTTTTTTTTTATTTTCAGGAACGTAAAATATATTTTCTTTAAAAACTGTTGATAAATGAAATCATCGGGTCGTATACTTTCTTGTATTAATTTATAATTGCTTTCAATATTTTTAATTTTAGATGTATCTTGTATCGTTAGCATCAGTTGTTTTTTTTAAAACTCCTGAAGGTAAAATTCCTGTAATGTGTTATAACATTAAATAACAAAATATTAGTTTTAAGTATGGTTGCTTTGCAATAGTCCAGATTATTTTCGTTAAAATTCCTCTAAATTTTTTTATATATATATAGGTATATATATATATATATATATATATATATATATATATATATATATATATATATATATATATAGAAAGAGGAAGGACAGTAACAGGGCACTGGCAACAAACGGACTGTGCTGTTCCGTTTCTGGATACTATGGCTGTACGCTCTGAAAATAATACAGTCAAACTTGACTGGTATAGGAAAAAATAAGTTTTGGTAGATATATCCCATTCCATTCTTATCACCCCATGAAACAGAGACTGAACATCATCAGAGGACTAAAGAACAGAATAGATAAGATTTGCCACCCCTCATTAAAAGAAAAAAATGTAAAATTGTTAGAAAACATCTTGTTGGACAATTACTATCCTAAAGCTCTCATTAAAAAGAATTTTCAAAGACCCCTCTTCAAATGAATCTAACTGTCACCACTAATGTCGACATTAAAGTAGGAAAGTTACAATACATTGAAGGCCTTTCCCAGTCCTTGTCTTCTCTTTTTAAAAATACAAACATTAAAATTGCTAATTACAACATAAAAAGAATGAATTGTTTTTATACTAATTTAAAAGATAAAACCGATACTTTACAAAGATCTAATATAATCTACGGCATTCCCTGTCAATGTGGTTTGGTCTATGTCGGCCAAATTTCACAAAAGCTCTCTAAGAGATTAGCGTTACACAAAAGTGATAGTAAACACAAACCTAACGCAACTAGCTTGAGCTTACACGTAAATAATACAGATCACAGAGTACAATATAACAACAGCTTCATTCTGGATGTTGAGACTAATTACTTCAGAAGAAGTTTCTTGGAAATCTGTTACATAAAAACCTGTAAATATAATCTCAATCACAAAAAAGACATAGGATTGAGCTCCATGTTTACTTATTTACTAACACAAAACTATACCAAACCAATAAGAAAGAACGATTTTTATGAAAAAATTAGTTTCTAGTAAAGTTGACGTTTCTTTTCTCTTTCTGTTATTTTTGCTGTTTAGCACCAGTTACTTTACTATGTCTTCTTGTTAAAATTAAATAATTAAAAAATTAAATATGACAAATAATAAATAACGTCCAGTATTAATATTCTCTTTCAAATTTTTAAATTAGCCTATGAATCTCTTGGTTATGAAATTAAAGAATTAATATAATTAATATAATTAATAATAAATAACTCGTCGAAGAGTAACATTCATTAAATTTAAGTCCCTTTGTTATTAAATTAAAACTAAGAGTAGCATCCACCTAAAAAGTTTACCACATCCCTAACTTTAATGCTATTATGGTTTTTTGTCGACCTGATGACAACATAGACTACCAACAATATCCGGTTCGGACTCAAATATCACTAAATAGTTACTAAACTCGACGTCAAAAAATTTTAAAATGGAGTACCATTTCAACATCATGGTGTTTTTGCAGTTATGTTTCGGTCTTCAAAAAGTGTTTTTAACTAATGTTTATTGACAAAGTTTTATTTTTAATATTTGTGTAACTCTCTAAGTGTCTTTTAATCATGTTTGTGTAATCATACATACTACCTGGGCAACAAAAATGCAAATTTCATTGTCTTCACCAGAGATGAATTAACTGCTAAATTTTTGTAAGTAATTTTCACATACGGTCTTATAATTCATTTAATCACATTCTAAAAAACGAACGTTTTGGTTTATTTTCTGTACCTGGTTTGCATTTTTAGAATCCAGAAGAAGCTACCATTAGGCAGCGAAAGCTCGATAATAAGAATAAAAAGCAGATACTAGAGCCTTTAGATCTTTGATTGCTCGTCTCTTCTCTCCTTATAAGGGCGTTTCCCAGTATATATATATATATATATATTTATATATTGCTCGTCTCTTCTCCTTATATATATATATATATATATATATATATATATATATATATATATATTATATATATATATATATATACAGGGTGTTATGAGATTCACTGCATATATTGAAACGAGTGACTCGTGGGGTCGTGTAAAAGCACATTCAATACTTTTTTCAAATTCGAAAATATCTGAAAAATTAAAAAAAGGGCAAAACCGCATTTTATCAAATCATTTACAAAATTAACCTGCCCATGAAAGGCTGCCATTTACAATGAAGCAAATAAAATTTTAGTGGCAAAAAAAGAATTAATTTCTTGGTAACGGAAAAAACTGGAAAAAATCGTAGATAAAAATACATTAATGCCTATCTCGCGAGACAAGTGACCCGCTTCGCGACGTGATTTTCGCCCAGCAAAGGTTTCTTCAACGTGCTTCGGAATTTGATATCATGAGCACGAAGAACTTGTTGAATGGTTTCATGGGACACATTCAAACCTAATTTTCTTAATTTTGCCGCTCCATGACGTAGCGTCAATTTCGGTTCTTGTGAAAACAAAGACTCGATTCCTTTTTTTTCGACTTCCGGGTGACTTTGTCTATCGAGCGACGACTTGGCAAATCATCGACATTTTTCCTCTCGTTAAAACGATTTATCTACTTCTTCACAAACAACATCGACTTTTTAACACATTTAAAGGCCGCGGAATGTGTCATTTTAGACCCCTTGAAGGGAACAACGAAAGTCTGCCGCGAAACGACGCGAAAACAAGTGACTCATTTTGGATTTTACATGATTTTGATGAAAGTTCGGAATCGACTCATACTTTTACTAAAATTCGTCGTAGACAAAGGTTCCCTCTACCGATTTTTTGTTGAATCACTAGAATCGCATCTACCAAAAATGAATTATCGCGGACACGTTCTTACTTGACAGATTGTGTATAGAAGAGTTTTTAAAATTGAAAAATGTTAAATTGTTTGCTTTATAACATCTGCATGCAGTGAGATTATTTTCGTTTCTATTTTCTTTAAACCACCTAAATATGATATAAAATAAAAATGATGTAAACTTCAACAGTAAGAGTGGATTTAAATTAAGCATTTTAGGTAAAAGAAAACAAGATCCCTTATCAAGATGTTTATGTATGTGTCCTAACGCT
This sequence comes from Pachyrhynchus sulphureomaculatus, assembly GCA_019049505.1. Taxonomy (NCBI): domain Eukaryota; kingdom Metazoa; phylum Arthropoda; class Insecta; order Coleoptera; family Curculionidae; genus Pachyrhynchus; species Pachyrhynchus sulphureomaculatus. The sequence goes on from CM032456.1 coordinate 172,127,532, forward strand.
ACGAATATTTTCATAAAATATGAGTGTAGTTTTGAATATTGTGTCTGTAGACGCGAAGTGGTATTTGACTAACAAATAACAAATGGGCGAAATGAATACGTTATCAGATCGACCGATCTCCGTTCCTAAGTGAACATGGAAGACCCAATAAATTGCTTGTACTGGCACGGAAATATTCACAATTTATAAAATATTGATTACTTAAGTGCCTGGTGATTTTGATTGATGTAACATATTATGAGCAAATAGGGGACTTTTGTTTTTTTTTTTTTATTTTGTGATAATTGATTGAATAGCTTCTATAGAACAAGTAAAAATCGACCTTATTGACTTTAAAAGTTATCGTCTTATGTTTGGAGTAAAAAAGTGGGAAGTCCCAATGAAATAGTTTACGCAAATTCATTGCGGGCGGTTTGTGTTTCTAAAATAAGTGACCGATTTATGCTATTCTATTAGTGATATACCATTACGTCATAATGCTTTTTTACGTTGATCTGAGAGACAGACAAAATAGGCTGATATATTTATTTACGTAGTTGATATCCAAAGTGAATGGTGAAGCGATGTTTTACATTGACAGATCCTGTCAACCGACTTACTTTATGATATGACTAAAATTAATATACAGGGTGCCCCAAATGTATGGAATAATGATTCCACAGCATTTATTAATCAGTGTATCAAAAAAATGTTTAAATAAAAGTTATAGGGTATTATACGGCGCCTATGCTGACGTTGACAATAAAATGTTTTGAACTGTCAGTTCGAAGAAATTAGGCCATCTTGATTTTTTTTATAAAGGAAAGCCCTGTATATTATTTTATTTTTGAGTGCTACTAAAAATTCTAGATATTATTTGTCTAACCTACCATATGTCTAAATTGAACTGTTTTGAAATCATAGTCATTTGAAATTTAAAATAAAAAAAGGAAAAAAACTCTTATTAATTACTCTAAGTCAGAGGTTCCCAAACTTTTTTTTCTCGTAGACCACTTTCAAAATTTTACTGGTTTCGGTGGACCCCCTGATGCTACATTTCTACCATATTCCCAAAACTCGTCAAAAAATGTGAAGATTAGATCTAACGATGAAAATTTGCGTCGTGGCTGAGTTCCAACCCTAAATTCGGAGTGGTAAAAATAAAAAGAAAAATAATATATTTTTCTTGTGTTCTATTTATTAAAATAATATGATTACAGCCTTAATAGAATTAAAATTAAACATTAATAACGTACCGTAACTTCAACAATGCAAATCAACAATTAAAAAAAATAGTCATAATTTTAATGAGAGGGATGTACTTGATGGATTGACAGCAAATTATCAATATTTGGCTTCAGTTTTGTAAGGAATAACCGCAAATCTCCCCGTTCTGTGATGTTCAATCTGCTCCTTTTTTTTTTGTTAATAGGTTTGTAACGACACTAAAACTTTTTTCGACAAGGTATGACGAGGGAAACGCTATCAAACGTTTTCTCGCAATTTCCCAAAGCCCAGGATATTTTTCGGGTATTTCTGCCTGCAGCCAAAATGTTTGATAGCCTTTTTTAAATTTTACCTTCATCTCCTCATTGGTGCTAAGCTCGAGTAGCTCCTCTTGTAATACCACATTCGCCATTTCCGTTTCATCAAATGGATTTATGATCCATGGTGGTATTTCCATCGTCAGAATGTCTTCAAATCTATTTTTGAAGTCATCATACAGGGCATTTAAATGTTGAACGTATGTCTGAATATCCTCATCAAGACATTCTGTCTGTGACAAGTTTGGAAACTGGGAGAATTCGCGCCGACTAATATTTTGCTTCATAAATTTCAATTTTCCAAGAAAAGCCGAAATTACACCCTTTATTTTTATTAAATTAAGGCTGTCCCCTTGTAACTGCAAGTTAATGTCATTAAATTTTTTTAACAAATCTGTCAAATACGCGATGTCTGTTTTCAATTTGATCAGGTTTTCTTTTAAATCTGGATCTTTACTTTCCAGAAACTCTAAAACTGATTCAAAAAGTGAGTAAAATCTTGTTAAACATGCACCTTTCGACAACCAGCGTACTTCAGTATGTAAGAGCAATCGTTGGAAGTCTTCATCATTTTGGTCGCACAATTGTGCAAATAAACGGGTATTCAACGCATTGCTTCTTATTTTGTTAACTACTTTAATCACAAATTGAAGCGATTGGTGCAATCTATCACTCAAATTTTTGGCTACCAGGTGTTGTCGGTGGATGACACAGTGAATTGCAGTTACTTCTGGTATAATTCTTTTAAGATGGCTTATAAACCCACGATATCGCCCGAAGATGGCAGGAGCTCCATCTGCTGCCACTGAAATAATGTTTGTAAATGGAATCGATTTTTCCTTAAAAAAATCACTCAGGACATTAAATATTGATTCGCCTTTAGTGTCCGTCTCCAAAGTTTTCGCGAATAGCAGCTCTTCATGGATTTCTTCGTCCATAACAAATGGAACATACGCCAATAATAATGCTTCATTACCAGGTAAAGTTGACTCGTCCAGTTGAATAGAATAATGAGTTGTTTGCAGATAATTACATAAGAAGCTTTCAATATCAGAGCTCATTTCATCAATACGTCTTTATACAGTGTTGTTACTCAAAGGAATTCTTTTGAGTACGTCAAATGGAGGTTTGTGCAGAACAGTTTTTAAAACCTCTTCAACAGCGGGTAAAATTAACTGTTCTCCGATGGTGTGCGGTTTTCCAGATTTCGCTATAAGCAATGAGATATTGTAAGATGCCCGCAAACCATCATCGTTACTTTGAGACGTTGAAGCGAACATACTGTGCACGGTGGGTCTCTTTTCATATTTTTCCTTCGATGTTTGAAAATATTTTAAATCTTTACCTATTTTATCAGGATGACACCTTCTTAGATGATCTTCGAGCTTCGATAATTTCATAGAGTCATTGCTCAAAACTTTTTTGCATAAAAGGCATATGGGCAATCGTTTTTCTGCCTTTGATGGAAAAAAAACAAATTTCAAATAGTCAACACTGTACTGTCGACATTTCTTCTTAGATGCCATGTTTCGTATCAGTTACCTACCTGTAAAGAAAAAAAATGTTTGTTTTAGTAATCATAAGGCGACTTTAACAGGATATGGCTATTTTAACAGAATAAAACAGGATTAATTAATTATTGCAATGAAAAAACCAAAATGCCGCGGCAAAACTGATTTTAATTATTAAAAGCAATAAGCTGCTAAGACCCGTATAGAGGTTTTCACAAAACGGCTGAACCTATTTTAATGTAATATAAAATATATTTTGATTAATTATATTTTGATACATTTCTGTAAATTCGAGAGAAAATACTTTTAAAGAATATTTTGACATCAAAACTCCGCGATTTTAATGATTTATTTATTACTTTGATGTACGTTACGAGTGGTACATAAAGACACGTACAAATTATGAAAATATTTTTAGCCATTTAGCATTAGCAACTACGAGGGCATTGAAATATGTACAAACATGCAGGTCAATCATATTTCTCTCCTTTAGTGAATCACCACAGTCGGGTAAATAAATAATTTTATAATAAAAAGTACTAAAAGTTCAATCTTTCTCTCTGCTTTTTGTTCTTTTATAGAAGTATCGAATAATAGCCCTGTTTAGTATTTAATTTTTATTACGTACCTACTACACGCAAACATAACAAATATAATATTATTACAATATAAAATAAAAGTATGAATAACAAATAGGCAGGTACTTACTATTTCCGGCACTGGCAAACACTGACATCGATTCACTCACAGTTTTCTTTTTAAAATTCCGGAAACAAATGAGTAACGTTTGTCCTTGGCATTCGTATTTATATTGGTGAAGAATCAAACAAGTTCATGCAAGATTGCAAGCACAGCACAAGTCGTATTTCGTCCCTTTGCACGTCTGAACGGGTTGCGTTGCGGGCGGGCGGCCGACGCTTTGCCAGTCTCGACGCGCATTGTGCTGAATATCGAATATGCAAGTTTTTACAAGTAACAGTCGCTGACCTTTTTAAAATACACTACTCAAAAAAATTAAGGGAAGTTTTAAAACAAGGAAATTAATGCTAAATAAACAGGCTATCTATCCATATGCCGGCCTAACTGAAAAAAATTTTTTTCAAGCCCGTGGACCAAAAAAAAATGCAAAATATTTGCCATATTATTTTTTCGCGCTATCTGTTAGGATTGCATGAGAACCGTTGCTCCTAAAAAATTTTAGCCAAAAAATCTGAAAATTAAAATCTTAAAGCTTCAAAATGCCTTTTTTTAAAGTCTCAATAATCACCGAAAAATTTGGAATTTTTTTTTGCTCCCTTAATTTTTTTGAGTAGTGTATTATCTGCCTACATTGATAGGTAAAGCCAAGCCAACATTTTTCTTCTTTACTATCGAAACCAGATAAATTTTCGTGGACCCCCACTTACCACTTGTGAACCCCCATTTTTTTTTCACGCCAACATAGACCCCCGTCGAGTCTCCCGTGGACCCCCGGGGGTCCACCTGAACCCTTTTGGGAATCACTGCTCTAAGTTTATTTTTAAGGTAACAATTGCTCGAAATGTCTACCGTTAACAGCGAGGCAATGACTCAATCTGTCATAAACAGCCTGAACAGAGTTTTGCAGAGAATCCGGTGTGATCTGTCCTACTTCATATTGAATCCTTTGTTGTAAATCTTCTACAGTTTCAGGTCGACTTCGGTAAACTTTGATTTTCAAATGACCCATCATAAAAAAAATCGAGTGGCGTAAGGTCGGGACTTCTTGCAGGCCATTCTACAGCACCTCTTCTGCCTATCTATCGATTAGGAAAAATCGCATCCAAATATCTACGAACATTGATTTCATAGTGAGGAGGTGCTCCGTCCTGTTGATACCACAGATTCCTGTTAGGGGTATCCAAATTATTTTCATCGGGAGAAAGACCTACAGAAGTTAGAATAACTTGGAGTAACTGTAAATACCACTGTCCTGTAAGATTTCCATCGATAAAAAAGGGACCAATGATATGACGTGCACAAATCCCTGCCCACACGTTTATCTTTTGTGGTCTTTGAGAATGACTGTCGATTATCCAGTGAGGATTCTCAGTAGACCACTACCGGCAGTTATGCCTGCTAACTCTTTCGTTAAGACAAAATGTGGCCTCGTCAGAAAAACATTATTATGAATTAGGTTAGGATCATTATTGATTCGTTCCATAATGACCTCGCAAAATTCAGTGCGTCTATCGTAGTCATATTCAGATAATTCTTGCAATAGAATGGGTTTGTATGGCTGCAATTTTTCTTCATTCAGTATACGACTTAAGGTACCTTTACTTATGTTGTGGTTTAGGCAAAGCTGACGAGTGGCTGTATGGGAATTTTCTGTAATTTCCAATAAAACATCTTTTTATCATCGCTCGTTTTAACTTTTGGAGGTCCAGATTTAGAACGATCCTTAACATGACCTGTTTGTCTAAATCGTTTTACTGTTTTGCTAACTACGGATTGGGTGCTAGGTTCTCGATTCGGATTTCACCTCTTGTTGTGTTTTCCTACGGTCTCCGTAACCAACCATAATTAACAAAATGATTCTTTCAGTTTCTGTTAAATGTACCATTATGATATTACGCTCAAATTGCAGTTTCACAAAATGCAACAATAAACGTTTTCGTCAATAAATCATTTTTTGACGCATTAAGTCGTTACTTGACAATAAATGTTCGACACAGTCAGCTTAAATTTTTTTTTTAACTTGATCCTTTTAATTTCAAATCTCAATAATTCCAAAACAGTTTAATTCAGACATATGGTATGTTCGAAGGAATTACGCCTTCTTAAATTTTTTTTAAATGGAAAGCTCTGTGTATTTTTGAGTCCTACTACAATTCTAGATATTATTTTTCTAAGAGTTCAAAACATTTTATTGTTAACGTCAGTATGTGCGCCGTACAACACCTTATAACTTTTATTTAAACATTTTTTTTGATACACTGATTAATAAATGCTGTGGAATCATTATTCCATATATATATATATATATATATATATATATATATATATATATATATATATATATATATATATATATATATTTATTCATTCATTCTCAATTCGAATATTTTCAAAATTTTCTAAGAATTCCTTTTATCGGCTCTTATTTCTAACAATGCTGCCAAATGTTTCTTTTTTATGTTCAGGAAAATAAAATATATTTTCCCTAAAACCTGTTGATAAATAAAATCATCGGGTTGTATATTTTCATGTAGGTACTGTTGCAAATATTTTTCATAAAAAGGGTTAAACTAGGATACTCCGCAGTTTGCTTAATTTACTTTACTAATACATCGAGATAAGGTTTACGAAAGACTATTGGCAACGTATAGATTATCGCGCACAGTATCTCCCAGTTTAGGGTTAAGTGGAAATAGGAATGGTACGCGCTCGCGAATCTTAAAGAAAAGAAGTAAAGGCGTGACAAAGACGTTTTATTTGAGGCGACCATTAAAAAGTAGTGATTATTGATGTGCGTGAAAAATTTCAGTTTAGATAGTGGGCGTTTCTTAATTTTTGTAAATTTATAATTGCTTTCAATATTTTTAACTTTAGATGTATCTTGTTTCGTTAACATCTGTTGCCTTTTTAAAACTATTATAGGTAAAACTTCTATAATTTGTTATAACATTAAATAACAAACTATTAGTTTTTACCATGGTTGCATTGCAATAGTCTAGATTATGGTCAAAATTCGCTTAATTTTTTTTTCTTAGTTCTGGTCAAGCCTCATTTATTACTATTTTTCCTCAGTTGTTCTTGATACAAGAATTTACTAGTTGAAATATATTAAACAATGTATATATATGTATATATATATATATATATATATATATATATATATATATATATATATATATATATATATATATATATATATATATATATATATATATATATATATATATATATATATATATATATATATATATATATATAATATATGCAGAGTGTTATGCAATTCACTGCTTATATTGAAACGGGTGATTCATGGGGTCGTGTAGAAGCACATTCAAAACTAAAAAAAGGCAAAACTGCATTTTATCAAATCATTTACAAAATTAACCCACCCATGAAAGGCCGCCATTTTCATTGAAGCAAATAAAAATTTTAATAGCAAAAAACAAAGCAATTTCTTGGAAACTTAAAAAACTGGAAAAAATCGTAGATAAAAATAGATTAACGCCTACAAAAATATTTTACGTTGATGAAAGTGGTTGGTCCACCGTTCAGAAAAAAACGCAAAAAGGTTTAGGATTAAAAAGGAAGAAATAAATGGGCTCAGTCCTAAGAAGAGAAAGAGGTCTTGAGTTGTGCCAGTGTGGCGGGACAGTTTTTGCCACCAATGCTTATTCGAAAGAATGAAACAAAATCCTGAATTCGAAGGGAACATTTTAGAGTATTGTCGCCATTCCAGACACTGGCTATATTAACTCAAACTTATTTGTAAAATGGATGAAACATTTTATAACCATCGCAAACCAAACCCCTGAAAATAAAGTGTTACTTCTGCTTAACGGAAATACAACGCATTTGAAGAACCTGGAAGCGTTGAACATAGTAAAGGCTAATGGGATATAATAATGTTACAACCGCTAGGTCTTACTACTCACCGGCTTCAACCACTCTTTTTTTAAATCTATGAGCAATTATTATCTTCAAGCAACAGAAAAATAGTTGGGGATAAATCCAAGTCGTCAAGTAACGGATTATTAAGTTGCAAATTTATTTGGCACCATTGGGAAGCAACCTGATGTCTCCGAATATATTACCACATTTAAATAGTGAACCGTTTATTTCATAATTTAACGCTAAAGCTTTAAAAAAAAAATTGTAAAATCTTTATGCCTAATATTACAAAAAAATATTATACAAAAAAACTGAAGAAATTACATCAAGTCCTTACAAAAATATGTTGGAAGAATCGTCGCAGCCAAGCCAAAGAAAAATGCAATTAAAAAAGATAAAGATGACAATAAATAAAAGAAGAAATCAAAAAAAAGGAAGATACTACCAATAACAAAAATAATACGATATACTTAAACCTCTCCTGCAAACTGAAGTAAAAAGCTATCTACAGTTAGCCGGCCAAAAAAATCCTTTCATGCGTCCGCAGGCCACCGATAAAGAAAGAATTTTTGGTGTAGAACAAAAGATTAGCCTAACAAGGTGAACAACTTTCGACCTACCACAACAATGTATTTATTAGGCTGTCAGTTTTACAATCACGCAAATAAAATTTTAATGAATTATATGCGTTAAAACTTTTACTTATTATAATAAAATATTGAAATAAAAAAACTTGTGTAATTAATATTTGCTGTCAGAAAATAATTATTTAAAAAAAGTTGTTAATTTTTAGGATATTTTTTTATTATTAAATTTGATTAGGAAACCTGTTTAGGAACCTATTCAAATGTGAACAACACTGTAGTAACTGTGTCTAACCAAACATTCTGATTCAAGCTGGGTTTTTTATTAAAAAAATTTTCCCAGCAGACTAAATTAAGAAATTACTCTAATTTTAATAACAATAGACAAACTACCTTCACAAAAAAACACAAATAATAATAATCATTAAAGGATAAATATCCAGAAATGACTAAAAGATTATCGAGCACATAAGGACTGGTATACCAATTATGCAGAACACTAGCAAGCCGCAAGGCCTTACAGTGGATGAATGTACTAGAAAGCACACCGTATCCACTGAATTGAAAAACTGTAAACTAACCTTGTAAATTTTATTGAGTATTGATAAAGGTTTTTTGCATTTGAATTTGACATTCTAGTTAACGCTCGACAATATTGTGTAGTAATATAGTATGCCAGTGGCGGCGTGAAAAAAATATTCATGACCTCATTTCTTTAGGGTCGATGTTTCCTTTATTATTGAGGTCCGCTATTTAAGGTGCCAGTTCCAATATATGCAACGAATTCCATAACGCGCCCATGCCCATGCACACGCACATGCACATATACATATACATATATATATATATATATATATATATATATATATATATATATATATATATATATATATATATATATGTATATATATATATGTATAATAAAAAACCACTATATAATAGGTTTAGTCAAGCAAAAAGAAACAATTATTATTGTTTCTGAGACAAAGTTAAATGCTTTATAATAATACGTCTGTACACATATTAAATGTCCTTTAAATATTTGACTAAACTAAAATAACCAGCTTTTCTTTTCTGCGACTAATTATATCATCTATTTTTAAATATTTTGGAAGGTAATTACCGGTAAAAAGAAAGGTAGAGGATAATTCTCGAGAAAATGTGAAAAAATAATAATTTCTTAGAAACTAGAAATCTTTTCTTAGAAAGTGTCAGGTGTTTTTTTTTTTTGAGTGAATTTACATATATTTTTTTAAGGAGTGCAATTTTTCTTCAGCTAATGCTATTCATTTTCTGTTCTTAACTTTATGTGTTTTCATTTATTTTTTCATTTCTCCTTTATTCGTTCATTTTGAAATCCCTCATATATTTTAGTTTGTAACGAAGCTACATAATTTTTCTAGGATAATATGCGTGTCGAATCTATCTTTCATATTCTACATCCAAAAAGGTCATTCTTGCTTTAAAAAATAACTATGAACTTACGCGTTTTAATTCATCTACGTAACTGTTTGCTGAAAGCGCAGAAAATCGGTTTTCCAATCTTCCAACTGCGTCTCAGATTCTTACACCGTAGTAGGACGCCGTACACCGTCATAGTCAGCGCGCGTCGATGCCTCGGTATGCGCATCTACACGGCCGCACCCCGGCTATAAAATAGCGATATGCGGGCTTGACTAGCCAGTATCCGCCAATCTTTCGACCCGAAGCGGACCAGTAATCTGAGAGATGAGTAGCACAGGCGAGCAGTCGATCCGATCCAATGTTATCGGATTGTTTCCTTGTTCATATATCCTTTTATTACAGGTAAGAATTTGTAGATATGATGGACCAACCGACTGATGAAGAGAAAGATGCTTCCTTTCTCTCTTTAACACAGTAGACATATGATATCACCTCATTTTCCAGAAGAAAGGGCGGACTAGTTGCGGACCCGTCTCTGTCCAACACACACCAAGATACTGTGGATCTGTGAGACCAGTGTGTTTCTTCTTGCGGGATGCACTTTCTGGCAGATAGGGCTGACTAGTTGTGGACCTGTGAGACCAACCGCCTGTCTCTGTCTCACTTGCTTTTAAGTGTATACTGCGGACCCGTGAGAAAAGTATGCTTCTTCTTACCACCTCCATTTCTCTGGGGGACTGGCCACGGATCCCTGGAACCAGCAGCCCAACTTTATCTGGGAGAATACTGTGAGCTCGTGCGACTAGGATCTCTCTTTGTAAATTACACGCCGACTTACATCGACGAGACAAGATTATAATGCGAAGGATCAACTGTCCAACTTCCCTGTAAATGACGCCCCTACCTTCTCGCCATACTACAAACTCATCAGGTAACTAACGCAACTAACCGCGCATGCGCGCCGAGCCCACAGTATTCAACTGCTAAGCGTTGGATTGGAGTTGACCGACAAAGACCACCCTCTGCAAGTCCAGAAAAGCTTGACACAGAGTCACGAGGAATGCAAATCATCACCGTCGTTAGCACTGCCACCTGCGGACCGAGTCACAGCGCTGCTTACCGACTACCGATTCGTAATACCCCGCCAAGATCCGTCGGCTATCGAAATCAAGGTTTACCCTCGTCGTCCGTCTTCTTGTTTACTATCACCCGGGCGCTTACCACTTTCCGTCAGGCGACACACTGACCAGTGTTACGTGACAAGACCCAATAAGGTTTGTCACAAGACCGAGTACTGTTGAAAAGAGAATACCTTGTGCCACGGGACCGACCGAAATATCACATTCCAATGAGATTGGGATTGTTGTTGGGGAAATTCGGGTGTTGTATATGATATGGGGGCGATTGGGATTGTTACTGAGGAACATCTGGCGCTGTTAGAAAATGGTTACCGTCCGAGGTAAAGCATTCGGTCTATCCTGTTGTCGTGTCGCTACGTGCCACCCACGGTTCGCGTCCTCGCCAGTCGTGATCGACAGGAACGTTCGCTACTGCTCCGATCACAACCTTACGCGCTACTATCCATCGTACGAATTCCGTTAGATTCCATGCATCATTCTTGTACATACCCCCTCCCGTGTTCACCAGATTGCACTTCTATCGAACTGTTTCTTTTATTTATTTTCTCCGTTCCTTCTGCTTTTTAGGGCGTCTCCAAGATAGGCCTATATCTATATATATATTCTTCTGGATTCTAAAAATGCAAACCAGGTACAGAAAATAAAACTAAAACGTTCGTTTTTTAAAAATGTGATTAAATGAATTGTACGACTGAATGTGAAATTACTTACAAAAATTTAGCAGTTAGTTCATCTCTGGTGAAGACAATGAAATTTGCATTTTTATTGGCCAGGTAGTATGAATGATTACACAAAACATGATTAAAAGACACTTAGAGAGTTACACAATTATTGAAAATAAAAACTTTGTCAATAAACATTAGTTAAAAAACACTTTTTGAAGACAGAAACACAACTGCAAGAAACCATGATGATGAAATGGTACTCCATTTTAAAATTTTTGACGTCGAGTTTAGTAACTATTTAGTGATATTTGAGTCCAAGCCGGATATTGTTGGTAGTCTATGTCGTCATCAGGTCGACAAAAAACCATAAAAAGCATTAAAGTTAGGGATGTGGTAAATTTTTTAGGTAGATGCTAATTTTAGATAAATTATTTATTATTAATGATATCTATTTTTTAGATTTAATTTTATAAAAAAGGGGGGACTTAAATTTGATGAATGTTACTCTTCGACGAGTTATTTATTATTAATTATATTAATTCTTTAATTTTATAATCAAGAGATTCATAGGCTAATTTAAAAATTTGAAAGAGAAAATTAATACTGGACGTTATTTATTATTAGTCATATTTAATTTTTTTTATTATGTAATTTTAACAAGAAAACATAGAAAAGTAACTGGTAATAAATAGCAAAAATGACAGAAAGAGATAAGAAACGTCAACTTTACTAGAAACTAATTTTTTCATAAAGATCGTTCTTTTTTATTGGTTTGGTATAGTTTTGTGTTAGCAAATAAGTATACATGGAGCTCAATCCTTCTATGTCTTTTTTGTGATTGAGATTATTTTTACAGGTTTTTATGTAACACATTTACAAGAAACTTCTTCTGAAATAATTAGTCTCAACATCCAGAATGAAGCTGTTGTTATATTGTACTCTGTGATCTGTATTATTTACGTGTAAGCTCAAGCTAGTTGCGTTAGGTTTGTGTTTACTATCACTTTTGTGTAACGCTAATCTCTTAGAGAGCTTTTGTGAAGTTTGTCCAACGTAGACCAAACCACATTGACAGGGAATGCCATAGATTATATTAGATCTTTGTAAAGTATCGGTTTTATCTTTTAAATTGGTATAAAAACAATTCATTTTTTTTTAAGTTGTAATTAGCAATTTTAATGTTTGTATTTTTAAAAAGAGAAGACAAGGACTGGGAAAGGCCTTCAATGTATTGTAACTTTCCTACCTTAATATCGACATTAGTGGTGACAGTTGGATTAATTGGAAGGAGGGGTCCTGTCACCACTAATGTCGATATTAAGGTAGGAAAGTTACAATACATTGAAGGCCTTTCCCAGTCGTTGTCTTCTCTTTTTAAAAATACAAACATTAAAATTGCCAATTACAACATAAAAAGAATGAATTGTTAAATAAGACTAATAATAAATAACGTCCAGTATTAATTTTCTCTTTCAAATTTTTAAATTTTTAAATTAGCCTATGAATCTCTTGATTATAAAATTAAAGAATTAATATAATTAATAATAAATAACTCGTCGAAGAGTAACATTCATCAAATTTAAGTCCCCCCTTTTTTATAAAATTAAAACAAAAAAATAGATATCATTAATAATAAATAATTTATCTAAAATTAGCATCTACCTAAAAAATTTACCACATCCCTAACTTTAATGCTTTTTATGGTTTTTTGTCGACCTGATGACGACATAGACTACCAACAATATCCGGCTTGGACTCAAATATCACTAAATAGTTACTAAACTCGACGTCAAAAATTTTAAAATGGAGTACCATTTCAACATCATGGTTTCTTGCAGTTGTGTTTCTGTCTTCAAAAAGTGTTTTTAACTAATGTTTATTGACAAAGTTTTATTTTCAATAATTGTGTAACTCTCTAAGTGTCTTTTAATCATGTTTTGTGTAATCATTCATACTACCTGGCCAATAAAAATGCAAATTTCATTGTCTTCACCAGAGATGAACTAACTGCTAAATTTTTGTAAGTAATTTCACATTCAGTAGTACAATTCATTTAATCACATTTTAAAAAACGAACGTTTTAGTTTATTTTCTGTACCTGGTTTGCATTTTTAGAATCCAGAAGAAGCTACCATTAGGCAGCGAAAGCTCGATAATAAAAATAAAAAGCAGATACTAGAGCCTTTAGATCTTTGATTGCTCATCTCTTCTCCTTACAAGGGCGTTTCCCAGCAGTTAAACTTAGAATTGTTTGTTGCCAGTGCCCTATTACTGTCCTTCCTCTTTCTTATATATATATATATATATATATATATATATATATATATATATATATATATATATATATATTACCCGAGACTCCGGTGGGCCCTTTACCACGTGAATCCAAAGGGCGGCGCCCGAAATTTGTCTGTTAATTACCTAATTTGTTTGGTTTATAGAGCCCCCCCCCCCCCCCCCCCCCCCCCCCCCCCCCCCCCCCCCCCCCCCCCCTTTTAAGAAATCGAAATAAAAAGTCTCCCAATTGTTGTAAACTTTTTGTCTACCAGGTATATGTAGCGCAACATGGTGGCTTTATTTATACTGAATTATAACCCTATTACTAAATAAATTGAATATTTTTATAAATGAGGTTCTATCGGAAATTATGTTGATAAACAGGATCCTTATTGATCTGTTTGTTGATGGTATCATCTTCATTTTATTTATTCTATTTATAAATGCCAAATGTATTTATGATGAGAAAGACACCAAATTAATAAGAAATAAATCAAAAAGAAATATTTTCGGCCTTTTGGTGTTTTTATTTATAGAAGACATATATAGTTTTTTTATTCTTTTGTTTTTTCTTGTTGTATTATGTTTCCTCATATTTTCTTTTCTTGCAAAAAAAGTAAATTTTTTTACCGGGATTGCCTGAAGATGATTTTCTTCGTCTAGTATGTGTGTAGCTTTCAATGATATGAATGAGATCATTCTTGTAAAATAGTATCTCTTTTTATTTCCGTCTGTTATATGAACATTAAAAAAAGGCTTTTCCTCTTTGTTCGATTTTGACCGCTTCAAAGGTGTTGTTTTAGATTCTGCAGAATCGATAGCGTTTTTAATAATATATTAATAATTTTTTAGCGATTATGACACCAAATGACACTGATTTAAAATTCAGAGCTGTTACATATCCTTGATAGTTTTTCGACATTTTCATTGTTTGGCGGAACATCTTTTATTTAAATTTTTGTCCATTAAACTCTAAACGTTATTGACGTCTTTTAAAATATTAATTGAGCAGTTGTTTATAGCATGTGTAATAATTTTAAATCAACAAATATATATCAGTCGCATTTAGACGAATTTTTAAAAACTGATGAACATATTTACATAAAATTATTTTAATTATAAAAAAAATAGCATTGAGTTTTGACACTTCCTCTGAATTGAGAAATATAGGCTGAACTAAAAACCAACGTATTCCCTTTCGAAGGCGGCTAGGCCAGCTCATAACTTACTAGAATGTGTAAATATGACCTTAGCGACAATCGTTAGATTTTGAGTCAGAGTTAGCTAAATAAAATATTTTTATTTATGATACTTGCAAAAATGTTTTTCCCCACAGGCTTAGAACAATTAGTTTTATTTTGAACTGTTATCAACAGCAGGGTTATTCAGGATTACGTAATATTAATTAGAATCTTAGAATACGGAGATTTATAGTTGTAGCACTCGATAAACTGATCTAAAATGTAGATTTTCGCGAAATTCATAAACGTGTCAATATCTCGAAATCTAACAATTTTTCAGTCAGGTTATATTTACAGCCCTTTAAGGGAATACGTTGGTTTTTGGAATATCTGTATATATATATATATATATATATATATATATATATATATATATATATATATATATATATATATATATATATATATATATATATATATATATATATATATATATATATATATATATATATATATATATATATATATATATATATATATATATATATAACATATATATATATATATATATATATATATATATATATATATATATATATATATATATATATATATATATATATATATATATATATATATATATATATATATGTATACATACATATACATAACATAAACGATGGACATGGCAAAGCCCAGATGGTATAACAAGAAACGAAAATAATTATGTGTTATCGAAAGACAAGAATATTGTAATTGACACGACAGTCTTGAACACGGTAGGTATTGGCAGTGACCATCGGTGGCTCAGAGTAAGAAGAAGAATAAATCTAAAGCAGGAGAGACGTAGATTGATAACACATACAAAGATAAAGACACCACACCACGACGAATTTCGACAAGCACTAGAAAATTTTATAAAACATATAAACTACCAAACTCGATACTCTACACGCACAAATAAGCACTCATGACTACAAAACAAATAGCAACATCGAAAAAAGAAAAAATACAAAAGTTAAGTAAAGAGACACATAATCTCATGAAACAGAGACCACTATTAAGAAATGATCCTACAAATTGCAGATTCGAAATAGACAAAAAAAATAAAGAAAAAGAGCAGAAAAGACGTCAGACAGTACCGAAACTCAAAAATAGAAGAAACTTTGAAAGAGGGGAAAAGTTTGAAACACCAAACAAATGAATGAAGGGAGACATCAAATAATAAAACTTATAAATAACGATAACCAAAAGATCGCACAAATTAAAGAGATAAAGGAAGCTACAGAGAAAAATTATCAGACATTATATGACACGAAAATATTGCCACCGCCCGGGAAAGAAGAAGGAAATGTGAGTGATAGTAAGAATTGTGAGATCTGAAAAAATTCCCGATGTAACAACGGATGAATGAACGCCCTACAATATATGCACAATAGCAAAGAACCAGGGGACGTAGAAAATAAAGTATGGAGGGGCATCGATAATACAATCTCTTCAAGCTCTATTTAACAGTTGCCTCATAGAAAGTAAAATACCAACATATTGGGTAAACGGCTTGATTGTGCTCATATTTAAAAAGGGAAACAAATTTAAATTGAAAAACTACATCCCCATCAGCCGGTTATCGTACTGTACAAAATCCTCACTAGAATCATAACGTATAGATTAACGAACAAATTAAAAAGTTATTAACCACGTAAACAAGCGGGATTTAGACGGGGATACAGCACTTTGGACCAGGTTCAAATAATTAGATTACTACTGGAAAAAGCAAATGAATATAAGATCACCTTGTGGATAGCAATGGTTGACTACGAAAAAGCATTTGATTCGGTAGAGATGTGGGCAGTCCTTAACGCCTTAAGTAACAGCAGAGTCGATAAAAGGTACACAACTTTTCTTGAATACATATATAAAAATGCCACATCACAAATAATGCTTGAAGAATAAACAAATAAAATCAAAATTAAAAGAGGAATTAGACAAGGCGACTCGATATTCCCCAAGCTGTTCACTTTGACTGTAGAAGTCATGTTCAAATCGCTAAAGTGAGAAAATAAAGGAATACTAATAGACGGAGAACGATTAAATCACTTAAGGTTCGCAGATGATATCACTCTGATGGCCGACACAAAAGAAAAATTACAAGAAATGCTGATGGAATTAAATAACAAGGTCTAATAGGTCTAAAAATAAACTTCACCAAAACCAGATATTTGAACAACGAAAGTGAAGATAACAGCTAGGAACTATTAATAGAAGGTGAAAGAATAGGAAAGGTACAAATATTCATATATTTAGGACAAAAAATCGAAATATTAAAAAATAATTTAAAGGCTGACTTGGAAAGAAGAGTCTCCCTGCGCTCGGAAGGTTACAATCTACATTTAAATTGAATCTCCCAAATACAATAAAAGCCAAAGTATTCGACATTGAAACGTGAGCTTTAAATAAAAGTACAATAAATAAACTCCAGGTAACCCAAAGAGCAATGGAGAGGAGAATACTAAATATTAGACTCCAAGATCATATTCCTAACATCGAGATACGAAGATCAAAAGTGACAGATGTAATACAACGAATATGTATATTAACGTGGAATTGGGCGGAGCATATCGCAAGACTGAATGATAACAGATGAACACGCCGTATAGTTGAATGGAGGCCTAGAGAACACAAAAGATGCAGAAGTAGATCACAGACAAGATAGACGGATGACATAAAAAGATTAGCAGGAGACGATTGAACGCAAAAAGCAAACATCAAAGCTCATTGGAGACAACTTGGGGAGGCTTACATCCGACTGTGGATGGAATAAGTTGATGATATATATATATATATATATATATATATATATATATATATATATATATATATATATATATATATTTATATTTATATATTTATATTTATATTTATATTTATATATATGTATATGTATGTATATATATATATATATATATATATATATATATATATATATATATATATATATATATATATATATATATATATATAGTTAGACCATCACAAGTCGCGTTTCGCCGTATCACGGCTCATCAGCTGGGCTAGGTTCAGCAAACACACAGACCACCAATTCAGACCTTACCCGGGTACAGAAAACTATGATAAAATAGATGTTCATACGGCACTTTGTCGGTGACTTGTTTAAAGTCTATCCGAATAGAGCGACCAGATCACAACTGACACTTTTGCAGAAACTTATCAAGGTTCCCGCTTGAAGGCATAGAAGGCGTATTGGTGAAGCAAACCAAGGCAAATTGAAAAATTCGCACCTGGTAGTCCCCAAAATTGCTCTCTGTATTTGCTAGACCACCCCAAGACCCGTTTCGCCGCATCACGGCTCATGAACTGGTCTAGGTTCAGCAAACACAGAACACTAATTCAGACCTTATCCGGGTACTGACGGAAAATTATGACAAAATATATAATTTGCCTTAGTTTGCTTCACCAATGGGCCATCTATATAAGCGAGAAGCTTGAGAAAATATGTTTCTGCAAAAGTGTCAGTTGTGATCTGGCCGCTTTGTTCGGATAGACTTTAAACAAGTCACCGACAGAATGCAGTATGAGCATCTATTTTGTCTTATATATATATATATATATATATATATATATATATATATATATATATATATATATATATATATATATATATATGTATATATATGTATATGTATATGTATACATTTCAGTTTTAGATAATCACTTCGATGGTTTTTGAGTTTTGCTCAAGACAGATGGACGAAGGATAAAATAAATTATCTATAAGGATTGCCATTTGGACAAAATTCTAAATACCAGGCATTTTGAAAGCTTAGGTACTCTATCTCATATAATCTTAAAACTGGCTTTGATATACTGTAATGCAGAAAAGAGTTTTAAGGAATTTTTACAACAACGTTTTTTTGAGAATAGCCCGCGCGTATATGTTGGTTTAACATACACAGTTATATCAAACATAACATTTCTCGTCCAAAAATAAAACAGCGAAACCTAAATTACTAAAACAAATTATAGTTCATAATCGTTCATTAAAAGAAAGCTTTCAAACGTCTTTTTATCGAACCGTAGTTATGAAATGAAATGCGTAATAACGGTTTTGTGTAAAATGTTTGTCTTCTGAATTATTGATGACCCATACTTATTGAATTATTGCATTATTTATTCGCTTTTCTAATATGTACCTTAGTTCGGCCTTCTCTTACTTTTATTGCTTTCTCAATAATTTTGTGGCGTGTTTTTTTAATACCAGTTTTTTAAGCTGGCCTCGTCCTGAAATTAAAAAAAAACCAGTGTGTTATGGAATGGAAGTTATTCGTTAACCCGACTTGCACTGGATGCCAAACTGAGCAACTGAGTACTCCAATGTGAGTGTTGATTTTAAGCAGCAATTTATTTCTTTTTGAGACATTGTTATTTCCCTCGATTCTAGTGGTTATCATACAGAGCGTGATTTTATCGAAAAATACCCCAAACCGTAAAAGGGCTTTATTAAAGATGAATTTCAGATGAAAAAATAAACTATGCGCCACATATGATCAAAAGTTTGGGCTTTGGTAAATGACTTCACGATTTGTTCGCTATAAGTAGACTGATGACTGAAAATATATTGAATTGAGCACTGCAATGACTCCATTAAGATCGTTTGTAAGGACTTACACCTCTTAAAAACGATCGTTAGTGGTGAAGAAACGTGGTGTTTTGAGTCAGAGTGCTGGAGAAAGCAAAAGAGAAGACAATGCTAAATTGTTTCTACGATTCCATCCACCTGCATTAGCATCCTGTGACTTTTTTTTCTGTTCTCCTGACTTGATGTACCATTGAAAGAAAGGCGATATTAGACCAATGACTAGAATCAAACCGTATGGAGCTTCATCGTTATCCAAAAATTGATAAAAAACTCATGAATTTATACATAAATATAAATAAATACATACATACATGTGTATATATATATATATATATATATATATATATATATATATATATATATATATATATATATATATATATATATATATATATATATATATATATATATATATATATATATATATATATATATATATATATATATATATATATATATATATATATATATATATATATATATATATATATATATATATATATATATATATATATATATATATATATACACAATAATTTAGACCTAGCCATGTTTTAATTCAGATATCTCAAAAACGGCTGCTCAAATCAACTCTTACTAGGTATATCTTTTTTAGGTAAAAGAGGTAGGAGAATAATAAATTTTATGTAAAAGTAAAATACAGTGCGGCTCAAAAAAGTTATTTCGTTTCAAATGTGTGCAGATTTCAATTTTTCACCCCAAAAAAAACCCTTTAGCTGAAAATTGTGACAATACACCAATTATTAAAAAAATTATTTATGAAAAACTAAAACCAAATTGAACTTTTGACGCTCTGTATCTCTGAAATAATCCACTTTTGGACTGAGGTAAGTTGAGTTAGATCGTCATATTTTGACCTCAGGATTGTGGTAGCATTTTTTTCCGCACCCTGTATATATATATATATATATATATATATATATATATATATATATATATATATATATATGTATATATGTATATATGTATATATGTATATATATATATATATATATATATATATATATATATATATATATATATATATATATATATATATATATATATATATATATATATATATATATATATATATATATATATATATATATATATATATATATATATATATATATGTATATGCATAGATATATATATATATATATATATATATATATATATATATATATATATATATATATATATATATATATATATATATATAGATAGATATATACAGGGTGCGGAAAAAAAAATGCTACCACAATCCTGAGGTCAAAATATGACGATCTAACTCAACTTACCTCAGTCCAAAAGTGGATTATTTCGGAGATACAGAGTGTCAAAAGTTCAGTTTGGTTTTAGTTTTTCATAAATAATTTTTTTAATAATTGGTGTATTGTCACAATTTTTAGCTAAAGGGGTTTTTTTGGGGTGAAAAATTGAAATCTGCATTAATTTTCATTTTAAAATTTAGAGGGCGCCACCTGCGGTACTTTGCACACATTTGAAACGAAATAACTTTTTTGAGTCGCACTGTATTTTACTTTTACATAAAATTTATTATTCTCCTAAGTCTTTTACCTAAAAAAGGTATACCTAGTAAGAGTTGATTTGAGCAGCCGTTTTTGAGATATCTGAATTAAAACAATTCATTTCGTTTATGGCTAGGTCTAAATTACTCTGATAAATGAACACAATTTGAAGCGAAGGCGTTATAATAAATTAACTGTCACTAAAAACTGACTGGTGTCAAATCGAATCTAAAACCATCCAAGCATTACATTTTGATCAGAATAGGATGAATTACGGCCTATCTTTTAGTAGGTGAAATTCGTAAAATTCCTGAAAGGCCCCTGATTGTGAGCAGTGTTGTTGTTGATGTTTTTGATACATTGTCGCTTTTTTTTTCCGGTGTTTATGTTTTAAATTGTGAGTAGTACTGGAATATCGTGAAAGAGAATTAGCAAGCACCGGTGAATTGTCAAACAATTTACATATTTAATTTTCGTCATGGCCATACAGTATACCAATGAAGAAATGACCGATATGTTATTGGTTTTTGGATATTGCCAAGGAAATGGTTTAGAATCTTGCGGAGTATACAGTAAAAGATTTCCGAATCGTCGCTTACCGAACCATAAAACGTTCGCGGCAGTTGAAAGACGTCTTTGTGAAACGGGTAGGTTTGCGCCTGTTTATATTAATTATAGTCGTGCACGTACGGTAAGAACTCCAGAGGTTGAGGAAGATATTCTGAATAGGATTGAAGAAAATCCAAACTCAGCAGCAGAGCTAGGCTTAGAGCTAGGGGTAAGCAAAGAAACTGTTAATAGGGTGACCAGAGAACAACTACTGCACCATTTCATGTTCAAAAGGTACAAGATCTTTTACCCCATGATTCTGAACCATGCCTAGCTTTCTGCCGGTTTATCGAAGAACACAGAAATCAAGATAGGAATTTTATACGAAGAATTTTATTCACAGATGAAGCCTGTTTCACGTGAAGTGGCATAACTAATTTGCACAATGAACATGTCTATGCAGAAGAAAATCCTCATGCGACTAAAATAGCCTATTATCAGCATGAGTTTAAGATCAACGTTTGGGCAGGAATCATAGACACTTTCATAATTGATCCTGTCATTTTACCACTTCGACTAAATGGCGAAAATTATGTGGAACATCTGCAAAACGAACTACCAGACTTATTAGATCCCCTGCCCTTGGAACTTTGAAGAAGAATGTGGTTGATGCACGACGGTGCTCCTCCACGTTTTACGTTAAACGTACGTTTCCAAATAGATGGATAGGTAGAGGCAATGATGCACCCGCAAATTGGCCAGCTCGATCCCCTGACATGACCCCGATGGATTACTTTTTATGGGGAACTTTGAAAACCCTTGTGTATTCTGGGTCAGTTGGTACAGAAGATGAATTAAGGAGACGTATTCAAACTGGAAGTGAGGCTGTGAGAAATGATGCCGAAATACTCCAGAGAGTCCAATTTAATTTTTTACGACATTAATTTTTGAACACGCGAAAATGGAGGGCATTTTGAACATTTATTATAAACATTTTTTTTAATTAACTTTTTGTTGTTGATACATCTTATTGGTTGTTTTTACTAGAGAATAAAATTAACAACACATTTATTTGTTTTTTTAATTTTTGGTGTTATTCTTGCGGCAATGCAATGCAATGGTGAGTTTGGGTAAGAAATCAAAAATTTACATCCAAATATCCCAAAAACTCAGCTCATACCAGGTATACCTTTAAAAGCTGGAAAGGAAGAATTTTTATTCAAAATTTAGACAGTTAATTTTCGCTTCAAATTATGTTCATTTATCACAATAATTTAGACCTAGCCATAAACGAAATGAATTGTTTTAATCCAGATATCTCAAAAACGGCTGCTCAAATCAACTCTTACCAGGTATACCTTTTTTAGGTAAAAGACGTTGGAGAATAATAAATTTTATGTAAAAATAAAATACAGTGTGGCTCAAAAAAGTTATTTCGTTTTAAATGTGTGCAAAGTACCGCAGGTGGCGCCCTCTAAATTTTACAATGAAAATGAATGCAGATTTCAATTTTTCACCTCAAAAAACAACCTTTAGCTGAAAATTGTGACAATACACAAATTATTAAAAAAAATATTTATGAAAAACTAAAACCAAACTGAACTTTTGACACTCTGTATCTCCGAAATTATCCACTTTTGGACTGAGTTAAGTTGAGTTAGAACGTCATATTTTGACCTCAGGAATTTGTGGTAGCATTTTTTCCGCACCTTTTAGAGACACCCAGTATATATATTTGAAGAGAGTTGTGATAAACTGGATTGCTACTGCCCAGAACAGAATAAGCTGGGGACATCTTGAGGAGGTCTATGTCCGATAATGGACGCAGGCAGTTGCATGATGATGATCACATGCTGTATTGAAACTGAAGGAGACTATAACGATTAAAAAAAAAATTAAACAGTTAGAATGTGCTTTATTTTCTACTAAACCTTTCATTTAGTTTTGGATAAAGGGTGTATATGAACAAAGATCAAAGCAAGACACAAAATTCATCATAAGTTACAGAAATCTAAATTACAAAATCAAGTTTTAGTTTTTATAAGCCCACATTATAAAAATGATTTAAACTATTTTTCTATGAAATAGTAGCTATTAAATGGATTGCGTAATAACACGTTCCTGTAAAATTTTCGTTTTTTGAATTATTGATGAGCAGTATTTATTGGTTTATTGCATTATTTATCTGTTTTCCTAATACTTACCGTACTTCGGCCTCCTATAACTCTTATTGCTTTATGAATAATTTGTTGGGGTGTTTTTTATGAAAGTCCTATTTCAGGGTTGGCCTTCGAGGAAAATTAATATTTTATTTAACAAATTAAATTGCCTTTGTGTTGATTTGCGGAATAAATTGGACCTTCATGTTGAGATTTTTATTTTATTATCTTTTAACATATGTGAGTATTTTTTGCAGGCCAAGCTTTTTTGCTTTTCTTTTCATGAAAAAAGTTTTGTGTTCGTGATTCAGGGTGTTTCATTTCCTCATGTTCAGGATCTCATGAAAAACATATTAGTTCTGTTACTTTGTCTTCGTCAAAAAATTACTTTCTGAGTTTTTTGCTTTTTTATTTGTCTATTGGTCAGTTGCCGCAAGAACTTCTGAATGGAATCAAATTTGAATTTGGCAGTAATGCTCGAGTTGAAAATGAAAATTTATTGGTAGTGGTAGGAGTGATATAAAATAAAATACTTAAAAATAGAATAGAAACGGAATACGCGGACGTAGAAGCTGAAGAACAGGCAGGCTTTAGAGCAGGAAGATCCACAATAGACCATCTCTTCTCACTGACACAAATCCTAGAAAAGAAAACCACATTTGATCAGGAAGTCCATGTCTTGTTTGTTGATTTAAAAAAGGCCTACGACAGCGTGCCCCTAATGTGATTGTGGGAAACACTACAACAGAGTAATGTAAACACCGAAATAATTAAAGCCGTAAAATTCTTATACCAAGACGCAAGAAGTAGTGTGAAAATCAAATATGGTATAACAACAGGGTTCCCGGTCACAAAGGGTCTCAAACAGGGCTGCTGTATATCCCCAACGCTATTTAAAATCTATTTGGAGAGTGCACTGAAGAACTGGAAAAGAAAATGCAGCAGTATGGGATTACCACTGGATGACGATACTACATTGTACACGCTATCATTCGCAGATGACTAGGTAGTAGTCGCTTAGGACATCGATGATATGGAATACATGACACGGAAAACTTATGGAGGAATATGAAAAATGGGGCCTAGAAGTCAATATTAAAAAGACCGAGTACACGTGCGTCGGAGGACAACAGCAGGACTTGAAACTGGCCACAGGACACACCATCAAACACTGTGCCAGTTATAAGTATTTGGGAACGAGAATATCTAGGGACGGAACACTGGAAGAAGCAATATTCGAGAGGAATATCCAAGGAAGAAAAGCGATTGCAATGCTTAATAGTGTACTATGGGACAAAAACATAACCATTGAAAATAAGAAGAGAATTTACAACTCAATAGTGAAAAGTACAATAACTTACAGCTCCCAGGTGTGGCCATTAAAGGAAAGAACAGAAAAAATGCTAAAAGCTACAGAAATGGATTTCTGGAGACGAGCAGCCAGAAAAATCCAGAAAAGACCGCATACCAAATGACACGATAAGGCGAGCTTTACAAATAAAGCACGATATAGTGGACGAAATCAGAACTCAACAGTTGGTATGGTACGGACATGTACAGAGAATGTCACAAGACCGACTACCTAAAAAGATTTTAAATTGGAACCCTCATGGAAAAAGAAAGCGAGGAAAGATCACGTCAAAGGTGGAGAGCAGGAATCAACAAGGAAGTACTAGAGAGAGATCTCGAGGAGGAGGGATGGAGAAGCCGGGAGGAGTGGAAATTAGGCATCGGAAGACGGAAGACGTTATAAAACCGATTGATAGATATATATATATATATATATATATATATATATATATATATATATATATATATATATATATATATATATATATATATATATATATATATATATATATATATACATAGTGCTAGAATATGGGTATATATAAGAAATATATATAGGAGTGCTAGAAGTTCGAAGAAATTGCTAGGTTCATTATAATATTTGAGAAAAAAGAGAATGTAAAATATTAGGCATACTTAGTTATTATTAAAAATTGTATGGAGTTAGAGAGGCGATAAGCGGTTGTTGCTTTGAATATATCATGTTAATGTCCTTGTCAGAGTTCTTGAAATCGGGAAATTTGAAACTTACGATATCTCTTTTATAATTTCTAATCGTAATAGAAATATCCTGTAATAGGGATAGAAGGGTGCTAACTGGAAACGTTTATTGTTTATTTTTTCACTATTCGCTTCTCTTGCTAATGGGAAATATTGTATTCCCGCTCCAGGTTCCTAGCTTATGAAAAACCAGTTTCCGTCCACCTGTCTGTCGGTTTTCTGGCACGACATCTTTCGAACAAAATGAGATACTGATTTTAAATTTGATACAGATATAGTGCTTTAAGTAGAAAAGGAATCATTTATTTTTGAGGATAAGATTTCAGGAGAAGAGGGTTATAAGGGGAGGGTTGTTTGAATTGTGTGTGTTTCAATAGTATGATAATGGTTTTTTGTTTTGGCAGTGAACCATGAAATTTCAACTAAAATTATTTTTAATTAAACATATTCGGGGTTAAAGTAGTGAGAGATGATGTCACAGGAGTTGCTTCGAACATATTATATTACACGTCCTTTTCAGAGTCCAGGAAAAAATCTACAACTAAAATTATTTGTCATTGAACTGAATGGGGAAAAAGAGGAAGAGAAAACGTGAGTGCAGTCAAATTGAGAGATTATTTTACAACTAGGTTAATATTAGGTTTAACAATTCATTTCCGTCGGCCTCTCTGTTTGGCTGTTTTTCTGTTTCTGCAACCGAAACAAAATCAGATACCGATTAT
The DNA here is from genome assembly GCA_019049505.1 of Pachyrhynchus sulphureomaculatus. Lineage (NCBI taxonomy): Eukaryota > Metazoa > Arthropoda > Insecta > Coleoptera > Curculionidae > Pachyrhynchus > Pachyrhynchus sulphureomaculatus. The sequence continues at coordinate 172,154,095 of CM032456.1, forward strand.
AAGTTTGGTAGACATTCGATATGTGAAGTGACAGGCAGTAGCTTGTAGTTTTCTAGTAACATTATTTAAGGTAAAAGGAAATGAAAGGCGTACGTGTTAACGTATTTTGTGGGAACTCATTAGCATTATTCCTTTTTTTGCTGATCGGACGAGGTTGGCTTAGGCATAATTTATTGTAGTCTATATAATAGGTGTGGAAGGGGCTAGAGTGGAGATAAGTGAAGTAAGCCAGTTATGTTGGATGATATTTTCAAGATTACACGATTAATAATGAGTTATTGTGTGTCCGTGAAAAAATGTGAAACCGTTAGTAAGGTTTGCCCTTGCATGCGTGAGTTTCAAGAATAAAAGACAATTTGGCCGTGCTATCTATAAATCACCTCACTGGGACGTGGATTTCTATGATTTTTTGGCAGGCACGCTGATGACAATTATTACAAAAAACTATCAACACTCGGCAAAATTGATATGACAAATTAGTAGATTATATAATTTTTGTTGTAATTTGGATAAGATACAGTGGAAAATTAAATGTACATACTGGAAAAAAATCATGCAGAGTTTGTGTGCATGTATTTGCCGTGCATGAATTTTTAATTCCGGTGGTCTGTCTAAACTGTTAAGTAAATCCTAGTACTTGTCATGCGAGAGCTACTTAAAATAGGCTTTAATTTAGGTGCAGTTATGAATTTGTAGAAACTTCTTTATAAATAGCGTATACCAGGTGTACAAGTATGAAATGCGGATTTCAGATAACAGATGGTGCACCAATGCAGTTTGTGCTATAAAGATTTGACACTGCGCCATTTTGTTGTGTCATCAACAAGTGTCAGACGCGCACGAGTGATAAATTGGAAAAATGTGTGCATAGTGTTGTGTTGTCGTGTTCAATATGTCGAAATTTATACCGAACAAAGAGCATTCGCGGACAGCATTAATTTTTTGTTTTCATTTGAAGAAAAAAATTGTTGTTGAATCATACCGATTACTTCGAGAAGCTTATGGTGAACATACTCCATCGCAAGATACATGTGAACGATGGTTTCGGCGTTTCAAAAGTGGTGACTTCGATGTTGCAGACAAGGAATGTGGAAAACCGCCAAAAAAATACGAAGATGTGGAATTGCAAGCATTGTTGGACGAAGATGATTCGCAAACACAAAAACAACTCGCCGAGCAATTGGGCGTTCGTCAACAAGCTGTTTCCAATTGGCTACGAGAGATGGGAAAGATTCAGTAGCCGGTAGATGGGTACCACATGAGTTGAACGACAGGCAAATGGAAAAGCGCAAAAACACGTGTGACATTTTGCTCGCTCGGTACAAAAGGAAGTCGTTTTTGCATCGTATAGTTACAGGGGATGAAAAGTGGATTTATTTTGAGAATCCTAAGCACAAAAAATCATGAGTAGACCCAGGCGCACCATCCACATCGACCGCAAGACCAAATCGCTTTGTCAGAAAGACGATGCTCTGTGTTTGGTAGGACCAGAGGGGCGTGGTCTATTATAAGCTGTTAAAACCTGGGGAAAAACGGTTAATACTAAACGTTATTAACAATAAGTTACCGATTTGAACTATTCGCTGCTTGAAAAAAGGCCAGAATACCGAAAGAGGCAACACAAAGTCATTTTTCTTTATGACAATGCTCCATCACATACGGCAAAGCCAGTTCGCGACACGTTGGAAGCACTCAGCTGGGAAGTTCTAGCCCATGCGGCTTACTGACCAGACTTGGCTCCTTCGATTACCACTTGTTTGCATCGATGGGTCACGCACTTGCTGAGCAGCGCTTTGGTTCGTACGAAGATGTGAAAAAAATGGCTCGATGAATGGTTCGTAGCAAAAGGGGAAGATTTTTACTGGCGTGGTATTCACAAATTGCCCGAAAGATGGGAAAAATGTATAACAAGCGATGGAGCATACTTTGAATAAAGCACTTTTTATCATTCTTCCGAATTTGACATGTTTTTTTTTTAGAAAAAGAAATCCGCATTTCATACTTGTACACAAACGTAGGTAATATTTTTTCAAATTTTTTGCAGAAGTTTAAGCCTTCTTGCGCTGAAGAAAGGAAAGAGTAACTTTTTAATGTTTTGCTTATTAAGCACACCTTATGCAGCTGCTCTTTCACAGAATATGGTTTAAAACGAATCAATAAAACTAAAACATATCTTGTAAAATTTAATTTTATTTCTCAAAAAATATAACAAAAATAGGAACTATAGTATTTGTGCTGCAATTTTCTATCATCACTATAACCTTTTTTTAATAGCGTCCTGGTTCAGTCAACTCCTCTACTCATGGTCCATCGCCTGCACAGATGGTACCAAAAGGTTACCCTGCTCCAGTGCACAGGGCACCGTTGTCGGAAAATCCAGCGGCCGTCACGCCCACATTTATGGAAAAGATTCGTGGAAGACCTGGTTATCCATCATTAGGGGTACCCTAGGAAATAAAAAGTATTAAGGATTGAAGCAATAACATTGTTTTTTTGTTTAGTAGTATCTTATTTTTGTTAAATAATTGTTATTGTTTTATTAATGTTATAAAATGTTGTATTAACGGTATCAAAGGTTTGTATATTGGTGATGGGGAGAAAAGTTCAGTTTATCAACACTAGTTAATAGTTTCAGTATGTAGTAACATAGCAAAAACTAAAAAAAATGTATAGATTTATTGATAATTAAAAATATTAATGGAGCAGCTTATGGTTACTTCGAAAACCACATTGTTTCTGTACTATTTTTATCACTAAAACAATGTGTCATTAAAAATCGCCTAGGCTACTAAATATAATCTGTTGTTGTTGTTGTTTCGGGGGCACAGCGCGTCGACTGCGATGGTCATTTGGCGCCCCATTTAGAGATTTTTATTTAAATATCGTACTGTTATATTCATCTCGTTTAGATAATTGCGGGTGTTATTTTTGATTGTAGGAAATTGATTAATGGTATGCGTAATCAAATGAGGGATTTTGTGTTTTGTTCTCGGCAGGGAGGAGTGATCAGCCTCAAAGATGTGTTTAATTGAGAGGATATAATTCCAGGTTGAACCCTTTGGTATAGATCTTGTATTACTCATAATATGTAAGAGTTTTATTGACCATAGTTTGTTTTCATTATTTTCCACTCCAGTTGGAATGTATTCCTATTTATTGTTTGAAGCAGTTTAAGGAAATCGTTTTTGTTGTTTTCTCCTGAGAAAGGGTCTCCATTAGTTGCTGCTATTTTAGCTTCCCTATCAGCCATGTTGTTGCCCTTTATGTCCGTGTGACCCGGGATCCATAAATATGATATTTTGATGTTTCTCATATTTGCAATGTATAGGAGGTCCATAATTTGTCTTTTAGAATTACTGGATTTAATGACCGTTAATGTACTCAGTGGGTTTGATGCTATTAGTATTTTACTTGTCCCCATGGTTGGAGAAATCGCAAATCTTGTTGCCTCCGTAATGGCTAGCAGCTTAGCCGTAAAGATGGAGTTGTGGGAAAGTAGTTTAAATCGTTTTATGATGTTTCCATGAATGAATTCGGCTCCAACTCCTTTATCGGATTTGGAACCATCAGTATATATAATAGAGTGTTTCGGATAATGGGTGTGGATTCTATCTAGGAATATGATTTTTATCTCTTTAGGGGACATATCTCTTACATTTTCAGTATGAAGATGGAGGTCAATATTTGGGATTGGAGATTTCCAAGGAGGGAAGTTATTTCAGAGAGGATAATCAAATTTTGGGGGAGATAATTTGTGCAGTAGCGTGAAGTCCTTTATTCTACTGTGAATAGAATCTGGAGGAGATATCGAGTTTGAACGATGTGCATTTGTTAAGTTAATTGAGCCTTTTGAGTGAGGTGACTGAAGGGTGGATGCATAAAATTTCATCAGAGAGTGTTGCCTATCCAGACGGAGTGATGGTGTTGCTGCTATGCACTGTAGACTAACCACGGGTGAAGTTCTGAATGCCCCAGTGGCCAGTCTTAAGGCCTGATTCTGTATCGTGTTTAAAGATCTCTTTACCCCCTGTTATGCTGAATTATATAAGAAGTCCCCGTATCTCAGTTTAGGGAGAATTAGATATTTGTACAGTTTGATTAATGGTGGAAAGTCTGCGCCCTATTTAGTGTTAGCTAAGCATTTTAGAATATGTAGATCTTGAGTTGTACGGGTCTTGAGATTTCTGACGTGTGGAGTCCAATTCAATTTGTTGTCGACAGTTAAACCAAAAATTTTGGAAGAACTGTGTGTGCATTGCCCGTCTAATATGGGATATAATCTCTTGTGTTGGTTCCATAAGTTTAGGTATAATTTTCTTTTGGGTTTTCATTACACCTTGGTAACCAAAAAATATTTTTTGTTTTTGTTTTTTAGAAATTGGGGAATAAGTAGTTAAAAGCGATGAAAAATCTTAAGGTTTCGGCAGTCAATTTGTTACCGTTTACAAGCGTAAAAGTTGAAGAAATTGGTAATAAAAGGTTATAGATTATTTAAAACACTAAAACCAATCCCGTATTTATTTCTATTCTTTCATTTAGAAATTCCGTATACGAAGTTCTCATCGAATAGATCAAGTTAATAAAAACAAATTACTTAGACTTTTAGCCAAAATCATCTTTTTATGTAACTACTTTTTGACAAACACTTCTGTATTTTTTAATAAAAGTTTAGCTTTCTCTCTTCTTTATAGTTTTTGGACCTTTGAGCCCTCATAACTTAACTTCACTCAACCCTTCACCTTAGGTTTAGAAAAGTAATATCATTGTTAAATATTGTTAATAATGTTGTTAAAGGTGATATTGGACAGTATTTAGATTATAATTCTGTGGTAAAATAATTTGTAAGCAGTTGAATTCAAGAATAAACATGGTATTGTCTTCTAAGACTTTTAATTTGCCCTATTTTAAATAGATAACTCGATCTCTCCTGTATACTAGACAGGATATTCGGTCATTGACAATTCAGAGAAAGGCTAGCGTTCTGTTTGTTGGATAGTAGTTGAAGATTAAGGCTGTGATAAAATAGTAAATTTTTTTTTCTTGGAAAATCCTCTAAAAATATTTTTGTTAATGCTTAAAAAGCGAATCCAGAGTATGCTATTCCTTACTTAAAAGTAATTAAAATATAACGTCAAATGTACTACTTTGCTGTCCAGTAGATGTTTGACTTCGTACAACAATATATTTTTAAAAGCACATTAAATAGGTGAAGTCATCTTTTAAAGTGCAAAAAAACTTATTTTTCACTTATCAAAATACTTGTTTTAAGAGTGGTCTGCAGATGAAAAGACTGTGTTTTCGACCATTTAAAAGACTACATATAATTAAGAAAAGTGGTGTAGCGCCGCCGACTTTAGGGAAAACTAAAGGATTTTTTTAAAAATACGTTTCTTGAGACTAGTAATAGAACTCACTAGATTAACGCATTTATTAAAATTACATCAAAAATACTTATTATACGAGTGTAAAAAGGATATGAAAATAAACAGCCAATTAAAAGGGTCTAAGGTTAAATTCAGTTTAGTCTAAAATTTCATTAAAAAATCTAGAGTTAGGCACCGAAAATATAAGAAATATAACAGTTTTTAAAATTTAATCACAATATTTTTTGGTTGTAGTCAGAAATATTAAAAACTCAACGTGTGGTAAACCCTACTACTACTACTAAAGCATTTTCTATCATGTGGGCAGTGGCGTAGCCAAGTTGAATGAGTGAAGTTGGGCTAACGGATGCTAGAAGACTAAAGGAGGAACTATCCCTACCTATAATGGCGGGAGGAAGGGAGAGGGGCGTCAAATGACAATCATGAAGTGAAATTCGAAGAAACACTCTGCTGCACTGGCACTCTAAAAGCTTACACCCCTCCCAAGGCTGTAAACTAAAAATTGATGACCGTGTAGGGGGGATTTTCACAAAAAAGAACCCCTTTCTACTGCGCAACTCAGTTTAAAAAACGATGACAAAAGAGAAGTTCATATAAAAAGGTCCGTTTCTAAGAATCGTGCACCAATGCAGCTTATGCTATAAAGATTTGACACTGCGCCATTTTGTTGTGTCATCAACAAGTGTCAGATGCGCATGAGTGATAAATTGGAAAAGTGTGTGCATAGTGTTGTGTTGTTGTGTTCAATATGTCGAAATTTATACCGAACAAAGAGCATTCGCGGACAGCATTAATTTTTTGTTTTCATTTGAAGAAAACTGCTGTTGAATCATACCCATTACCTCGAGAAGCTTATGGTGAACATGCTCCATCGCAAGATAGGTGTGAACGATGGTTTCGGCGTTTCAAAAGTGGTGACTTCGATGTTACAGACAAAGAACGTGGAAAACCGCCAAAAAAATACGAAAATGTGGAATTGCAAGCATTGTTGGACGAAGATGATTCGCAAACACAAAAACAACTCGCCGAGCAATTGGGCGTTAGTCAACAAGCTGTGTCCAATCGGCTACGAGAGATGGAAAAGATTCAGAAGACCGGTATATGGGTACCACATGAGTCGAACGACAGGCAAATGGAAAAGCGCAAAAACAGGTGTGACATTTTGCTCGCTCGGTACAAAAGGAAGTCGTTTTTGCATCGTAGAGTTACAGGGGATGAAAAGTGGATTTATTTTGAGAATCCCAAGCGCAAAAAATCATGGGTACACTTAGGCGCACCATCCACATCGACCACAAGACCTAATCGCTTTGGCAGATAGACGATGCTCTGTGTTTGGTGGGACCAGAGGGGCGTGGTCTATTATGAGCTGTTAAAACCTGGGGAAACGGTTAATACTAAAAGTTACCAACAACAATTGATCGATTTGAACCGTTCGCTGCTTGAAAAAAGGCTAGAATACCGAGAGAGGCAACACAAAGTCATTTTTCTTCATGACAATGCTTCATCACATACGGCAAAACCAGTTCGCGACACGTTGGAAGCACTCAGCTGGGAAGTTCTACCTCATGCGGTTTACTCACCAGACTTGGCTCCTTCCGATTACCACTTGTTTGCATCGATGGGTCACGCACTTGCTGAGCAGCGCTTTGGTTCGTACGAAGATGTGAAAAAATGGCTCGATGAATGGTTCGCAGCAAAAGGGGAAGATTTTTACTGGCGTGGTATTCACAAATTGCCCGAAAGATGGGAAAAATGTATAACAAGCAATGGAGCATACTTTGAATAAAGCACTTTTTATCATTCTTTCGAATTTAACATGTTTTTTAGAAAAAAAATCCGCATACAGTTGGTATTTTCTACATCATATAAGGCGGGGCATATAAGCCCTTTGGCAAGGCCACATGGTATAGGCTACGTACAATGATGAGTGCCTAAAGTTCTGGCAAGGTAATCAAGTGTAATGTGTGTTTTAAAATGGAAAACAGTCGCTAGAAGCGGATCCTAGAGACGAGCGCCCTTCAAAAGTACGACTACTTGATTCAAATGAAGAGCATGAACAGAAATGGATGAATAAATTTAAAGCGAGTCTTTGATAGTCGTATGAACTTTGATTTGTTCAGTGAACCCTCTGTACGCCCCAAGTGCTTCCTTAGTCCTCTATTACCTCAAGCCAAAATATGATCCTAAGGGTTGGATACATTTAACTGGGATATCGTTGTTCAAATAGACCTTTACAGATTTGTAGAAATTAATAAGTTTAAAGAATTTAAGCGAATAACTGGGAATTACTACAATAACGGGTGTTAGTATCAGACATACCAACAAAATAATAGCGATTGATATCACAGAGTACTAATATTGAAAGCAGTGATGACTTAAAAATGTAATTAGTATAATTATTGTTGAAATACCTTATTTTATAATAAAATATGGTTATAAAGTTAACAGTAGAGAAACGGCCAAAGTATTTTGTCATAGTAGCTAAGGTTTTATCTCACGGAATTACGTCGGAAAATGTATTAGATGGTATAGTATTTTTCAAGATCTAAGAAAGTGATTTGGCAAATTGATGCAATAAACTCATTAAGCGACCGTTAGGATTTTCGCACGTACCTGGCCGTAACAGGGTCGTGAATTGATATATATATATATATATATATATATATATATATATATATATATATATATATATATATATATATATATATATATATATATATATATATATATATATATATATATATATATATTTCAATATAACATTTACTATTGGCTACTTTTCGTGTTTATAAATATAAAGAATATTCTTCATTTTATCTGCAGTATTATACTGAAATAGTGTGTATTATAAAGTTCAATAGTGTCTTAAAATGTCCGAAGCCGTTTCCATCAGAAGCCGCAAATGTTTGCCCGTTGAGGCAAAAGTGATAGTTAAAAGTGTTTATTTAAAGTTAGTGGAGCGAGGCCACGAAAAGTACTTTTCATTTGATGGAGACATGGAGACATCAGCTTTAAAGCAAGCATTCCTGAAAGTACAATTTGGAAAATTGTAAATAATTCCATAACGCCTAAAAAAGCACGAACGAGATGTATTGATTTCTGTCAAGAAGACTTAATCCGCTGCAAAATTTATGAAATGTATGCGGAACAAAAAGTTCCTACGTTATTGTCACTTTCACGGAGGCTGTCCGAGGATAGTTGTGATATAAAATGTTCCACTACAACTTTATGGCGTATTCTACGTTGTTTGGAGTTTTTGTTCAAAAGGCAAGTTATAATGGAACCACGGCGCTTACAACAACTCATAATGGAATATCTTGAAAAAATATATACAGCTAGATCGGAAAATCGAACGATAATCTACCTAGATCAGACTTGGTATGACACCCACGATACACCCAGTAAAGGATGGATTGATAAATCCAAAAAATGCCACACCAAGCTCCATTAAATAAAGGTAAAAGAATAACTATTTTACATGCGAGGTCAGAAGAAGGCTGGATACTAGAATGTCTATTTCTAGCAGCCAAGAATATTTCAGATTTCAGCTTGGATTATCATTGCTGAAATTTTTGAAGATTGGCTTCAAAACAAATTAATGCCGAATAGCTGTATTGTGATGGATAATGCATTCTATTATAGTCGCCAAATGAATAAGGTACCAAGTTCAACCAGTAGAAAAAGGGAAATACAAGCCTTTTTGTGCGAACTTGACATATATTTCCATGAAAGTTATACAGTTAAACAATTGTCAGAAGTTTTAAAAAGTTACAATTTTTCAAAGGAATATGTTTGTGATAAAATTGCAAAGGAGGCAGGACACGAAATAATTCGGCTTCCACCATATTATTGTATTTTTAATGCGATCGAGTTGATATGGCATAAAATAAAGTCTATTATAGATGGCAGCATTGGTATAACAACTACTAAAAATGAAACGAAAAGAATCGTATTTTCAGAAGTTACCAAAAGTGTTCTTCGTATTTGCTGAACCATCCCAAGACGCGTTTCGCCGTATCACGGCTCATCAGCTGGGCTAGGTTCAGCAAATACGAGAACACATTTTTAGTCCTTTATTTTTAGTTGTTATACCAATGCTGCCATCTAAGCCTTCGAGCAGTAAGCTCAAGAAAGGTGCGTTTCTGCAATAAGTGCCAGCCGTGCTGTGCCGCTCTGCTTGAATAGACTTAGTAAATCGCCGACAGAGTGCAGTATAAGCATCTATTTGTTATAGTTTCCGTTAGTTACTTGGATAAAGGACTAAAAAAATGTGTTCTCGTATTTGCTGAACCTAGCCCAGCTGATGAGTCGTGATACGGCGAAACGCGTCTTGGGATGGTTCAGCAAATACGAAGAACACTTTTGGTAACTTCTGAAAATACGATTCTTTTCGTTTCATTTTTAGTTGTTATGCCAATGCTGCCATCTATGCCTTCGAGCAGTAAGCTCAAGAAAGGTGCGTTTCTGCAATAAGTGCCAGCCGTGCTGTGCCGCTCTACTTGAATATACTTAGTAAGTCGCCGACAGAGTGTAGTATAGGCATCTATTTGTTATATGTTAAAGTCTAATATATGTGCTCACAATAATACCCCCACTTTGAACTTTAAACAGTAGTGTGATTGAGTTGATAAAGACAGAACCTGTAAAAAACTTATTATTGATTTGCAAGATAGCGATAGCGATAGCGAAATTGAACTAGATATTAATTAATATCTAAAATTATAACAAATGTATGCGAGGACACTGTACACTGTTTTAATATATTTGTGTAATTACTATATTGTGTATTATTTAGTACATAAAACATTAAAATTCAACTGTATTATCACAGGTATAATGTGGCCCTGCACGATGCCGCGTCATTAAACAGCCATAAATTATTCACTTTCGAATCTTGTTGAATTTTGAATGGGTATAGGTAGCTAACTCACTTTCTTAGATCGTGAAAAATACTATACTATCGAGCGGGCTATAAAGGACTTTTTTCTTAACACAATAACCTTAAACTTAGAGGGGTTAACAAAAAAAAATGTTTTACTACGCATAATTTGTCCAAGACAAGAATAAATAAGATATAAGACATAAAGACCTACTCAAATGTATGTGGCCTATCTTTGTTAAATGTACATGTTAAGCCCTTTGGTAAACATCGTAATTTTATTGGATTAGGCTAACACTCTATGTATCAAAAAGGCATAAAATAAATACACGCACAAAAGCCACAACACACATTTGGCCAGAATTACTATTTGATAAAGGTTGAAAATACCAATGTTTAATGTTGAAATGCATTTTCTGTGTAAAATTGCTAAATAGCTGAAGTGTTTATTTATGTTAAATTTCAATTACGTTTGACCTCATACTTATCGATAATTATTTGTTTTACTGTTTTTTTTTTAAAAGATAAACAGTGACAGTTTTACCATGCAATTTGGAGCAGCATAAAATTTCAAATGCAGTTTATGGGAAAAATATTTAATTAATAAAAATTATTTTTAATGGTTATTTTAAAGACATCATAGTGGATTTCTGTTTTGCTCTTTTCTCATCAATACTGTGCCTCAGTGGTACTAGTTAAAGCTTAAAATGAATTAAAAAAAAAACTAAATTTATAAGCCGTGAAGATACCAACATACAGATAGGAAATAACTCCATAGAACGCGTTGCACGCGATACACTATTAAGTTTAGAAAGGAGAACCAGCATGCAGAAATTACTAGGCGAATAAGGCTGGCATGAGCAGCTCGTGACTTAACAGAGAGCTAAGGAGAGAAGCATAGGAGAGCTATGAAGAGCAATGGAGACGAACCAAAGTCACTGACATAACTCTCGAGGCGGCAGAGATGAAGTGACGATGGGCACGTCATATGGCTAGATCATCCGGAGACAGATGGGTGTATAGGATCACGGAATGGAGACCCTGAGAAACAGGAAGAAGCGTTAGACGTCCAGAGAAATAATGGAGCGATAATATAAGAGTAGTAGCGGGCAAGCAGTGATTAAAAGTGGCAAAAGACAGGAAAGCATGGAAGAGATTAGAAGAGACCTACGTCCAGGAGAGGACAGTCTTAGATTGAGAAGAAGTGGTGTTAGTTGTGTTCCCGGGGCGACGCTGCGTGCGATGCGCACGATGCGACTTAAGTGTCCTGTGTCGATAATAAGCAGCAACAGCTTACAGGCTTGAGCCTTCATGGTCAAAAATTTTATTATAGAAAGGTTTATTTGCGAAATTATCACTTTTTATTGCATTAAAGAAAATGCAAATGTTAAAACCAGCTGCCAAAACCTGACAAAATTATTAAAAACAGCAATATACGACATTTCAATAAAAATAGGGAGTTTGCTATCTACTTCCGGTTTAATGGAAAGTTATAACTATTTGTATCGGAAAGAATATATATGAATATGAATATTCCGGATTCTATCCAAAGTATTTCTCCATTTTTTCTCCTAATTTTCTGCACCGATTTAATGGTCGATCATCTTAAACCTCACCAAGATCAAGAACTCCCTAATGACAAAAGATAAATAAAATCACCTTCGAAGAGAACTTGTGTGATTTTATGAGTCTTGGCAGCATAATTTCTTAATCACACCTATAAAAATATCGTCTTTTTAGTGTTCCGTAGGGAACACTTATGGGATTATTTCGGTGTTGTCTGTCCGTCTCTCAAACTCGATTTTCTTCGAAATTATTTGACATAGAAAGTTGAAATTTGGTATAAATATAGGAATTGATGACCCAATCAGAGCTGTGTAGTTTTGACAGTTAAATTTTGACTTAAGGTGTTAGTTTTAGGGTTTACCTGGTCATGGACTAGGGTGTTAAATGAAAGTCTGTGAAAACATGAGTTCAAAATATGTATGATATAATACTTGCGTACACTTTTCTTTGTATTATCTTTAAAAAAATTGCGAAAAATGGCTGCCTCGTTCTTATCTCGAAAAGTACTGATTAAAACATTTTGAAAAAATTCTGGAATATTCTTTATAAAATGTAGATTGAGCGAAAATTAGCAAAAGTAAATTTATTTGATAAAAAAATGGAAAGTATGTTTTGACGTATGGTGAAGGTTTTTGTAATATTCAAGTGTACATTATTGTAACCGAGGAGCGGGTCGCTCTTGTCCGAAATAATTTTATTTCATTTGTTTATAATTAAACAAATATTTAGGTAGTAACTATTTGTTTTACACTTTTATTACTAGATTCTAGATTAAGCTAGATTGATCTATTGGCTATTAGGGAACTATTCTATAACTATTATACATTACTGACTAAGAAACAACGTGAAAATGCATAGTGGATCTTAAGATGTCAGGGACCTAATTCACTTAGCCTAGGTCAAGATTTTATTTTATTTTAAAAGCAATCACGTACGGAACACTAATTGCGCAAGTCCCACTTGCAATTGGCCGGTTTTTTATTGTTGTTGACCATATTGTTAAAAGAAAATGTCCAAACAATGCACGATCATTATAATAATAAATTTTAAATGCGACTCTTGTATATGTGGGACATTTATTAAGTGATAATAGAAATAAATAAAAAAATTTTGGTGGATTTGATTACTATGAAGGTAAGTATTTTCAAACCTATCGATCAAGATTACGATAATCTGTTGTGATGGGTGAAATTACAGTGACATAGTTTAAATTAGCTATACAGATAAGGTTAATATGACCAAATTGATAATAATTTAAAATCTTGCTTCTTTCGACCAAATCTACTGAAAAACGGATCCATCCTGATTAGGTCATCCCTGTTATGTTACCTGCGTCTCACGTGGAAAGACGATTATGTAACACACATCGTAACAGAAGTAACAAAACGACTTCTATTCCCGATTTAGGCGTAACTTTGGAATCTGTCTTTTTGTCGGAAGCGACCTCTCCCCCCCCTCCTAATGAGAAGAGGCTTTGGAGCCCCCTAACTTTGATGTTATGTGGTTAAAAATAACGACTCAACAAACCACGAGGTTCATCTGCATCCTCTATCGACCGCCAAGTGATATTAACTTTAGAAGACTTTTCGCTTCTCTTGCAGACACCATCGATCATTTACAAATTAACCATCCAAATGCCGAAATTGCCATCCTAGGCGTCTTTAATGTCCACAACATCAACTGGCTTAAATATTCAAATACTACCGACGAAAAAGGTCGTGAAGCTGAATCATTCTCAATCAGTTGTGGCTTAACTCAGCTTATTAACGAACCAACACGGATCCCTGATCGAGACGGGGAGTTCTCCAGTCTTCTTGATCTGTTTTTAGCCACCAATTCGGAGATTTACAAAGTCACCGTAAATCCGCCGTTGGGTTCTTCCGACCATAAACTGCTTTCGACATCGAGTGTCCTGCCAGTCAGTGACAGAGAGGCGCCTAAACCGCAAAGAAATTATTGACGAAACCAAGGAGGCACACAATCAGTGAATTAGCAACAAACTTCTCGCTTGTCCCAACAATTCCAGGTCCTTCTGGTCAGTGGCTAAGGCAGTTAGTCAAAATTTCACCAAATCCACAATACCACCACTCACACGGCCAGATAGTTCTATTGCAACGACACCTGTTGAGAAAGCAAACTTGTTGGCCGAACTGTTTGCTTCACATTCTACTGCCGATTTCCAAGGAAAAACACCACCTACTATTCCCATAGTGCAGTCAAGGATGCCCGATGTTGTCTTCAGACAGCGTATCATAAGACGTATTTTAATGAAGCTAGACACCAAAAAAGCTTCTAGCGCTGACGGAATACCTGCCATAGTTCTCAAAAACTGTGCAAGGGAACTAACACCAGTTTTCTGTAGACTTTTCAACCTATCCTACAGAAAGGGAATATTTCCTTCTTGCTGGAAATGTGCCACAGTTCAGCCGGTACCTAAAAAAGGCAAGAAGACCTTTCCAAACAATTATTAGCGATCACCAATATGGCTTTCGTAAACATAGATCAACAGAAGATCTTCTGACTTATGTAACACATGTTTGGAACAACGCAATTGAACACTTCGGAGAATCTCGAGCGGTTGCTCTTGACATATCCAAGGCATTCGACCGTGTTTGGCACGATGGACTGTTGGCCAAGCTACGCTCTTATGGTATATCTAAAAAGTTCTGTTTGTGGCTCTCATGTCTCCTCAGAGAGCATTCTTTACGAGTCGCAGTCGACGGATTTCTTTCTAACACCTTTACTGTTAACGCCGGTGTGCCCCAAGGCTCCATACTGTCTCCTACTCTCTTTCTCATTTACATTAACGATCTGCTGGAAAAGACCGGGAATCCAATCTACAGCTTTGCAGATGACAGTACGCTTATCTCTTCATTTACTTTGAACGCTCGGACATCGGCTGCTCAGGCGAATATCCGCAGACAGCAGGAAGTCATTCAACTTAACAAAGACCTGGAAGAAATTCTATCTTGGGGTGACAGTAACCAAGTGGAATTTAACGCTACAAAAACCCAGGCAGCAGTTTTTTCTAAAAAAGTTAACGTTGCTGAACCCGACATAGTTATGTCGGGGCACTCCATTCCCCTAGCATCGTCACTCAATTTGTTGGGCGTTAATTTGGGGGCAAATATGTCCTGGCATGAACATGTTGCAGGCATAGCAAGGAGAACTTCTCAAATGTTGGGAATATTATTTCGAACCAGAAAGCTTTACACTCCACAATAACTGTTAATTCTATACAAAGCTCAAATTCGACCAACTATGAAATACTGCTCCCATGTTTGGGGCTACGCTGCATTTGTTGGATTCTGTTCAGAGGAGGGCTGTTCGTCTGATTGGACACCCCGAACTGACCGGCAGCCTTGATTTACTTTAACATTGAAGAACGGTTGGCGACTTGAGTCTATTCTACAAGTATTTTCATGGAGAGAGTTCGAAGGATGTAGCCCGCTTAATTTCTCCCAGGCGGTGCATGTTAGAAGTACACGTCGCGCTGATACTTCACATCCGTATGAGGTTCAGCTTGTTACTCCTCATACAACGCTTTTCAAGCAGTCTTTTATATGGAGAACATCATCTCTTTGGAATGGCTTGCCCATGACTGTGTTTCCCAACGAGTACAATTTACAGCGATTCAAGAACAGCGTGAATCGCTTTTTCCGCACACGTGTCGCTCCTGTAGCGCTTTAGGGACTTCCCTGCAGCACGTGTGCTAGACCCATAAAAAAATATATATTTTTGTGAAACAGATATATCGATCTTGTAACTTAAAAAGTTTACGTATATTATGATCTACTGGTTTGGGTTCTTAAAATAAACATTTTTTGATATATTATGAAAACTTGTGAGAAAAAATAAAAAGTATATAATATATATAATATATAACATATAACATATAAAATATAACATATAATATATAGCATATATTATATAATATATAATATATAATTTATAATATATAATTTATAATATATAATGTATTCCACAATACAAACATACTTAACGATATATTTTATTACTTTCCATATCCGTTAGAAATGACTGCTAAATGATTGTATGTAATCATTAATCATGTTAGTTGAATTTCCGTTCCTCCATTCTGTTTATTGAATAAATAAATAAATAATATGTTTTCCGATATATCGTAGCAATAGTATTAATGGCTAATTCGAAATATTGATTGGTATAAATTAAAGCTCTGACAAATATGTCAGGATATATCGTTTTTGTTTTATAATATATGGATTAAGCAAGATCGGAGGAAATATTGCTATAATTTCTAAGCTCATGAACAACATCAAATAATGTATATAATGTTTAGCGACATAAGAGCAAAGTTTTATACATATCGAAGTGGAAGATCTGCGAACATGAAGCAGCGAAGTTGACTGATTTATCAGAAAAAAGAATAGAACTTTCTATGAAGGTTTGTAAGAAGTTTAAAATAGATATACAGTGATCTATATTTACGTCATACTAGTAATTTGCATTGATCTGAGAGAAATACGAGGAAAGGTAGGTCTATTTATTTACGTATGTGTAAATAAAGATGGTTGCATCGGGGTTTCCTATGTATCGACAGGTTTGGTCTTCCGTTTTAATTCACAACATGACTAAGTTTAAATCGCCTGAAAAAACTTTAAGACATAATTGCAATTTTTTAAAACACGACTATTTTTAATCGAACTACTCAGTAATTTTAAAGTTTCTTCTATTACACTACGAAAGTTTTCTTATCTTGGAACCTTATTTTTGCACGGTTATAGTACTCATTAAAACACTTCACCAAATATAACCTATATATAAAAAAAATATGTCTAAAAAATATCACCAAAATTGTATAAAATTGTACTTAGTATGGTTCTTAGATTCTATTTTAATACCTATGTTTCTTCGAAAACAAAGGCCGAAACCTGAAATTTACCTGAATGAGAAAATACAAAAAAAAATAAAACAAATTTTATTTAGGTTACCCTATACTGTTCTTTATTAATCTAAGTTTCATTACCCTAGGCATTTTAAAGAATAGACAGGTGACACATAAACATTTCTACAGATCCGAATTTTAAAATGGGATATATTTTTATATAGGCTATATTGTGTGAAGTGTCTTATTTAGTGACAATAATTTGAACGTTTACCGTTCGAACATAGAATTTTACGAAATAAATTTCATATATGTCCTTGTGATATTAATTTTACATCAGGAAAAACAGTTTTATTCACTAGACTGTATAGTTTAAGCAGTCATTAAAGGTATATTTTTTTTCTAAGTGATCTACATGTCCTATCTACGTCCGTAGATGGCAGATTCTGTTATCCGATTTAGTTTTCGACATGGTTAAAACTGAAAGAGATATGTGGATGTAAATACCTTTTAGAAAAAGCATATATCGTATGTGACATTACAGAACGACATATTTCCAAATACTTAAAGTGACAGGCAAAAAATATATTATTTCTTATATTTCTCATTGTTACTCGTCGGATTTAAAAAAGTACTTGTTTTTTATTTTCAGCGGAAATTAAAGTTCGGACGTCTGAAAAATTGCTTTTGTTACGCCATAACCATTTACCGGACTTCTAAACAGAGGTTGGATGGAAAATTTAAATATCTCTCTAACGAGATGTCATATATGGTTGATTTCCTTATATTTAAACCTTCGTGGTTTATAGTATACATGTTAGTGGTGGCGGGGATAATATAAACTCGACTATTAAGAGGTGCATTTGTGTCATGTATGATACCTGTCTTCCTGTCTTCGGATATTAGTGTAAATCGAAGTGACTTTTTTCACTGCTGAACTCCTAAAAGACACTATAAGCAATTAAATTTCCCTCCTTTGAACGATTTTCGCATAGTAACGAATGGTATCTTTAGAGTTCTGTGCGTGCATACAAGGTGTGTTCCATGGGAAATGTAAAATAATAGGTTTTACTATTGATTATTCAAAATACACTTCTTTCAAATCGATAACAGTATTGGAAGGTCATAAAATAATTCAACCCCTTTTTTTGGTCGCCCTTAATACCGCTGTCACGGTTAATTGGATATCCTAAACGGTCCGTTTGAGTTTTAGGATAGACAGAAGGCAGGCGGTATCAAATCCGGAGAGTGATCCTGTACCACGATGCCTTCTGTCATCAGAGAAGGGAAATCCTTGGCTTCTCAGGCGGCTCTTTTTTGATCATTCGTTAATATATGAGGCACAAAGTACCTTCCACTGGTTGTTTCAAAAGGAATATAGCTACTTTTTTAAGGTTTTCATCAGTTCGACTTGTCACTGAAAGGTCCGGCTGCAATGATATCTAGCTTCGATCAAGGAATCTTGCAAACCACTTAAAAATGTTCTTATGACTTCGTCGCCATAAGCAGTTGTACTAATTTCGTCCATTTCGGAAAAAATTTTGCCCAATTTGAAAGAAAATTAATGTTAGCGCGTTTTCTCATGGTGATTTTTCAGAGACACAAAAAAATCTCTACGAACATAAATGTCTAGGGTACTTAGAATTATTCTGTAACACTTGCTTGGAGTGTATGTGTTCCAAACACTTAAATTCTTATCTGACAATCATACAGAAGGCCTGCTTTGATAATTATCTTATTTATAACAAGGTTGTTCTGCCGTGATAGTTTGCTGGAACCATTCAGCAGAGCATAGAGCCTCGGTAACAAGGTTCTGGCTTTAGTTATCGCAGCTGGAGCCTCATCTTGCTCTATCAATTTCTTATAATAATATAGATCTAAATATTTGACCTTGTTACGCCGTGTAAGCCCGTGACCCTCAAGCTTAAGGTGTTCGTGTCTTACTTGACTTGGAGAAGGGAATTATTTGAGTCTTTCCCAAATTTACTTTGATTTGCGATCAAAATAATCTGACAACTTATTGAAGTGTGTCTGGAGCCTGCTGGTTATTATCTTACAGCTTGTTGATGAGGTTCTAATGACAGGGTTATGGGCGAAGCGTTATTGTCCGAAAACGTGTTTATGGAATTTAGATAAATGGTTACGGGGTAATAAAAACAAATTTTTTCATGACGGAAACTTAAAGGATGAGGTCAGCCTTTAAAAATAAATTTCCACTAAGAATCAGAAATAAAACGTTTGTAAATTTCGATACTAAAAAATATATTAAAATATAAAATAAATAAAACGTGGTAATGTCAGACACTTTTCTTGTTGCTACTGAGCTGATAATAATGGACATGTCTATAAAAATTAAGTTTTTTTTAAGTGGCCTAGCAAATTTCTCCCTAACTTTAATCCTTTAATATGGAGCCTAGAACATACAAACGTATGATAACTTATTTGTTAATAAAGTTAACATTATATACGATCAAGCATCAATAATACTGGGGAATGCATAAAATACCCTACGAGGATGTTTGCGAATTTCGCTAATTTATTTACTTAGACTTAGACACGGTATGTACGTATGTGCATTTATTCATCCTAGTATATTTCTCTAATTAAAAAAAGTAATTAATAAAATTAGAAGGCTACCATTTGTTAGCTTAGCGTTTTCTAAAACTTAAAAAGCAACATGGGAAGTTGACAGATAGAAAAATACACCTAATTTTATATAATTCTCGAGTTAATTAAATTAGGTGCTTTTTAATAAATTACTCTTTTTATCAAATTAGTATTAGGATAATTTAATTTTTAAAAGTGGTCATAGAATAGTTTAAGTATTATTTTTAATGGGTTATAGGACTCCCTGCTCAATATGAAGCCTATTCATGAGTTTAATATTAAAGAACCTTTGAAAAAAACAAGCTTATTCCATTGTGATCTTTCTTACAATCTCTTATTATCGACGTTGTGATAGCGTAAGAATTTTTCCTATAATTTTAAAATTTTGTTTTGAAATTTAAAAATTTACTCAATAAAATAAATCGCTTAATACTGTTTTCCAGGTACTCTTCGATTTTGTTGGTACTGTATAGTACTGTCTATCTGGTAAAGTTGTGCTGATAAAGGAATGTTTATTTTCAACTAATAACGATACAGGTGGAAATCAATTTTCATTTACTATATCCTTTTAAAATGATATACGTGCTGCTTCATCACGGTGATAAACGCAATTATTTTTTAATTTATAAATATGAATAAATTAATATATATATATATATATATATATATATATATATATATATATATATATATATATATATATATATATATATATACAGTGCGTCCCAAAAAGTTCTGCATCCCATAATCAAGCATCAAAAGTTTAAAATATTTCATGATATACAGGGAAATAAAAAATAATGATTTATAATGAAGAGTAAAGTGTGTTTAAATTTATAACTCCTGGCGTTATTAGAGATGTAATAAAAGATTTTTCTCGAAGAAAAATCACTTGTTTAGAAAGGGACAGTAGATACACTGAAGCATTTGTGCAAAGTTAGAACTAAACCATACGTTTATTTGTTATGTTATGTACGTAGTAATTAAGTAATGTTGCAATTGCAAAATGAAATGATATTAGCACAAATTTACTATGCATGTAATTGTTGCAAAGCAGATAAAAAGATTATCAAATTTTTAACAAAAATATGATACAATCAAAATCAGTGCACTAGTTTTGAATTAATTTCGTTTTCCTTTATTTAAATAAATAATCGGACAATTACTGACCTGTTTCCTGGAGTTTTTTTTTTTAATTTTTAACTAGGAAGGCCACAAATCTAAACGTGACCATAATTTTTACTTCCTATTAACATTTTCAATTAATATTTTGCTCTGTATTTAAATTCGAAGACACTTTACTCTTTATTATAAATCATTATGTTTTATTTTCCCTGTATACTATCAAATATTTTCAACTTTTGTGGCTTGATTATGGATTTCCATGTGAATGAATTTTTTGTAATGGGGACACACTGTATGTATGTATATATATATATATATATATATATATATATATATATATATATATATATATATATATATATATATATATATATATATATATATATATATATATATATATATATATATATATATATATATATATATATATATATATATATATATATATACACAGGTGTACAAGTATGAAATGCGGATGGTGCACCAATGCAGTTTGTGCTATAAGATTTGACACTGCGCCATTTTGTGGTGTCATCAACAAGTGTCAGATGCACACGCGTAATAAATTGGAAAAGTGTGTGCATAGTGTTGTGTTCAATATGTCGAAATTTATACTGAACAAAGAGCATTCGCGGACAGCATTAATTTTTTGTTTTCATTTGAAGAAAACTGCTGTTGAATCATACCGATTACTTCGAGAAGCTTATGGTGAACATGCCCCATCGCAAGATACGTGTGAACGATGGTTTTGGCGTTTCAAAAGTGGTGACTTCGATGTTGCAGACAAGGAACGTGGAAAACCGCCAAAAAAATACGAAGATGTGGAATTGTAAGCATTGTTGAACGAAGAAGATTACACAAAATCAACTCGCCGAGCAATTGGGCGTTAGTCAACAAGCGTTTCCAATCGGCTACGAGAGATGGGAAAGATTCAGAAGACCGGTAGATGGGTACCACATGAGTTGAACGAGAGGCTAATAGAAAAGCGCAAAAACACATGTGACATTTTGCTCGCTCGGTTCAAAAGGAAGTCGTTTTTGCATCGTATAGTTACAGGGGATGAAAAGTGGATTTATCTTGAGAATCCCAAGCTCAAAAAATCATGGGAAGAGCCAGGTGCACCATCCACATCAACCGCAAGACCGAATCGCCTTGGCAGAAAGACGATGCTCTGTGTTTGGTGGGACCAGAGGGGCGAGGTCTATTATGAGCTGTTAAAACCTGGGGAAACGGTTAATACTAAGCGTTACCAACAACAATTGACCGATTTGAATTGTTCGCTGCTTGAAAAAAGGCCAGAATACCGAAAGAGGCAACACAGAGTCATTTTTCTTCATGACAATGCTCCATCACATACGGCAAAACCAGTTCGCGACACGTTGGAAGCACTCAGCTGGGAAGTTCTACCCCATGCGGCTTACTCACCAGACTTGGCTCCTTCCGATTACCACTTGTTTGCATCGATGAGTCACGTACTTGCTGAGCAGCGCTTTAGTTCATACGAAGATGTGAAAAAATGGCTCAATGAATGGTTCGCAGCACAAGGGGAAGATTTTTACTGGCGTGGTATTCACAAATTGCCCGAAAGATGGGAAAAATGTATAACATGCGATGGAGCATACTTTGAATAAAGCACTTTTATCATTCTTCCGAATTTAACATGTTTTTTTAGAAAAACAATCCGCATTTCATACTTGTACATATATATATATATATATATATATATATATATATATATATATATATATATATATATATATTATATATATTATATATATATATATATATATATATATATATATATATATATATATTGTTGTATATTGTTAAAAATAATGGCACGAGTATTGCAGAGAGTTAGTTTTAAAAGGTAAGACATCTTGCGAATGGCTTTTACAACAATATAATATGAACAGTAATTCTACTAGATCAATTTTAGTTCTATATATACCATAAATAGAGTAAATAATTCAAATTTGCAATAAATTTATGGACTGGTATTGCTAACGACATACATACTTCATGTTAGTATTGCTTGATAGGATGACTTAATTTTCCGTCAGCATGATTTATCTGGTTTACTGTAACACGTGCCTTTGAATATTAGATCGGCAACGAGGTTTAAATATTCAGTTTTTCAACCGATAAGTAGTGCGAAATCTGCCAATGTCTTGGTCACCAAGATTATCAGACTACACTTTCTGTGATTTTGGATGAAAGGTTAGGTAGACGGTAGAAAAGGTTACGCCAATGTATAAAAAATGCTGAAGAGGGAATTCAAAGAAATTATTTTATTTTTTCCGCTGCTACTGATTCTAAACTAGTGAGATGAAGGCTTGGTGTATATTAAATGAGTAATATTTTCGAAAAACTATTTTAGGATACAGAAAAGTACATTTTTATATATGTTAGCTTATTTGAATACTTTAGAGTTTAGTTAGTTTAGTAGTACTAAAATGACTTTATTGAATAGTGTAGTCATGTGAAAATAATGCACCAGATTAAAAACAACATAGTTGATAAATAAAAAATCCCTTTTTCAAATCAATTACTTCTACAAACAGTACCTTTAACTTAAATCGCTTACGGGTTAAAAGAGAAATAAAAACAAGCGAGTGTGTCTCAAGGAGGGCGTGTGATGGTTTTAAAATTCCGCAGAAAGATCAGACATAAAATTGTAAAACGTCAGTAAGACAAGTCCTTTTAGGGTAAACAAGCAGAAGGCATCTAGCTTCCGTTTCCTAACTTCCGGGGTTTTACCAACTTATTTAGTCAACACGCAGAGTGGTGCATAATAGAGAACAATCGCATTCGGTTTTAAAATTGTATTATTATCGGGTGATAGAAATATGATCGCGGAACAGTTATAAGCTATAAATAAAGTGTTTATTGCAACATTTATACCTTGCCGGTTCTGATAACATACTGATTATTTCTAATATTTATGAGAAATCATGACTATTTTTTTTATTTCAATTTTTTAATACACATTGCAGCTAGGCAGCTTTGGCTCTACGGTATAGTTGTGACTTACCCCGATCAAAGACTCGGGTTTCATCCGCGGACGGTCAGGATACTGATTTATTTAAATATAATTGGTTAGGCCACTTACAATGTCATGCCGCTACGCAGCAAACATTGTCACGCATGTTGGTAGGAGACAGCCCAAGCCGAAAAAGTTGAGGATGAGGAGAGCGTTTTCCCCGTTACACAAGCGGTAAAACATTTATTTAAAACTGGAGGGATAGGAAACCCATCCCGATGCCGACGGCATGTTGTTGGTTGGGCCAGAAAAAACTGGTGATGGAGATGGTGCTTTTCTCGTTCTAGAGTGGATATGTTACGGTAAAACGTTTATTAGAAACTGGAGGGATAGGAAACTCATCCCGATGCCGACGGCATGTTGTTGGTTGGGCCAGAAAAAAAACTGGTGATGGAGATTGTGCTTTTCTCGTTCTGGAGTGGATATGTTAAGTAGGACTGGCTGAATCGAGAACAGTCACCAATAGAAACATACTTCTTCGCAGTACTACAGAGACGTTCATAGCTAATGGGCAGTCGTCCGTCGAGGTGCGTAGGAAGTGGAAAATATAGGGTAAAACTGTAAAAACAGTGGGTTGAGAGCACTAATATCCATGTGGTTTGAATCCTATGTAAAATTGTAGGTTTCGCCTGGTTGGCATTACTCAGATGGTGGGATTAAGTGGGATTGGTAATGACTATAAAAGCCTCTTCAATAATCAAATGTTTTGAACTGTCAATTCGAAGAAATTAGCCATCTTGACTTTTTTTAAATAGAAAGCCCTGTATATTATTGTATTTTTGAGTTCTATTAAAAAAAGCCCTTCTGGATATTATTTGTCTAACATACCATATGTCTAAATTGAACTGTTTTGAAATTATAATGGAAACATTTGAAATTTAAAATTAAAAAAAGACAAAAAACTATTAATAAATACTCTAGGTTTATTTTTAAGGTTGCTCAAAATGACTACCGTTAACAGCTGTCATAAACAGCCTGAACAGAGTTTTGCAGAGAATCCAGGGTGATCTGTGCTACTTCATACTGAATTCTTTGTTGTAAATCTTCTACAGTTTTAGGTCGACTTCGGTAAACTTTGATTTTCAAATGACCCCATAAAAAAAATCGAGTGGCGTAAGGTCGGGACTTCTTGCAGGCCATTCTACAGCACCTCTTCTGCCTATCTATCGATTAGGGAAAATCGCATCCAAATATCTATGAACATTGATTTCATAGTGAGGAGGTGCTCCGTCCTGTTGATACCACAGATTTCTGTTAGGGGTATCCAAATTATTTTCATCGGGAGAAAGACCTACAGAAGTTGGAATAACTTGCTCTTGGAGTAACTGTAAATACCGCTGTTCTGTAAGATTTCCATCTATAAAAATATATGATGTCCACAAATCCCTGCCCACACGTTTATCTTTTGTGGTCTTTGAGAATGACTGTAAGTCTGAGTAGAGATTCTCAGTACACCAGTACCGGCAGTTATGCCTGTTCCGTTAAGATAAAATGTGGCCTCGTCAGAAAAAAACAATATTATGAATTAGGTTAGGATCATTTTTGATTCGTTCCATCATATATATGGATTGGTTCAAAACGTTCTTCGATGTCTTCTGATTCCCAATCTCCACTTCTCTCTGTCCATCCAAAGATCTTCTTAAAGTTTTTTTCTCTCGTATTTCCTTATCTATCCTTTCTCGCCAACTTTTTCTCGGTCTTCCCCGTTTTCTTTTGCCTTGAGGTGTTCATGTCATAATTTGTTTTGGTAGTCTTTCTTCGGTCATCCGTTGTACATGACCGTACCATATTAACTGTATTCGTATATCTTCTATAATTGTGTGGTTAATCCCCATGATTTCCCGAATTCGTTCATTTCTGATTCTGTCTCTTCTCGATTTCCCAGCTGCTACTCTATCTCTGTTACCATTAACATTTTCTCAGCCCGTTCTTTCAGTTGCCACACCTTTGAGCTGTACGTTGCTATGCCCTTTATTATGGAATTATAAATTAATTTTTTATTATTTTTAGATATGTTATTATCCCATAGGATGTTGTTTAATTGAGAGATAGCTTGTCGGGCCTGTACATTCCTGTGTCTAATAGCTTCGTCCAATATGCCATCTCTTGTTAGTTGTAATCCTAGATATTTGTATTCATTGGTGTGCTTGATTTGTTGTCCATCTTCTAAAACTAAGTATTGTTGTAATCCACCTATACACATGTACTCCGTTTTCTTTGTATTAACTTCCAACATGACTTCACAAAATTCAACGCGTCTATCGTAGTCATCTTCAGATAATTTTTGCAATAAAATGGGTTTGTGGATGCAATTTTTCTTGACTCAGTTTACGACTTAAGGTACCTTTACTTAAGTTGTGGTCTAGGCAAAGTTGACGAGTGGCTGTATGAGAATTTTCTCATAAAACATCTAACTTTTTATCATCGCTTGTTTTAACTTTTGGAAGTACAGATTTAGAATGATCCTTAACATGATATAGCTTCATGGGCTCGCAAATTCCTGTGTCTAATAGCTTCGTTCAATATGCCATCTCTTGTTAATTGTAGTCTTAGATATTTGTATTCATTGGTGTGCTTGATTTGTTGTCCATCTTCTAAAACTAGGTCTTGTTGTAATCCACCTATACACATGTACTCCGTTTTCTTTGTATTAACTTCCAACATGACCTCACAAAACTCAACGTGTCTATCGTAGTCATCTTCAGATAGTTCTTGCAATAAAATGGCTTTGTGGATGCGATTTTTCTTCGCTCGGTACCTTTACTTAAGTTGTGGTCTAGGCAAAGCTGACTAGTGGCTGTATGAGAATTTTCTCTAATTTCCAATAAAATATCTAAGTTTTTATTATCGCTTGTTTTAACTTCTGGAGGTCCAGATTTAGAACGATCGTTAACATGACCTGATTGTCTAAATCGTTTTAATGCTTTGTTAACTGAGTTGTGGTCTGGTAATAGGTTTTTTCCGATTCGGATATTCTGCGTTACAAAGATCACACACCTCCTGTTGTGTTCTCCTACAGTCTCCGTAACCAACCATCATTAGAAAAGTGATTCTTTCAGTTCCTGTTGAATGTACCACGTAATATCATACGTTCAAATTGCAGTTTCATAAAATGCAGCAATAAACGTTTTCGTCAATAAATCATTTTTTAACGTGTTAAATTGTTACTTGACATAAATGTTTGACACAAGCCAGCTTAAATTTATTTTTTTTTAAGTTGATCTCTTTAATTTCAAATATCAATTACTCCAAAACAGTTCAATTTAGATACATAGTATGTTTAGATAAATAATACCTAGAATTTTTAGTAGGACTCAAAAATAAAATAATATACAGGGTTTTCCACTTAAAAAAAATCTAGATAGCGTAATTTCTTTGAACTGACAGTTCAAAACATTTTATTGTCAACGTCACCATGTGCGCCGTATAACACCCTATAATATTTATTTAAACATTTTTTTGATACACTGATTAATAAATGCTGCGGAATCATTATTCCATACATATAGGGGCACCCTGTATTGTAGATTTATTATGCATCGTTTTTTCTTCATATGGAAAAATGTCGTCTAAAAAATATTGCCGTACAAAAAATAAATTTAAAAGGTGCAAATTCCTGCGTAGCCGGGTAAAAGCTGTTGTGTCGGTGTTCTTATCCACGAATTTGTGGCGGAGTCTGACGTATTGCAGATGTAAAGCGGCTCGAGGCATCGCTTAGTTTTCAACGTAGGCACATTACGGAAATTTATGATTTTACACTCGGTTTATTAAAATATGTTTTAAAACGTGCACAAGGGTCCGTTGTCTGTTGCTTCTTTACCTGAAAAATTATTTTTATACTGCAGCTTTATGATGTATAAAATTAATGCCGTAAAATGTAGATATTCGTACTACGGTAATATTTTTAGATAAATTTCAATAAATGGACACTACAGTTACAGTACACTACAGTTAATTTTCTATCTACAGTTCTCTAAAGAGTTCACATCATAGAGGTAACATTTTTATTATGGATTTCGCTGAAACTCAAATTAAGTATTAGTTTCTGCTTCCATAAGACTGAAAAATGATCTAGTGGATAGTAGTTATGTAACTTTCGCTATTTGTCAGACTTGATATTTAGAAAAAATCGCAGGAAACGAGCCTATTTGTTAAAATTCCGAAACGTTTTTTTATCGGTTACTTTCCCGCTTGAATTATGATAACTTTTTTTGGATGGATATCGGTGAGAATTTCGTAATATCCGTCAAGGTTGTCCAAGTGCCGACAGATAATAGGTGTTTCAATTAATAATGTCGATATTTTCGCAACATTTAAGCGTTTATTTCCATCAGAAAATGAATCACCTTAATAATTAAAGTATTGGCCATCGTTAGCTATGACTTTTTCCCATCTTCTACAGTTTCAGGTCGACTTCGGTAAACTTTGATTTTCAAATGACCCCATAAAAAAAATCGAGTGGCGTAAGGTCGGAACTTCTTGCAGGCCATTCTACAGCACCTCTTCTGCCTATCTATCGATTAGGAAAAATCGCATCCAAATACCTACGAACATTGATTTCATAGTAAGGAGGTGCTCCGCCCTGTTGATACCACAGATTCCTGTTAGGGGTATCCAAATTATTTTCATCGGGAGAAAGACCTACAGAAGTTGGAATAACTTGCTCTTGGAGTAATTGTAAATACCGCTGTTCTGTAAGATTTCCATCTATAAAAAAGGGACCAATGATAGGACGTCCACAAATCTCTGCCCACACGGTTATCTTTTGTGGTCTTTGAGAATGACTGTCCCCACCTTAATAATTAAAGTATTGGCCATCGTTAGCTATGACTTTTTCCCATCTTTCTGTCAAAAAAATGGATTCCGCACCAGAAGAACTTTATCTTTTGAGCCAAATCTTCACTTTTTCGTAAGAATGTAAGTATTGTTCTGGAAATTTGGTCTGCATCGATCGAAATGAGTGGTGGTCTGAAGGGGCTAAGTCCGAAGAACGTCTCATTTGATGTTTTCCATATAGTTTTTAACACATTTTGTAACATGGGGGCCGAGCATTGTCATGTTGAAAAATGACTTTATCGTGTCTTTGGGCATATTCTGGTCGTTTTTTTTTTTCCTCCAATGCTCGGTTCAACTTTATCAATTCTTGTCGGTATCGATCGCCAGAAATCGTTTCACCAGGTTTCAGCAGTTCGGAATACACAGCTTCCTAAATACACAGCAAAGCTTTTTTCTCTATATATTGCGCCCTGGTTGTGATGTTGATGGCTGGCCTGGGTCTACACAAGTTTTTTGGGTTAGAGCATGTTCATCATAAGCTTCAACCAACAATCGATAACTTTCTTCAAATGAAAGAAGGGAAGGAACTTCCCCGCAACACGTCTTTTTCTGGTAAGAAACACGACATATTCAAAACTACGTGTATGAAGAATTATGTTTTTCGCACAATGACAATTAATAACGAACTGGCTTTTGATGGCGTATGTTTATCTTCCAAAATGTCATAGATGTCACTAGTCTATACCACCAAGTATAAGTAACGTCATTTCTTAGCAAAATCGACATTATTAACCGAAACACCGGCACCTTTTGAGACAACGCGATAGTGCTGCCACGGGCGTCATTACCTTACCACTTGCAAAGGAACATTGTTATTTTATCAATTTTACAAAATATACAAAACCTTTAATTTCAACCTCTTTTTTAATGTTTGCGAAATTTTTAAAGAATAGAAAACTTAGAACTGACTTTAGAAACTATTGTAGGTCCTTTACTCACTTTTAAACCTAAATCTGATTTATTATGCCTCTGTCTTGCAATAAAAACAAACATAACGCTTTAAAATTCTGTTAAATTGAAAGTAAAATGGGTACAATTTCAAAAAAAAAAAACCGGCCAAGTGCAAGTCGGACTTGAGCAATTAATGTTCCGTACGGTGGTTGATTTTAAAATAAAATAAAATCCAATAGGATCAAATATGTCTTCTCACGTTTTTTCTTAGTCATTTAGGTATAATAGTTACAGCATCTTAGCTACCTAATAGCTAATAAATGAATCTAGCTCAATCTAGAAATTAGTAATAAAAGTGTAAAACACATTTACTACCTAAATATTTGTTTAATTATAAACAAACAAAATAAAATTAGTTTGTCTCGGTACAGTGACGCTCGACGAAGTAGCAGTAATGTAATGAAAAACTATATTAAAAAAACTTCCACCATATTGTCATGCAATAGAGTTTTTATATACCAGATAAATTATCAAACGTGATGCACGCACTTAATCTACATTTTATGAAGACTATTCCAGAATTTTTTTCAAAATTTTTCCAGAACTTTTTAAAATACGGTGGAAGACAAGGATTTTTGGCCATTTTTTTTAAGTAATACAAAGAAAAGTGTGCTCAAGACCTTTTAGATATTTTTAAACTCGCATTTTCACACGCTTTCATTTGACACCCCACTCGATGACCTGGTAATTTTTTTTTTCATTTCCGATTTTACTCCCCAAAACTAATCCCTTCAAAATTTAACTTTCAAAACTACAAGGCTTTGATTGGTCCATCAATTCCTATATTTGTGCCAAATTTTAGTTTTGTACATTGAATAACTTCGGAGAAAATCGGGTGTGACAGACGGACAGACACCGAAGGGCTCTGATAAGTGTTTCGTACGGAACACTAATTAACTAGGTAAATTAAATAAAATTAACATTTCTGGTCTCAATTTGATTATCGAATAAAAATAAAAAAAAAAAATATGACCAAAACGATTTATAATTAGTTAATTACACAGGTCAACATTTGATCTAAAAAAAAACACTCGGAGCGGTATGGTCCTTATGGGGTTTTTGGGGTCGCTGATTACGATGAGCGGGTTGGTTAACCTTCATCACATCAGATTCAAGGTCAATTGAAGGTCAAATAGAGAAAACACCGTAGGAAAAATCCGAAAAAATGTATGCATATGTTTTTGAGGTCCCTGAGTCCGAACTCGTAGTTTGTTTGACTCAAGCCGCCTTTCAGAGGTCATTATAGGTCATTTCATCATCAGTTTATGTTTATTTGAAAAATATGTATGGTCATTTTGCGTTGTTAAATTTAATTTTGTTTTTATCGTACACTGCGAAGCATACTGAGCTTAATTTACGATACATTTTTATTGATTATATCTTATACATATCATTTTACATTTACGTTAATATATCACAATCAAAAATGTCTTTTATGCTGCTCGGTTATTACAAGGGAATTAATATGTGAAATATAAGCTAAATAATGGCAGGTAGACTGATGCAAGCAAATGTTTTAATACTGTTTAAAGGTACTTATTAGTAAAACTTAAAGTATTGTTCATATCAAAAATAGACTATACAAATATTTTGACTAGTTTTGTGACTGTGAAATAGACTTTTAAAATCTAAAAAAAAATTTGACCTAATTTTTGTACTCTCGATGTTCGTTCCATATATCTAGTAAATTTAAAGTCCAGCCCGACTGTGTTTCTTGAGGTATAAATGCAACATTGTGCGCTATGTTATGTTTAAATTTCGTTTTATAACTCAATTCCCAATACATTTCAAATTAATAATTTTAATGTCGAACAACCTTGTTATCAAGTAACCCTTAATCTGTATACTTGAATACTTAATCCTTGTCGACAAAGAAACTCTAATACCCAATACCTTTGAACCCAATAACTTACTTGTACAGTAATCCTTATATCTACTTATACTCTCATATTGTCTTATATAATACCTCAATGCGTAAGTTAACTACTAAAAATGATTCGGCTCATACTTCGTAAAGAGTCTCGAGTGTCCAAGTAGATTTTCGAAATCGCGCAGTCAGTATTTAATATGAATTAAGCATAAGAGTTTGCTTCTTTTAGTATTTATCAAAGCATGTGTATGTTTTTGAGTACTACTCTAAACTAGAACGCTTTCGTTTCTCGTGAAATGATCTTCGACTTGCTTTTCTTTTATGAGATTTATTTGATTCTCGCTTCAGGCTCCAGCAATAATCTGCCAACAGGTTTATCCCCCAAACACCTTGATACCTTTTTTCAAATTCACTCAAGTGCTGGTGCATCCTTTCTCCATGTTCTTCGCTAAAATCTTGGAGATTTTCAGGGAACCAATCAAGGTGTGAATGGAGAAAATGCAGTTTCAGGCTCATTAAACACCCCCATTTCTTTATAATTTTGTACTAAATTTCCAACAATATTTTTGTAATTAGGGTCTTTATGATTTCCAAGAAATTTAGTCGTCACCTCTCTAAAACTTTGTCATGCTGCTTTTTCTTTAGCATTCATTTTCCTCTCAAATGCATCATTTTTTAGGAGGTCTCTTATTTGTCGTCCAGTAAATATGCCCTCTTTTATTTTAGCTTCAGAAAGATTAGGTAGCACTTTAAAAATATGCATGAAAGCAAGACTTCCGTTTCGGCTCATAGCCTTGACAAGTTGCTTTGCAATACCTAGTTTGATATGCAAAGGTGGAAGTAGGACCATATTGGTTGATATCAAAC
Organism: Pachyrhynchus sulphureomaculatus; assembly: GCA_019049505.1. Classification (NCBI taxonomy): domain Eukaryota; kingdom Metazoa; phylum Arthropoda; class Insecta; order Coleoptera; family Curculionidae; genus Pachyrhynchus; species Pachyrhynchus sulphureomaculatus. The sequence continues at coordinate 172,186,090 of CM032456.1, forward strand.
TTGGACCTATGATGTTTTTTTCACCTGGAATTAATTCTTGTCTCAACGGCCAGTCTTTCCTCACATAATGCTCATCTCGAGCCCGACTATTCCATTCACAAATAAAGCACGGATAAGAAGTGTTTTCCAGATTGCTATCCCAGTAATATTGTAAATATTCCACACCCACAAAGTTCCCACTGGTTTTGATCGTAATTCAATTTTTGCAATAGCAACTCAAAATTATGGTATTCTTCATCTAATACAACAGAATGAGCGACTGGTAAATATTTCCATTATGTAACAAGATAGCTTTTGAGCTTCTTTTTGAAGAATCTGTAAACAGTCGCCAATCACTTGCTGTGTATTCTATACCGTATTCTTGCACTAACCCTTCAATATTATGGCAATAGACTAGATTATTCATTTTAGTAAAATATTTTCTGAATGGACGTTCTCTCGAACGATAGACAGAAATTTTTGTTCCTGTGGATAGACAATTTTTTTTCTTTTAGCCTAAATGCTAAAAGCTCTGATCTATCTTTCGAGAGTCCCAAGTCTCTGCACAGATCACTTAATTCGTTTTGATTAAATGTTTCGGCTTCCGATATATAATTTTCCTCAACATCTGATTCTTCTGTGCTGAAATTTTCTCTTTCTTCGTGTTCGAATGTTTCATCTGGCATATCTTCATCAGTTACCACTTCTTGTCCCAATTCATTAATTTCCATGATATGATCAGAATTTGTTTCAATAAGAACTGGTAAAGTCACAGATGTTACACGTGCATATGAAATAGAATCCTTATTCTTTCGGTTGTACCCTTTCAAGTTTGTTAAGCACAAGTAACAGTCGGTGGTATGGTCTGTTGGGGTCTCCATATCATTGGCCGAGAAAATACCTGGTTGTTAATTCTATATAGAACATTGCGGCATTTATGACATATAGATTTTGGTGTGTAAGTGTTATCCAATGAGCTTGTATCAATATGATAAATTTGGTGATATTTTACTTTTAAACGAATCTGAAAACATGAATTTTTTTGTGGAATATACTCCCTACAAACAACACAAAAATTGTCGAGTTTAATGGAACATGACGAATTTCTTGTAGCATTTGACTCTACAGAGGCCAAGTTTCCCATCAATGTAGAGCTACGGTCGCATGATGACGACGCCTGCGGGCCCGCTTTCCCACCCTGACCAGCCGCCGATTCTGGGTTTCCGGGACCCTGCCTCGTAATTTTTTTAGGAGTAGTTGCCATGACGGCATAAATGCCGTAACCCAGGGACTTCGCCGGATAGTGAGACAATTCCGTTGCTCACCGTCACCACGTGGAGGTGCCCTGGGTGTAACTACACCTTAATACTGGAGTTTAAAGCGAGACTGAGCTAAATTTATAAAAAAGAAGAGAATAAATAATTTCGCGAGGAATGAAAAAGCATTTTATTGTCAAAGTAAAACTTCAAATATATATACAAAGATACTTAAAATGACCACCGTATATTTTTTGAGCATAAGATCATGCAGGATTTGAACTGAATGATCTGAAAAAATAATAGATGAATTTTTCAGATTTTTTCTACGATTTTTTCTCTATTTGACCTTCAAATGACCTCTGGGAAAAGGCGTAAGGTCAAACAAACTACGGATTCGGACTCAGGGACCTCAAAAACATACGCATGAATTTTTTCAGATTTTTCCTACGGTTTTTTTCTCTATTTGACCTTCAAATGACCTTGAATCTGACGTGATGAAGGTTAACCAACCCGCTCATCGTAATCAGCGACCCCAAAAACCCCATAAGGACCATACCGCTCCGAGTGTTTTTTTTTTAGATCAAATGTTGACCTGTGTTTATTAGTTTAACGAAATTAAAAACAACAAAATTTAACGATCAATTATTTAACTCTAATGATTGACGTATTCAATCAATATTATTAATCATGCTTTTTGGTATCGACAGGAAACTTTTTCCATTTTATTTTTTTTCTTTTATGTAGATTGTTCTATGCAAACATTTTGTGGGGCGTAATTTAAAAATATGTAGCAATTTTGCATTTTAAGACAAAAGTTTACATAACTGATCTAAAACAATTTGTAGTATAATTTCCTGCTGCACTATAAAAAAGGCATTTCTACAGATAAGGTACAAGATATTTTAAAATTTTTTTAGATTTTTTTGTGTTAGAATCATTTTACGTTAATTGTACTCGTAGTATTGTCCGTTCTTCAAAAGCGTTTTTATATAACCATTTTTTACATTTAAAGCCATATTTTATAACACTTTTGTTATGCAGCATATACTCCTGTTCCGCGCTTTCGGATAACTACTTAACCAACAAGGACGGAAGAAAACATATGACGCACAATTATTAGACATTTTTACCAATTACGTTTTGTTTGTGCACTTTATACTACTATAGTACACAAAATCTCATTCATATTTAATGGTATTTTTTCAATATTTCTTAGAATAAATTTCTTTTTTTGTTTCCTGAAATATTTGTTTCCATGCTGTAGATCTCTATCAAAAATGCTTTCTACCCGAAATTGAATTTAAGGAAGGTTAGAATAAAATTTAATACGAGTAGCCCAAAGGCATGTAAATTTTGGAGGAACTTGCTCAATATTGGTTGAATTTCTGAGGTGTTAATGCGTAGGTATTTTATTATTTGACGTTTCGTAAAGTTCTGTATATATATTTTTTGAAGTTATAAGTACGATTAAAAAAAAAACGATAACAAGCAGCTGATGATTGATGAAACTGAATAATTTCAGTTGTAACCACAATTACTAACTCTTATTTAAAATAATATTATAAAATTAGATTCAAATTGTCTGTTGGTAAGCACTACTAGATTTCATTAAAAAGAAAAAAGGAATAGCAGAATAGGGAACCTGATTTAAATTTTAAAATTGTAACATATGTGAAAAACTGGGATTCATTTTATCAAAAATTGAGAAGCTACAGTTTTTGGTACCTAACTTACTTTAAAATAAAGGTAGGAGCTAATTCTTATCAAGTAAAAATGTAAATATGAGAACATAGAGGTGTAATATAAATAATTTGTAAAAGTATATTTTTAACTGTACCATATTGGGAATGTGGAATCTTTGGCACAATGACACTACTCAGTATATATTACCACTATACCAAAAACCCTTATTTTTGTGCTCGACGCGAGTTGCGCTAACCGTGTTAGCTTCATTAGTCAATCATCGCTCCTGATGAAACTAATATGGTTAGCGAGAGGCGCGTCGAGTGCAAAAATAAAGTGTTTGGTGTAGTGGTGATACATATTAAGTAGTTTAAATATACACAAATTGTATGACACAATTATTTAAAAAAGAACAAACATCTGAGGCAACATTAGTTACACATTAACTACTAAAAAAAATACATTTATACAAAGGCCCCAAAGATATCGGTTATTCACATTGTCACAACAAAAAACATATTTGGGTGTGGATAACGTAAAAATTACATAAACATATTATTGAGCAAGATCCTTGATTTGGCTAAATAATAAATATATAAAGAAATAAATAATAGAAACTGTCAGCTTCTATCAACAGCCTCTACATACCTATTAAATTGCACTGGTTTTTGAAATCTTACTGCTGATGTGATGAAACTTCGTTTACGGAAATATATAAACAATAATGAAATCAGTTTTTATTTAAGACCTTCAAATTCAAACAGACATCGACACCTTTAACATAGGTGTAGCCGCATAAATTGAAATATACTGTTTGCACGACACGAGTTTTAAGGACAAGGAGGCTAGACTCATAGACATCAGAAGAGTGAATGAAAATGAAATTTTTTACTTCGAAAAGAAGAAAACGGCTTGAAAAGTTATAAATAAAGAGCCGATTAGATCTAAATAATGTTTGAAACATTTTATTTTTTATCACAAATAGGAAACATTACAAACACAGCTTGTTAACATTTTCAAAAATAAATGTTAATTAACTCCTTTTTAAAAATAACTAAAATAAGGCATCTTTAAAGTAAAAGAAAGAATTGGATTAACTGTGAATATAAGAAAAACCAAGTAGATCGTAATAACAAAGAAAAATCTACCACCAGAATCTGTCGAAATCAGGGAAGACACCGAGGAGCAGGTCTCCATATTTAAATATTTGGAAAATTAAATGTAACACAAGTGGGACCCAAGAAAGGAAATATATTCCCGAATTAAACAGTCCCTAGTAACATACATGAATATAAATAAATTTTTCCATCTCAGAAATCTCAGTCTCGAAATCTGAATGAGAATGGAGAATTTCATCTAATAAATCTCCATCTTACCTGTCTGTGGGGCATGGGTCATTTACTTCACTTGATCGATCGAATGTATCGATGGAGATCGAAAAACCCCTTGTTCTTTTGCTAACTTACTATATTCTATTAGCGTCTCTAAGCTTTCCTCGCACTGTTACGGGTTTATGTGGCTAAAATATGAAAGAAGAATTTCGCCGCTGGCACTCTTTTGATAGCCTTTCTGTTATTTGTAGCTCACTGAGGATTGACGTGTGGGTCCTCTTTGGTTGGCGTTAGGAAATGGGAGTTTTCTTTCTTCCTAGCGGATGAGATTTGTTCATATAGTTGCTTAATTTTTTAAGATTAAGAAAAAGAAAAAAGCTCGTGAAATTCCTTAAATATTAGCCACTCGCTTCTCTAAAATTATGCATGACCTAAATTGGGGATAAGGAAAAATATGCAGGCATACAAAATAGCGTTAATAACATGGAGAATACATATTCTCCGTGCTATTGTATGGATGTGAGTGCTGGACCCTTTACCCTTTTTGAAAAACAGAGAAACGGTACTAGATATCGATATCTTTTGAAATGGACATTTATAGACATATTCTTCGCATCTCCTGGGTACAAAAAATAAAAAACATAGAAGTACTGGAAAGAATGAACAAAATGAAGGAACTACTAAAAACTATAAAAATAAGAAAAACTCAATATTTCGGCCATATAATGAGGGGCCCCAAGTACGAATTGCTACGTCTAATTATTGAAGGCAAAATAAAGGGCAAATGATCGATCGAAAGACGATAGAATTCATGGCTGAAGAACATCAGAAGGTGGTTTGAAACTGCTCTGAGCTCTGAGTCAAGAAAAAACACTCGTATATTTCCATTTAGACCACTAAAAATAAATTTATATGAACTTAAAGTTTATGGGTAGTAATCCCAGAGCACCGAGTGGCGAGACGTAAGGTTGTATAAATTTTTGAAACCCGAGCTAGGAACTGGAAATGATTTTTAATATATGATGGTTAGGTCCCATACAGGAACATTCGGATTGAATTCTGTAGTATACCGAAGTATTAGAATATGCTTCAGTCTAAGGCAGATGTATACGTTTATTTACTCTGTGATAAAGTTGAATATTGCATATGAGTTGCACGTTTCAACAACAATCGACGTCCTCACTGTTTGTAAGTGAGCGATAATAGTTAGTCAATTCGGCTAGTTTAAATTCGGTGTTGAAGACGTAAAAAAGTTGGTTTATCCGATATTGGGAGAATGCATGTAAAAATCGTGTATGCAATATCCGACAGGTGTAATAGTTGGGGAAGTTAATCCTGAAGTAAGTCTTCCTAGACTTGTTGTAGCATTGGTGCATTACAAGCCCACGTCGTGTCCTCAGCATATTTCAAAATGTTGTGGCAGCTACACTTCATATTCAAGTAGTCGATATGTCAGCGTACAAAGGGCTCAAATTGCCAGTTTATGGTTTCTTGTATATATTCTGTATATGAAGGGTCATCTGACAAGCAGTAAGCGTTCCTTATATTGATAGTGACGAATACTCTAGTGTAATTTAGGTTAAAAGTTAAACAGGATATAAATTGTTTTACGCAATCTTAAAATTATCAATTGTAAATAAAATAAATTATTAGATTAGGCTAGCTAATTGGGGTTAGTTAATGAGCCACTTACTGTATAATGAAGAACACAAACATTAGTAGACATAAACAGAAGCCACAGGCGTTGACAGTCAGTTCTGGGCTGCACTGGCAATATATATAACATAGTAGTAACTTGGTAGACACTGGGTGGTAGTAAGACGGAATTATTTGTGATTTATTTTGTACAGCACTACAGCACTAAACAGCTCGCTTGAGTAGAAAATTGCTAAACACTAACTAATAGGTCAGTACGTGGGGCTTTAGTGAACAGAACTGAAAAAGTTTTTTGGTCAAGTAAAAAATTCTTTTATATTTCACTTTCTTTCTTCATTTTGGGAAGAGTTTTATTTTTCAGAAAATTCAATTTTTTGCTAATTTTCAGACGCTATATAACCTCTTTAAAATTTATTATAACAAACTAAGCTTAGTTACATCTAAAATTCATTCTATAAAAAAAAAAATCTATTTTCGTTTTGCATATGATGTAAACATGGTGGCGAACTATAATACAAATCTATGTTTTTTGTTACATTATTGCATATTGAAATATAGCGTGGTTTTTAACTTCATTTAAGATTTACGTGGTCATATTATTGTAAATTATTATCAAAGATTGTAAATATAGTTCTGCGTATCATATTATTATAAATTGTGAGCAGTCTCTGAATTTCTTCTTGTTTTAATAGATCGGATACAGTTTTTTGGTATATTTTTTATTCGAGAGATAAATAAACAATCCATAATATGGATTTTTATTATAAAACTCTTGAGATTTCGACGGAACAAGTTAGCAGTATCATTTTTTAATGGTTTTTTAATGTTACATCTTTTTCCGGTAAGAAAGTTCTGTAAAGAACGGAACAAATGACGGAAAATGAAGAATTTGCCATTCTCATTAGTCTACCTTTTTCACAGTGATTGTCATGCTGTAGAATATCACCCTTCTAATTGACCACTGCGGATTTTCTATACCCTAAACTTGATGAATCCCGTCCAGTTGTTAACGAAAAGCTTGCTGGTGATCATTTGGTTTATTGAAAGCAGCTTAAAATGATTTAGTTCCATTGGATGCACACCATTCCGTTTCTTGAGCGTGGCGGTTTGGGAATCTCACTTTTATATAATGAAATTCATGTAAAGAACATGTTTTTTTCATCTTTTTTATTAACCTCAAATTTTGAACGGGAAAACAATAATTTTTAGGCGCAAAAAAGGTTCGCTAAATTTCATACTTTCAGAATTAGTTTTTATGGTATGATGTTAAGAATATCACGGATTGACTTTATAGACGCCTGATATAAAACCGACATTAATTGTTACCTGACCTGATAAAATATGTATTAGTGTAAAAAATTCAGATTACTTAATTGGATCTTTTTCAGTTCTGTTTAATTTTAAAAGCTCCAACAAAAAACAATTAAAACCCTGCAAAATATTAACAAAGATTAACACAAACAGCCAGTGGTTGGTCTAATAACTTTGGTTTAATAACAATAGAAAATAAAAGGTACAATTCAATCAAGTACATGCTCAATATGTATATAAGGTATTATAATAATATTGTAAAGACTCAAAATAAAAACATAATAAGTCACCCAACAATTACAAAAAAAAAACTGTGGCTTAGGAATAAAGAAAACTTAAACAACAGAGGATGCCAACGCGCTTACGCCACGAGAACATTTCTTACAAGAAAAAACAAAAATAAACTAAAGGAAAACTAAATCGAAAAACCAAGAAACATGAACCCAACATAACATATATTTACGGAACATCCTCGTCATATCTATAATATAGAGCAAAAATACAGTTTTCTTATTAAAGAGAAAGAAGTTTACATAGATCATATAATAGTAACTTCATCATTATTCTCTAACTATAGTCAGTAGTTAAACATATTAACTGACTGAATTTGAATAGTTTTTTTAAAGACTTGTTCTATTATTTTTAAGTACTGGCCTGATAGAACACTAAATCCATAGATTTGTACATTGATGGTCTAAATAAGTTATTCTGAAGACAAAAATAAGAAAACTGTATTTATGTTTGAAATACAGCCAAAAATAGAACCAATATGGTGCGTCGTGTTCTAGCTTTATCGGGTTGCAATTTCACCATTAGTTTTTATTAATATCTATTTTTTTAAATTTTTTAAAATCTTTTTTTAAAAAATGTCTTTTGGCTTATATAATTTTTAATAGCTACACGAAGATATACTTATAAAAAATAAGTGTACCTATGTATACGTTCTAGTTTGCTCATAAAAAATAATTGTAGTTTGGATGTCAATTAAAATACGTCTTAAATTAAGGAGTTACTAACTACAGATGACAAAGAAATTTAGGACTTATATTAAGAATGTAATTTTAATGATAGTATAAACCTTGCAACTGAGAGACGAAACCTTGTTGTGTAACCGCAACAGCTTTGGTTTAGCAAAGTTAAATACGACATAGCCTGAAATAAACAACAGCGATGTGTAACGCATGGGCGTATCTTTATTGCTTATCTCGAACTATGTCGTGTGTAACTCAACCAAACCAGATCTATCGTGGTCGTACAATCTCGCTTCCTATCTAGGTCACCTGTATCGATAACAAGGATTGGACATCCACTTTTAGAAATGTGTGTTATTTTCACTATAATAAGTTAATAAATTCGTTCCTTCGAAAAAAAAAAACTAATAGTGATTTTATTAGTCCCAATTCAGCATTCCTTCTAATGCAATTAAACTATAGTACCCTACTGGTTCCCATCGATTATTTAAATGTATGACCATATACAATAATTATTTTATTAATGTACAGGGCGGTCGGTTGTGGACCACAGTTAACTAGTAAAAATATCTCACAGTTCGTAAAAATAGCAGCTAAATCCTGAGTTGGGCACACTGCACTGCCGCGGTGCTTCTTTGTACAAGGAAAATGTAGTACAAAATTAATTTTTTGGGGTGTACTGGCTTCTTTGAAAGTAGATATGATAATTGATTAAAAGGTAGAAATTGTGGTAAAGCTGTAGGTAAATCGGGTGTACATAAATTTTCGGAGAAAAGCCAAAGTCTTAATATTGGTAAAAAAGTTACAGTCATTTAGAAATATAAATGTATGTAAGAACATGTATTTAGTAAATAAAATATTATGATATTGCTTATGAGAACGTATTAGGTAGGAGGTAATATTATTATTAGTCTTTTAGTTATTCTTGCATTGAGAAACGCAACATTCTGTGCTATAAGGGGCAATCGCTTCTAAAAAGCTCAAAATTTTAATAAATGCATCGAAATATAACAAGAGATACAATTATGTTGTATGTAATTTATTGAACTTACTAGTACATGTAGACAAAACAATTCGGTATATTTTTTGGTTATTGGAATAATTTAAATATGTTTTCCAGTATGAGCTTGCTTGTTAAAATTTATAAGACTATCATGAATTAATCTACATGAAAAAAAATTACGGAGTGATAAGTGAGTGTTTATTGTTCTCTAGAATAAAAAAAAATATATTGGAATGTAAGTTTCGAGTAACAGAGTCCTTCGGGAAAATTTAGAAACTAATAGAATGTTAAAGAAGAAATAAAAGATACCATTCTGATGTGGCATTCAATATAAAATGATGTCAGAGTATTCCAACACTAGCGGTTATAATCTCTTAAAAGTAAGTAAGAGTGAATAAAAAAAATAAAACGGAAATCCGTTCTCTAAGGTTCCAAGTGTCTTCTTCTTGAAGATTGTCAACACTGTTCCTTATCAAAGCTTTTTTAAAGATTCGGATTATTTTTGAAAGTATTTATATTTTATTTGGTGCCATATGACAAAAAACTAAAAGACTCGATTGCATGAAGACATGAAATCAATTTAATTGCAACTGATATTTAAGATATGCCACAATTTCTACCTTATATCGATCCTAAATATCCAACGTTATCTTTAAACCTACTATATCTTTGGTTAATACGGTTTCGCTCCATCTTTAGCCCTCTTCAGTTGGACTTTGAGCCTTTTGGTACCAATTTGAAATCCGTTCATGGCGGCAATAGCTTGCTGTGCGGAATTTGCGTTGTCAAATGATACAAACCCGAAACATTTCGACAGATTGGTCTGTTTGTCAATGAACACCTTTGCGGAAATTACTGGGCCGAAGGGCAGGAACGTGGATGCGAGATCCGTGTCAGTAAACTCTTGAGGCAGATGGTAGATAAAGAGGTTACAGCCCTCGGGACCTGAAAAAATATTGGTTTTAGATATGGCAGGTGGTAAAATTTTTTGAAATAAAATAATAATAATAAATTGTCGATTGAATAAAGAGTTTTATCATACAAGATGCCCAACAAGCATGAAAATAATTAATAGTTTTATATATATTATTGATAAATGTGGATAAAATAATATTCCGCGTTAGGTGGTGATGTATGTCGTTAGGTCAGAATGCGCTAGATAAAATTTGGAATAATCAGTCGAACGCAACGTTGTTAGGGTTAGTAACAAAACAATACTGCTAACAGTTGAATGTAAAAAATAGTTTACTTTAGCAAGAGAAATAATAATTTTTTTTGTGCAGTCTTTCAGAAAATTACCACTTTTTAATCATTTTATAAGCTGAGGGCTTCATCACACGAATGCGAATGGTATAACTTGAGTATGATTTAAAGTAGTAATCATTACGTAGTGTTAGTGGGGCAATGAGGTATTTTGTCAATATTTCGTATATTTGTCATGACAAATTTAAAAAAATGATCGCTCATTTATTATTTGCTATATTAGGTAGTACTAATGCATGAAAAAAATTGAACACGTTAATTTGTGGAAAGTGGCAGTATTGTAGCAGGACATGTAAGCTTTCAGGATTCCGCCTATGATGTCTTCATACAACTCTTGATAGGAAACTTCCACAGGTTATAGAGTTTATAAATATAATTCTTCTGGATTTCTCCTGTGTCAATTGACAAAATGATACTGACGTTTCCCCGACCCTCCTGTCGCCTTCCTCAGAGCTTGTCCCGAAAACTAACATCTTGCTTTGCACACTCACCTTTCTCACACGATGTAGAGTCAACAATACCATCCTAAATTTTATGAAAATCTTTCACCACATTAAGATCCCTTCGTCCAACAGGATTTATAAGCGTACAGGCTTCGCTCTTCCCCGGGAAAGGATATATAATATCCGCAAATTCACCGGCCGCCTTAACAAATGTCTGTATCTACGCAATTAAATTTTGCGTAAAACCTTGAGATACGGGTGAAACCTTAACGATGATTAAGGAGGCTTTCAAGGTGGAAGTCATGTCCCAAGCAATGGTTTACAAGTGCCACAAGGCAGGGGGAAGGAAGGCTGAGAGGACGCTCAGGACCATCAGCGTGCTGGATGTCCGCCAACATCACAAATAGACGACAAGGGAAAAAAGTGAAGGACTTGCTGAACTCGAATCGACATCTTAGTGTAGAATGATAGCGGAAGAGTCAGTCAGGAAGGAGATCGCTGACACCTGGATGCTGCACCAGGACAACGCGTCCTGCCATCACAACTCGTTTCTCGTAAGGCAGTTCCTTGCCAAGTATAAAGTGGCAACGTTAGCTCAGCTGCAGTACAGCCCTGACTTGGCACCGCTGGACTTTTTTTTGTTTCCACGAATCAAGAGGAGCTTGAAAGGGTACCATTTTAGGACGCCGGAGAGGGTCGAAGAGGTCTCGTCGCAGTGCTTAAAGGAGGTTCCCGTCGCCGTCTAGAGGGCGTATCAGGAGTGGCAAGAAGGTTGGCAATGGTGTATCGACGTACAAGACTGCTATTTTTAAAAATTCTAGTTGTTTATCTGCATGAAATCTTTCTTTATGAATTTTTCCTCATTATTCCTCATTACTTTTAGGGACAGACCCTGTAGTACTGCTGTTACTTAGTTTACAGATTTATTAACTTAATTAATTTTTTAAAGGACATAATTTTTGAACTGTTTTTTTTATTCATATTTATTGAATCAATACTTTTTACCGAGAAAATTTGTCTTTCATAATTAGAAAAAGTACTAATTTTTAGTACAAAAATAAAATAAGATTTATTTTGGTGTTATTTCCGTACATAATAGATGGAATGCTAGAAGTTTTGGGTGGTATATTTAAGTAGAACAATCAAATTACTCATCAAGTTACTCGGTTAGTCCGCGTCGAGTTTGGTTATCCGATCCTTGATCTTAATTAATAATAAGTCAATACACATGAAAAAAATGCTTTTTTATACGCAAAAAATTGATCATAGCATTAACTTCTTTCTAAAAGAATTATCATCACGTGAAATAAAAATATTAAGAAGTTCTATATTAACTCTGTAAATGTACGCTTATTTTGGTTATCATTGTGGATTCCCCAAAAATGGACATTTTTCAACTCTAACTGAAAATAAAAATTCAAGAATAAATAAATAAATAACACTTTGTTTTTATGAAGTGTTAAGAGTATATAACTATGTTTGTGGTGGAAATTTTAAGGAGTATATTTGTTGCATAATTAAAATAGAAATCATTGCGAAATTTCAGAATATAATGACGAAAAGAATCTTCTACATACGTTTTCAATAGGATATCATTCTAAGAAAATGGAGAAATCTTTGGTTAGTTAGTTAATATGCAGCGAAACTTTTACAGGTTATTAAAATTAAGTTTAAAGAAAAAAAAAAACCGTTTGTGTTTTTTGTACGAGAAATCTGCAATTACGTCATTGTATTAATTTACGTCGATCTAGGCAAAATGCAAAAAGACAGGTTCATTTATTTGTGTCCATAACAATAAAAGGATGTGTCAGTAAAAAGAACGCTTCCTTTTGTACTGACAGATCCTGTCATCCGATTTACCTAGATTTTTTTAATTGATAATATTTTAAAAATATCAGTATTTCAACTCAATTCACTTGTATTACTTTTTACTAAGAAAAATAAATACCTATTAGTAATATAATTTATGCTTGTAATAGAAGTAACAGCTCAATCCCCTTAATTCATTTTGTAATTTTGCTTTTTAAGGATTATTTTCTTACTACGCGTTTTTATCTATGAGCAAAAATGATCAAAATTATTTCATACAAAAATGAGTATGAAATGATCGCTATATTTAACAACATCGTCAATTCTAAACTTCAGATTAATATAGTATGCGACTAATTTCATATTAGTATTATTTTGTCCTTGGATATGTAACTTTAAACTTCGGATGCAGTCCGTCTTCGTCAATATAGTCGAGAAAAATAAGTATGCGAATATTGTCCATAATACTCGACGTTTATCCGAACTGAACCCCAGATGATTATCTAGTGTTTTTGTATGTTTTTCAGTTTCTATGAATAATATATTTATTCTTTTCGAACTTTGGCCGTTAAGAATTAAAAAATAAAGCAATTGCCAGATATAGTCTGTCAAGTAAGAACGTGACTACTCGTTTTCTTGAAAAAATATGTTTCGGGAACATTTCTTGCCATTTATGTATGTATCTTTGGTGTGCTAACGACGGCGCAATTATCTTAGTAAGTTGCCTCCTGCATCAATAATTGCCTGGCATCTTCGAGGCATGCCGTTCTGCATATTCTGCAAAGTTTTAGAATCTCGCGTGACAACTGAGTCAAAGTCCTCAGAGTTTTTCTGGCTTTCCCTTCACAAGAGACCAAACGTTTTCAATAGGGTTGGCGTCCGGCGATTGTGAGGGCCACTCTAGTATCTTATCGTGAGCCCAAGCGAGCCGCTTCGTGACGTGATTTTTGCCCAACAAAGGTTTCTTCAACGTGCTTCGGAATTTGACATCATGAGCACGAAGATGTTCTCGAATAGTCTCATGGGATACATTCAAACCCGATTTTCTTAATTTAGCGTCAATTGTGGGTCCCGTGAAAACAAAGACACGATTCGTTTTTTGATTTTCGGAGTGACTTTTCCTACCGAGCCACGTTTTGGCAGTCGTCGACATTTTTCGTCTCGTTAAAATGATTTACTCACTTTTTTACAAACGATACCGACTTTTTAATATATTTAGTGACCTCGGAATGTGTCATGTTAGGATGGGAACAAAGAGAGACTGTCCTCGAACCGACGCGCAAATAAGTGACTCGTTTTGGATTTTACATGATTTCGACGAAGTTCGGAATCGACTGGTAGTTTTACTCAAATCCGTCGTAGGAAAGGTTGCTTCTACCGATTTCTTGTTGAATCGCATCTATCAAAAATTAATTATTGCAGACGCGTTCTTACTTAGACCGTATATTACTTAAAGTTCCATTTCATTCTGACACATTATTTTACCCCACTCTTTAAATACTGGACCTTTACTGGCCAAATAATGAACCAAAAAAAAATTTAGGACAGCATTTCGAAATGTCGGCATTGTCGATGAAATTTCTTCTCTATAGCTCTCCGTGGACGTGACTAAAATTGGAAAATTTGAAAACCCGATGACGTAATTGTAGACGTAGAAAATACATACATAAAAAATGTTACTCTCATTACTCTATTTCTATATACATAAGGCTAAATTCATAAAAATATATTTATTACTATATATTAAGGTAAAAGCTTGTTTTTCTATGCATAAAACAAGATTGTAATAATAAAGAAAAACTAAAAGTTTTATCATAACTGATCTATTCTCATTTATTATAATATATCGTGCAGCAAGCGTCGGCAGCAGCTTTTTTCTAAACAAATTCTTGAGTTGCATGCATACAGCGCATGCATAAGGCAGCCATAACGCTGACCCAACGTAATGTTATAATAACTTTAACAAAGAGAAAAAAATTCAGATAGAGTTTTTCTTCTTGTACCAATGGCACGCCAATATAATGGAAGTTTTGAGCTTTAAATGAGTTATTTAGTGGACATTCAAAAGTTTGTTAATTGAGTAAGTAACTATTACCTAAAAGTAGGTTTTCAACGGGTAAATTTTAATATTTTTTTATAGCTAGATCGATCGGATAGGATTTTTTTTCTTTTTTTTATGGGTCTTAGCATACGTGCTGCAGAATTTCCCTAAAGCGCTACAGGAGCGACACGTGTGCAGAAAAAGCGATTTACGTTGGTTTTGCAACACGCTGTAAATTGTACTCGGTGGGAAATACAGTCCTGGGCAAATTATTTCAAAGGGATGAGGTTCCCTTATAAAACACTGCTTGAAAAGGATTGTACGAGGAGTAACAAGCTGAATCTCATACGGATATGAAGTATTAGCGCGAAGTGTAATTCTAGCATGCTCCCCTCTGGGAGGAATTAAGCAGCGAAAACTTTCTATGAAAATTCTTGTAGAATAGACTCGAGCCGCCAACCGTTCTTCGACGTTCCAACGAATCAAGGTCGCCGGTCAGTTCTGGCACCAAGCCCCAAACATGGGTGCAGTATTCCATAGTTGGTCGAATTTGAGCTTTATACAAAATTAACAATTGTTGTGGAGTGTAAAGCTTTCTGGTTCGAAATAATATTCCCAGTTTTCGAGAAACTCTCTTTGCTAGGCTTGCAACATGTTCATGCCAAGATATTTGCTTCCAAATTAACGCCCAACAAATTGAGTGATGATGTTAGAGGAATGGAGTGCCCTGACATAACTATGTCGGGTTCTGCAACGTTAACTTTTTTAGAAAAAACTACCATCTAGGTTTTTGTAGCGTTAAATTCCAGTTAGTTACTGTCACCCCAAGATAGAATTTCTTCCAGGTTTTTGATAAGTTGAATGACTTCCTGATGTCTGTGGATATTTTTGTCTGCCGATGTTCGAGCGTTCAAAGTAAATGAAGAGATAAGCATACTGTCATATGCAAAGCTGTAGATTGGATTCCCGGTCTTTTCCAGCAGATCGTTAATGTAAATGAGAAAGAGAGTAGGAGACAGTATGGAGCCCTGGGGCACAGCGGCGTTGATAGTAAAGGTGTTAGAAAGAAATCCGTCGACTGCCACTTGTAAAGACAGACAATTGCGTTGTTCCAAACATGTGTTACATAAGTTGGAAGATCTCCTGTTGATCTATGTTTACGAAAACCATATTGATGGCCGCTAATAATGTGAATCTTTCAAGATATTTTAGATGATGCTGATTGATAGCCTTTTTCATGACTTGATATTATTGAAAGCAGTGCGACTGGTCGGTAGTTATTTGGCAAGATCTTCTTTCCTTTTTTAGGTATCGGTTGAACGGTGGCACATTTCCAGCAGGAAGAAAATATTTCCTTTCTATAGGATAGGTTGAAACGTCTACAGAAAACTGGTGTTAGTTCCTTCGCACAGTTTTTAAGTACTATCGCAGGTATTCTATCAGCGCCAGAAGCTCTCTTGGTGTCTAGCTTCATTAAAATACATTTTATGATATGCTGTCTGAAGACAATCGGGCATCCTTGACGGCACTGTGGGAATAGTAGGTGGTGTTTTTTCTTGGAAATCGACAGTAGAATGTGAACCAAAGAGTTCAGCAAATAAGTTCGCTTTCTCAGCAGGTGTCGTTGCAATAGAATTATTTGGTCGTGTGAGTGGTGGTATGGTGGATTTGTTGAAATTTTGACTAACTGCCTTAGCGACTGACGAAAAGGATCTGGAATTGTTGGGACAAGCAAGAAATTTGTTTTTAATTCGTTGATTGTGCCCCTCCCTGGTTTCGTTGATAACTTCTTTGCATCGGTTCCGGGCACGAACAATGATGTTACGATTTATGACGTTACGGTTTTGACGCCATTGTCGGTATGCAAGATGTTTAGAAGCAACAGCTTCTTTACATTTTCGGTCAAACCAAGGCTTGCCGTTGGAAGGGCATTTCTTGGAAAAAGGGATGTAAGCTTCCATAGCAGCCAAAATAACATAGAAAACCTCTAGTCAGATGGGTAGTCTGATCGAAAACAAATGTCTAACGAACGGAAAGTCTGAAAATATTCCATAAGTTCTTCCCATTTAGCAGATTTGTAGTGCCAAATCTTGGGCGGTTTAGGCATTCCTCTGTCGCTGATTGGTAGGATACCCGATGTCGAAAGCAGTTTATGGTCAGAAGAAACTAACGGCGGATTTACGGTGATTAAGATTGCCACCTTTTGGATTTTTTTTCCTAGTATACAGTGGATAATGTGGAATCAGGAAAAGAACGGGGGTACAAGTCGCAGTCAAATTCATTCTACATCTTAAATGGAACTGTGCTGGACATGTTGCTAGGTTTAAGGATGGATGATGGACAAAAAAAATTATAGACTGGCGACCAAGATCCGAAGCCTATCGAAGTAGAGGTAGACCACCAAGTGGGTGGACTGGTGATTTGAAGAGAGTGGCTAGAAATTGGGTACAAGTGGCCCAGTACAGAAAGAGGTGGCAAGACTTGAGGGAGGCTTTCATCCAGCAGTGGACGCAATAAGTTGATGATGATCATAGAGAGTGTAAAATACTATTACCAAAGGGTTTTTTGGTCAAAATGCCGTGGTGTTCAGGACACATAAGAAAATATTGTTTCGAAGTCACTTGTAGTTAACAAAATGTGCATTGTCTTCAATAAATACAACAAAATCATAAAGCTAATGTGATGCACATCATGTAGCATTTTGTCCAACAGCAAAATATGACAAATCTTCATTCAATTAACCTATCAAAATTCATCCAGTAATTTCGACTTTACTATTTAAAAAGACATACACAGTGGAGAAAAACAATAGCCTCCCTGCAGTTAATGGGATTTTTTTCAATTCAACCGTTAATTAATCTCTATTATATGTCCATAGAGAGTCAGGCTAGTTAAATTTTTAATACAGTCCGGCAAGTAAGAACGTAACCGCTCCCGTTCCTGAAAAATGTGTTTCGAAAAAATTTTTTGCTATCAATGTATTTTTTGGTGTGCTAATAACGGCGCAATTACCTTAGTAAGTTGTCCAATCGCCTCGTGCATCAATAATTGCCTGCCTTCGAGGTATACTGTCGACGAGAATTTCTCGTACTCGGGCAATGACAACTGAGTCAAAGTCCCCAGAGTCTTTCCTCTGAGCTTTCTCTTTACAAGGACCAAACGTTTTTAATAAGGTTAGTGTCCGGCGATTGTGAAGGTCACTCTAATATCTTAGCGTGCTTCCAAGCGAGCCGCTTCGCGACGTGATTTTCGCCCAGCGAAGGTTTCTTCAACGTGCTTCGGAATTTGACATCATAAAAACGAAGATGTCGAATGGTCTCATGGGACACATTCACACGACACCACTCGTTTTTTAACTTTCGGAGTGATTTTGGTTACTGAGCCACATTTTGGCAAGTCGTCGACATTTTTTGTCTCGTTAAAACTATTTACCCACTTCTTCATAAATGACACCATATTTAAAAGCATCGAAATGTGTCATTTTAGGCCCGCTTGAATGGGAACAAAGAAAGACTCCCTCGAACCGACGCGCAAAAAAGTAACTCATTTTGGGTTTCACGTGATTTCGGTTCAAAGGTTCCGTCTACCGATTTTTTGTTGAATCGCCTGAATCGCATCTACCGAAAATGGATTAACGCGGACATGTTCTTACTTGACAGACTGTATAATAAATACCTACAAAATCTGGTCGTGCACATCAAATCAATGAATAATTGATGAATTGTGTCCTCTACCGGAATTGTTTTCTCATTATTATAATAATAATAATAGCAAGCTATGGCAGCAGCAACGTATTTTGTTAAAAAAAAGTGACAAGCTATACTTCAGCGCTGAAGTAATCGATTTTCATGGCGCAAACATAACTGTAATTCTAGAATAAATTAAGAAAAGTTTAAGTTAAAAACGTAACGTCAACCATGAGTATCTCTTTAGGTTTAAACAATTTTAGGTATTATATAATATTCTGATGGCTTGTGGTGACTATTAATTGATAACAATAATTATAATATTAAAAATATTAACAAATATTTTCTGCTTGGAGAAATCAGCTATCGCAAACAACTGCGTGATAAGATTTTACAGCTTATTTCAAGAGGTCATGATTAACACTTGGTAGCCTACTTAATATCAGGAGCGTCGGGTGACGATGGTTTAAAACTCCGTCGTAGTCTAATTCGCAAAACCTAATTTAACCAGAACCAATGAAGTACATGCTCAAGACAATTCATCTTGTTTAGTTAGTGACGATGTTGAAAGTGTAGGAGCTGCAGTTAAGATACCCTTAATTGCCAAACTATCCAGAAGGACGAGTGGGCTCATTAATAGGCAATCATGATGATACCGTGTGAGTTCCAAAATATAGTTGCCCTTACTTTTCCTGCCGATAAAACTGTTTTTACTTTTTTTCAGTGCACTTTCACCTTCACTAACCAACTGTCAACTGTTTTGACTGCCGTTTTATCTCCAGGGTGGAACGGTGGATCCAGGTTTCAACTAAAGTCACAAAACGATGACAGAAATCCTCCGAATTACTCTGCAACTTTTCCAAACATGATTTTGCGATATCCTTCCTCGCACCTTTTTGGTTTAGAGTCAACAAACGCGATATTCATCGCGCACTTAATTCTTTCATTTTTAAAACTTCATGCAGGATATTATGTACCCGTTCATATGAGATGCCTATCGACTCAGCAATCTCACGAAGCTTAATGCGACGATCTTTCATCACAATACCTAAAATTTTATCCACCATTTCTTTAGAAGAAACCTAAATTGGGTGTCTTGAATGTATAGCATCTGCACTACTTGCACGGCTACTTTTAAATTCATTTATCCAGTAATAAATGGTCTTGAATGCTGGGAGTCCCCATGGACGCACTTTCCTTTTTTAAATATAAATATTTTCTCACTGTATGATACTCGGTTTTAGCCATTTCCACGAGATGTGTAACATCGATTATTTACGATAGTTGCCACCAAATAACTGCGTGTTGCATCTGTTTGAAACTTTGAACATAACCGTTGCAAGAATTACGCTCAGCATGCCGCTTAACCAAATTTCTTGACATTTCGTAGAAATTTATCGGACCTATCAATTTTTTTTTTATAGGTCTAGCACACATGCTATAGGGAAGTCCCTAAAGCGCTCCAGGAGCGGCATGTGTGCGGAAAAAAGCGATTCACGTTATTCTTGAGTCGCTGTAAATTGTACTCGGTGGGAAATACAGCCCTGGGCAAATTATTCCAAAGGGACGATGTTCTCCATATAAAAGATTGCTTGAAAAGCGTTGTATGCTGAGTAACAAGCTGAACTTCATATGGATGTGAAGTATTAGCGCGACGTGTATTTCTAACACGCACCGCTCTGGGAGGAATTAAGCGAGCTATATCCATCGAACACTTTCCATGAAAAGACTTGTAGAACAAACTCAAGTCGCCAACCGTTCTTCGATGTTCCAGCGAATCAAGGCCGCCGGTCAGTTCCGGGTCTCTAATCAGACGAACAGCTCTTCTCTGAACAAAATCCAACAAATGCAGTGTATTTAGGAGAGGAGTCCCAAGCATGGGAGCAGTATTCCATAATTGGTCGAATTTGAGCTTTGTAAAGAACTAACAGTTGTGGAGTGTAAAGCTTTCTGGTTCGAAATAATATTCCCAACTTTTGAGAAGCTCTCCTTGCTATGCCTGCAACATGTTCATGCCAGGACATATTTGCTCCCAAATTAACGCCCAACACACTGAGTGACGATGCTAGGGGAATGGAGTGCCCCAATAAGACTATGTCGGGTTCAGCAACGTTAGTTTTTTAGAAAAAACTCTTCACCCCCGTATCTGAGATAAATTATCAAGTACATTACGACACGTGAAAAAATCCGTGTATGAATAGAATTAGCAAGATCAAAACTCATGACATTTAAATCGGTGTTCTGTGACAAAAACTTATATCTGCGTTTGAGACTCAGATGTATAGAATGCTGTCTGGTCCCAACTATTATACGGAATTGAAATATGGACATTGAGAGCCCAAGTCACAAAGAAAATCGAAGCTTTTGAACTTTGGACATCCAGACATATGCTGAAAATACCATGGACAGCCAGAATTAGTAACAAGGGTGCTAAGGAGGAGACGCCGAGAAAGAAAACTCCTTGGAATAATTAAAATCCGCAAAACGGTCTACTTGGGTTATATGTTATGACAGTTGGGAGAAAAAAGAAGTCATGGCTCAGAAAAATTAGAGAATGGACGAATATGAGAGTGGAAGAATTATTTTATGTTACACATGATAGGGAGTCCTTTAAAAGGGTGGTCGCCAACCTCCGTTGAATGGGGAAGGCATCAAAAGAAGAAGCCAAGTAATATTAATGGGTCTGTATTATTATACGACATCTGACTAATTAGGCGTGATATTTTTTTTTTTATTTTTTTTTTATGGGTCTAGCACACGTGCTGCAGGGAAGTCCCTAAAGCGCTCCAGGAGCGGCACGAGTGCGGAAAAAGCGATTCACGTTGTTCTTGAATCGCTGTAAATTGTACTCGGTGGGAAACACAGCGCTGGGCAAATTATTCCAAAGGGATAACGTTCTCCATATAAAAGATTGTTTGAAAAGCGTTGTACGCGGAGTAACAAGCTGAACCTCATACGGATGCGAAGCACCAGCGCGACGTGTATTTCTAACATGCACCGCTTTGGGAGGAATTAAGCGGGCTACATCCTTCGAACACTTTCCATGAAAATACTTGTAGAACAGACTCAAGTCGCCAACCGTTCTTCGATGTTCCAGCGAATCAAGGCCGCCGGTCAATTCCGGGTCCCCAATCAGACGGACCGCTCTTCTCTGGACAGAATCCAACAAATGCAGTGTATGTTTGGGAGCGGAGCCCCAAACGTGGGAGCAGTATTCCATAGTTGGTTGAATTTGGGCTTTATTATTGTTATATTGTTAATGCAGTTTAGGTAATTTAAATACAGTGCTTTTAAAAAGTAACCCTCCTTGTAATACCGAAATGTCTGGAAAATTATTAATAAAATTTCGTTTAATAGTTGGAATGAATTTAAACCCTTCAACGTATGTGTTTCCTTTTGTTCTGTCTTCTCTATTAAAGCCTATAGATCAATGGAAAGTTCGTAAAAGTGTATCTGGAAATTAGTTTTTTTTTTGTTGCGAAAATAATAACTGCGTATCTTAAAAAGCGGGCATCAGTATTATATAACAATAAAAAGGCTATATATTATAATCAATATTTCCTCACAAATATATTTCGCCTTTTCTGTGCATGATTACATGATTGATTTAATTTCTGAAATAATTGTGTTTTTTTTCTGGAATTCCGCATCAGTCATAATTCACAACAATAATAAATAAACACCCCATTTTTAATCCCGGCAGCAATGTATTAATGAAACAAAAAATTTTAATGGAAAACTAAAATCAATTATCTCCATCAAACTAGTTTTAGTAAAACATGTTTTGCGTTCGAAATGTGTAAAACAATAAAATTACTATTATTTGGTTATCGCGTTGACGTTTAGTTTTTAAAATAAATATATTTGCATATTCGTGGTCAAAATAATCTTATAGGACGTATACGTATTTTTTAAATCTCGGAATTTTAATGTATGGGGGGCAAATCGAGGAAATTTAACGTATTTAAAATTCGCAAATTTTGAACAATTCATGCACCATTATTGGCACTAGCCAGTTTAATCTTGAATAATTAGTCTATCTTGGCTGAACACTCGTGTGTAAGTTTTACTTTTTAAAGATTTTAGAAAGATGTAAGTTTGGAAAATAATTATCGTGACCACGTCTGCACTTTACACATTTTTCTTGCTATTCAAATATACACAATATAGCATGACATTTCATAATTATTAGATAATAAATTACATACGCTGCTTTTGTTGTTTTTCTTTTAATAATCTTCTCCGGACAGCTAGAAGGTATAAAATACCTTATTTAAATTATTATATTCTGTTCTATGTACAATAGTTATAGTTGAAAATATGTAGACAATAGTTGAAATTTTAACAAAAATTCAATTTAACAAATAATAATATTAAGATTTATAGTAGTAAAATTGAATCGTCTATTAAAGCCCTTGAAATTCAAACAGTTTTATTTAAATCCGATTGTACCTTAATACTAGTAGAACTTACAATGCCATAATTAGATGAACTTACTATAAAAATTTTATTAAAGAACTTCAAAATTATATAGGAAATGTCAGAATGTACAGAATAAGTAAAAAGTTGTAAATATTGTGATAGTATGTCATTGTACAGTCCAAATTATCCTGTTTAACATACTTAAATTTGGTAAAATGTTCTGCACTCCACATTCCAAGAGATTCGGGATGTATTTTACTAAGATTAGTGCAGTAAAAAAAGCATTTGAAATTGCACAGTCTAGATACAGCAATATTATGATTTTATCCTTTCTGGGGTATCACCAGGAGTTTTTGACCTCGAAAATTTAATATTCGACACGATACATTAAGCGACCAATGGTTTTGGTTTTGAACTTCCCGGACCCAAATGGATTAACTGTTGAATAATAATGCATGGCTATTAACTGCTCCATTACTGCAAAAGTAGCTTCAACAGAAAACATTATTTTGGATAAAAAATTTGATCGGCCTCTATTGCTTCATTTATGGTGGTACAAAAGTTTACTCGGCGTTCAAAATCACGGTCTTGAAGTTCTTGGTGTAGTTCCATATGAAAGGGATGATACCTGTGTTTTCTCGTGGTGCGATTAGCCGTAGATTGAGATGTGTCAGATAAGTCAGCTAGTTGTGCTCTTTTGTTTATAAATAATTCAAGTTTTTCAAAACGCATTTTTTGAGCTCGAATTGTGGATAACTCCGGCTATATAAGTCGGATCGAGATAAAAAACTCTTCGTAATAAAATTTCGAACAAATCTTCGTTGATTTTAAGTCGCTCAAGTGCGTATATAACCTACAAAATTGAAAAAAAAGGGAAAAAAAAAAACTAATTTTTTTTTTTTAATTTCATTGTACAGGTCGACTAAGTGAACCGATCAGCTTTCAGAAAATATGCCTTTTATTACGGCAAAAATATTGAACCCAGTGGGCACAATTGAATTTTTTATTTAAAAATTGAATTACCCGCCATTTTATACCATTTGGTCCAAAATGGATCTTTTTGTCTCAAAATTTAGGTCTTGACGCCAACTTTCCGATGCTATTAAAAAAAATTTTAGAGTCATTTTAACCGTTTTTTTTTTTTTATATTTTTGTTTATTAATCAAATAACAACAAAAGCGTTTTATCGGTCATTTTGAAAAAAATATTTAACGAAAATGATTTTTTTTTCAATAAAGGTCTCGCGATTCTCTACCGGATGTTATAAAAATATATGACTGAAAAAAATAATTTGTTATTATTTGATTAATAAACAAATGTAAAAAAAAAACGGTTAAAATGACGCCAAAAATAATTTTTTTGATGGCATCGGAAAGCTGGCATAGAGATATAAATTTTGAAAAAAAAAGATCCATTTTGGACCAAATAGCATAAAATGGAGGGCAATTCAAATTTTAAATAACAAATTCAATTGTGCCAACTGGGTTCAATATTTTTGTACCAAAATTTCAGGGTATTGTTGCTATAACAAAAGGCCCTTTTCTGAGAGTTTCAAGCCCACCGGTTCACTTAGTCGACCTATAAAATAAACTGAAAAAAAAAAAGTTTTTTGCCAGTTTTGTAAATTATGTACGCACTTGAGCGACTAAAAACTAACGAAAAATTTCATTGCGAAGAGCTTGTTTTTTTTTTGTTTCGATCTGACTTATATAAACCGGTGTTATTCATATTTTACGTTCAAACAACGCGTCCTGAAAACTTAAATTGTTTATAAACAAAAGAGCACAAATGGCAGCATTGGTATAACAACTAAAAACGAAACGAAAAAAATCATATTTTGAGAAGTTACCAAAAGTGTTCGTAATTTCTGTACCATCCCAAGACGCGTTTCGCCGTAGGACGGATCATCAGCTGGGCTAGGTTCATCATATACGAGAACACATTTTTAGTCCTTTATCCAAGTAACTAACGGAAAACTATAACAAATAGATGCTTATACTGCACTCTGTCGGCCACTTACTAAGTTTATTCAAGCAGAGCGGCACAGCACGGCTGGCACTTATTGCAGAAACGCACCTGTCTTGAGTTTACTGCTCTAAGGCATAGATGGCAGCATTGGTATAACAACTAAAAACGAAACGAAAAGAATCGTATTTTTAGAAGTTATATATATATATATATATATATATATATATATATATATATATATATATATATATATATATATATATACATATATGTTTTTTTTTTTAGAAGGTATATATATATATATATATATATATATATATATATATATATATATATATATATATATATATTATAAAAGAGCACAAGTTTTTCGAGGTCCAAGACTCAGGCCCATACTCCTGGTGATACTCCAGAGAGGAAAAAAAAAAAAACATAATATTCCTGTATCTAAACTATGCCCATCTTATCATTATTTTGATCTTTTTTTATTGCACTAGATGGACTTAGGAGCTTTTAAAATAGAAGATTCAATTGTAAAATATTACGCGATAACATTACTTTAACAATCATCAATAAAATAATTATTTTATAGGTAAAATATGATACAAGTTACTAATCTAATCAACCAAGAGGATTGTTTTTTAACGCAGACAATACCAATATCAAAACAAATTGAAATATTGAAATACAAACAAAACTCGGTTTTAACCAATGAAAATAATTTCTGTATCATTTTTCTCAATTTACTGGGATACGGGTATATTAGAGCAGCTTGAAATCAGAATAATTAAAAGCGGTTTTCAAAAAATATTTTTTTTTTTTTTTTTTTTACAAAATGTATAAAAATTTTACATCAATAATTATTTTCATGTAGGAAAAAATTTAATACTGGTTGGTTTGGATAAAGTGGAAATATTGTTTATGATTTTTTTCATACACCTATTTGTTACAGCTAGTAGGTATTCAATACTACAAAAATTTGATGATTATTATTATCTTCTTGGACCAATAATATATTTCCATTTTCGTACTTTTCATCATTCATCAATCAAATGTAGTATGTTTTTCAGCAAGATGAGCTAGGTCTGCATTTATTATATTCCGTTGTGAAATAATGGTTTTCTAACATAAATCTGTTTTTTTTTGTCATTTTAATTTGCGTTTTTTCTTAACCAGTTGTTATTTTACTGCGTTTATTAAAAATATTACGTATTTAATATAAAGGTATGCGATTCTATTTGTGTATACTATTTCTAGAACTACTTAGTAAATTTTGAGTAGAAAATTATTTCTAAAAGTAAGTATTAATATAACCTAAAATTGATTTTCCTTGCTATAAGGACGTATTGTATTCATGAAAAAAAATCTTCACATTTTGTGGTCTCTAAAACACGCGAAACATAGTTTCTCATTCCCATCCGTTGACCTGTCTATTTATCTATGTGTCTGTTGGTATTATGACTCTTTAACGAAATAAAATATTGATTTCAAATATGGTGTACATATTATCCTTGAAGTAGGAAAGGATCATTTAGTTTTTGAACCATATCGCTGGGGGCAAAAGCAGTGGGGGTCGATAAATTTTGTGTTTCATCACAATATAATAATTCTTCTAAGCTTGATAGTTACATATATAAAGGGTTGAGTGGGTGTGGGAAAGTGTTAAAGGTACTATGCCCTTTTCCGGATTCTTGGAGTTAAGGAATCTCAAAAGAAAGATTTTTCTTTAAAACTCTCACCAAAGTGAATTGGTGGTACTTCACCATCTTAGCTATTTCTTGTGAAGAAAACCCTACTTCAGCAAATGTTTTTATTATTATTAATTTTAAATTTTTCTGTCAAAGCCTAGCTTTTTCAGTAGTTAAAACTAAACTAAGAGACATTGTTTGAGTTTGCTCTAAACCTAATAAGTAAACAAAAACAATACCGTTCAATTATACCAACTTTTAGAATTAAAACTTCAAAAATAGTAGGTTATGCAATTTCTATGATTCCATATATAATACAGTCCCTGGCCAAATTATTAGACGCACTGTATTTTTTTTTAGTAATTTTATGTTTCTTAAGAGTTTTTATGCAATAATGGTATATTTAAACTACAATATTATTGATTTTTATTTAAAAGAATTGTTGTAGACTACATATTTGTATTTATTTTTAACATATAGCAACACTGTGTTGACAAAGTGATACATGAACGTAAATAAGTACAAACCTGTATCAGTCGCGATCGGAATCGAGTCAGGTACGGACGTGTTTCTGTGGCTTTATGGACTGTGATTGTTTGTTTAACAGTTTTATACTACTCAGTTATTAGTTTATTTTGTATGCAGTGTTTTAAAAAAGTAATTGACTATTTTCATTATGGGTAGAAAAGGCGATCTTTCACCACGTAAAAAAGCTGAAGTGAAGGCCCTTGTGATTGTGCGAAAACATTTACAAACCGAGAAATATCACGAAGATTGGAGGTTTCTGAAGCTAGTGTACGACGCATAAAAAAGAAAAGAGTCAGGGAAGGAATTAAGCCCGAAAAGAAAGAAAAGATGCGGTAGAAAACCAATTTTCACTCCACGGTCAGAGAGATGTTTGAAGAAAATTTGTGTAGAAAACAGATTTGCTACCACAAAGGTAATAAAATCACAACTCCAGGATGCTAGCGTAAATGCTTCTGAGCGCACTGTTCGAAGAAAATTGAAAGAATTAGATTTTAAGGCCTGTCGCCCCGCCAGGAAGCCCAAGTTAACAGCTGCAATGAAAGCAAAGCGCCTGAAGTGGGCCAAACAATGGCAAGACAAAGATGTGGACTTCTGGAGATCGGTAAGATACAGCAATTTAATCAATAATTGATACATTATTATCATTTTCAGTTAAATAAAGCAAATAAATATGGAAGTTTATATATGTTTCCTATTTTTGACAGGTCTGCTTCAGTGACGAAAGCACATTCGAAATTTTGCAGAATAAAGCTCAGTATGTGCGTCGTCGTCATGGAGAAAAGTTTCATCCTGATTGTGTCGTCCCGACGGTTAAACATCCCACCAAAGTGATGATTTGGTCAGTCATCAGCGGCAAGGGCACTGGACGTCTGTACGTCGTCAAAGGAATAATGAGGCAAGATCAGTACAAAGAAGTATTACAAAATCGGTTGATTCCGCAGCTCAGAGAATGGTTTCCAAATGGGGAACCATTCACTTTCATGCAAGATGGAGCTCCCTGCCACACTGCTCGGTCTGTTAAAGCTTTTTTGGCAGAAAAAAATATCCCTCTGTTGGATTGGCCGGGTAATAGCCCATTGAAAATGTGTGGGAGCTGATGAAAAGAGAAGTGGCTAAAGATGTGATTACCAACAAAACCCAGCTCCTAGAAAAGATTATTCATGTGTGGAATCATCATCCTCAAATGCAGGAGACAGTACAATCTTGCATTGATAGCATGCCGCCCAGAATTAAAGCTTTGATAGCGGCTAAAGGTGGCTCAACTAAATATTGACTTTTACTAACATTAATTTCACTTTTCTTTAAAACTTAATAAACTTATGCTTTTCTAAATTAATGCCGTTTTATTTATGTCAAATAAATAGGTAATTGATTGGATAATATAAAAATAAAAAACAAATCAATTTAAAATAAAAAACGGTAAAACGGTAATTAATATCAAATCTCGGTAATTAATATTTTACATGAAATCTTGCAGTGCGTCTAATAATTTGAAGCCAAGCGCAAATTGTTATGTGTTTATCAAATGACAAGTATATTGTAATTGACACGACAGTCCTAAACACGATAAGTATTGGTAATGTCCATCGCATACTTAGAGCAAAATAAGAATAAAGTAGGAGAGACGTAGATTGATAACGCATACAAAGATAAAGTCATCAACAGAAATAATAAAGTAAAGCACAGACGAATATGGACAAGCAGTTTTCTATTATCTTCGTCTTAACAGAAATAATTTCAATTAAGTTATTCTTTAGTGTGGGAAAGTCAAATGCATTAGTTATTTTAAAACTACGTGTTTGCAAAAGAAGTACTGTGGTTTAATGTCAAACTATTGAAAACAGACAAAGTCCATATTTCAGGAGTCTACTCACTGTTTTCTTATTTGTCAATCTATACTGAGGCGCGTTACGCCGTATCACGTCTCATCAGTCGGGCTAGGATCGAGAAACAATAGAACAGAATTTACTGGTCCTTATTCAGGTACTTACGGAACGCAATGGTAAGATACAACGAATTGCAGCATCGTAAGCCGACACAGCAGATACAAGTTGAAGTATTGACTTTGTCAACCGCTCTGTCGCGGTTGACAAAGTCGACACTTCAACGCAGGCGGCGCGGTTTTCGAGAGATTCCCCTCAGGTAGAACTTTGTTTTCAGTAGTTTTACATTAAACCACATATGTCTGAGGAGGATTCCTCAAGCAGATGTGGCGCTTGCGTTGAAGTGTTGACTTTGTCAACCACTGTGTCGGCTCGTGGCTGCTGTGTCAGCTCACGATGGAGTATTATGTGCGTACTTGGTACCATTCGTTGTATCTTACCAAACAAGTACTGGTTCACCTTACCAATTTATTACTTTAAAGATAAAATATACTTAAAAGTATAAAAATAAATAAATTTTAAATTTTATAGGTGTCCGAACCAATTTATTAAAATGTTCAGATAGAAAAAACCGACCCTGTATTCAGAACAATAGGAATGAAAAAATGTCAATTATTAACCTGTACTAATTAAAATGTCGATCATTCGACTCTGGAATGATTTCGATTATACCATCAATTCTTTCATAAATTACAACTATTGCGTAACTTAAGCCCATAAAACTAGTTAAATAAAGTTTTGTTATCTATGAATTGCATGGAGTAGCTATAAAAATTATGGTTTATGGTAAGTCATATCAATACGTATTTGCTAATAGATTACTAGAAAAAAGTGACCAACGATGCAAAGTATTGTTATTGTAATATTTTTATTTCACCTTCAAACTTAAATTGACACACATACATCACTCTATTTTATTATGTACCTTTAGCATAGTTTAAAATATCATTAACCGTAGGTAGCATAACTTACTATTATATCTACCTTTGTGTTTATAACGATGAAATGGTATATTTCTTATTACATAAATACAACCTGTCTATAAGAATATATATTTTTTAAATATTTATATAAGAAAAAAACTGATGGTGCTAGAGCGTTCGGTGGCAACTAAATCTTCTACGACTAGGATTACGTTCAATGAATTTTGAAATTATTTATGGGGCATATTGTAAAGGGTCTTCCATTTGGGACTTGACAACTTTGAAATTTCACTGTGAACGCACCCTTAAGCCAATCACAGAACTATCAACGTCAAAAAATTCAGTAAAGTCAACATTTTCATCATGGTGAAGTACACGAACGAACAACGTTTACAAATAATTAAAATTTACTACCAAAATTTGGAGTCGGTGACTGCAACTTTAAGAGCGTTAACGCCAATTTTTGGACGTAATTCTCGTCCCAGTAGACAAGCAATTCATAGTCTAGTGAAAAAATTTGAGTTAACATATTCGCTGCCGGATGTTCCCGTGCCAGTGAGACAACGGGCTGGTCGAAGTGGCCAGAATATTGCTGCCGTTCAAGCGTCCATTTCAAACGAACCAAAATAGTCGATTTCACGGCGTTCTCAAGAATTGGGCATCGCTCAGACCACACTATGGCGAATTTTGCGAAAGGATCTTGGCCTGCACCCTTATAAGTTAAAGTTAACTCAAGAACTAAAGCCACTCCATCATATGAAGCGACGTACGTTCTCGAATTGGGCTCTAGAAATGTTGGAAGAAGATGACCAATTTCATCGCAAAATCATCTTTAGTGATGAAGGGCATTTTTGGATAAACGGCTTCGTCAACAAACAGAATATGCGTTATTGGTCAGGTGAAAACCCTCATGTGCTTGAAGAAACATCACTTCATCCACAAAAAATTACTGTTTGGTGCGGTTTTCATGCCGGTGGTGTCATTGGGCCGTTCTTTTTCGTTGATGAAAATAACCGTCACGTTACAGTCAATGGAGATCGCTACATAGGCATGTCGCAACGTTATTTCTTTGATCAATTGCATGGGCTAGACATTAATGATATGTGGTTTCAACAAGATGGCTCCACAAGCCACACAGCGGGTGTAACAATCGACTTACTGTAATCTAAATTCGGTGAACGTGTTATAGCGAGAAATGGTCCCGTCGAATGGCCGCCTAGATCGTGTGATTTAACACCTCTAGACTTCTTTTTATGGGGGTACGTTAAATCATTGGTCTATGCTAACAAGCCTGCGTCGTTAGAAGAGCTCAGAGCCAATATTGAAAGAGAGATAGCGGCCGTTTCCGTCGAAATGTGTGTCCGTGTCATCGAAATGAAGTCGAATTCCATACATAAATGTTTTGATTGTAACACATGGGCTGAAAAGTCCCGGGCCTAACAAAGAAAACACGGTTTTTTTGGTTCAAAATTAGCTTTATTCATCAACGTAATCTCCATCAAGAGCAACGCAATCATTCCAGCGCCGCTCTAACATTTCAATAACACTTTTGTAGAACTATTTATCTTTTGCCTCAAAATAGGCCTCAGTTTCAGCGATAACCTCTTCATTCGTGCGAAATTTCTTACCGGCGAGCATTTTTTTCAGGTCTGCGAACAGCCAGTAGTCGCTGGGAGCCAAATCTGGCGAATACGGTGGATGTGGGAGCAATTCGAAGTTCAATTCATGTAGTTTTGCCCTTGTTTTGATTGACTTGTGACACGGTGCGTTGTCTTGATGAAACAAAATTTTTTTCTTTGCCATATGCGGTCGTTTCTTTGCAATTTCGGCCTTCAAACGCTCCAATAACGCTATATAATATTCACTGTTGATGGTATTTCCTTTCTCAAGATAGTCGATGAATATTACACCACGCACATCCCAAAATACCGAGGCCATAACCTTTCCAGCCGATTGTTGTGCTTTCGGGCGCTTTGGACGAGGTTCACTAGTTGCTGTCCACTCAGATGACGATCGTTTTGATTCCGGAGTGAAGTGATGGATCCATGTTTCATCCATTGTCACATATCGACGCAAAAATTCCGGTTTGTTACGTTTAAACATGGCCAAACACTGCTCAGAATCATCAACACGTTCTTGTTTTTGATCAACAGTGAGCAAACGCGGCACCCACTTTGAACAGAGCTTTCTCATAGTCAAATGCTCATGCAATATAAAGCCAACACGTTCTTTTGATATCTTTACGATGTCAGCTAACTCACGCAACTTCACTTTTCGATCATTCAAAACGATTTTATGGATTTTTTTGATGTTTTCTGGTGTTACCGCCTCATTTGGACGTCCACTGCGTTCTGCATCATCGGTGTCTCTACGACCACGTTTGAAGTCAGCAAACCAACGTTTTATTGTTGTTTCTGATGGAGCGGAGTCCCCATAACACTTTTCAAGCCATTGCTTCGCTTGAACGGTATTTTTTCCCATCAAGAAGCAGTGTAAAATTAAAACACGAAATAGTTTTTGATCCATTGTTTTGAAAATAACAAAAGTAGCGTCACTCTTAGCACAATAACTCACAAACTAATGAATAGAATATCATGAAATTTTAACAGCTGTCTTTTGAAGGTTAGTATTAACTGAAAAAAAGGTGACTGCAATAAAACTAGCGCCATCTATGTGTTAGGCCCGGGACTTTTCAGCCCATGTGTTACTTCAAGCCGATAGTAAAATTTTCGAAATGTCTCAAATGGGTTGTGTTTTACTTCAAAAAAAAGTTGTCAAGTCATTTTGATTATCTTTTTTACACTAGTTTCTTTACATTGGTTTGTTTTATCATGCCTACCATCCTGTGCTATGTTAACGCCCAGGCAGGGCTGGCTCTAGGAGGTAGGCAACTGCTTACGGCGGCAAAATCGCCTGAACTTCTAGGACGCAAAAAAATAAACACAATCCACAAAAATATATTTTGATTATTTGAATCTAGAAAATAAATGAGTAGTAAAATCATATACAACAGAAATAGACAGGCTTCTGCCAGAAGTCTGTCTACTCCTGTCTATAGAAATACCCAGAAGTTCTGGGTAAATTGTAAGATGCGCCCGCGACGGCATCGTAGACAGGATTCAACAGACTTTTTCCACTCACGTATAAGAGCGAGTCAGATTTAAAACAATGCTTTATTTATGCATCAACGTCTCGTTGTGGTAGTGATACAGTTTGAGTTAGTGTAGTGGATGTGGAAAGTAGCGATTTCATTTTGCTAATAGGTAGGAGAGGCTTTAGATTCGTATTGTAATCTTTGTACTTGAGATTTTTCTATGCTAATAGTACCTTGTACACGTACTAATAAATTTGTTATTGTTAAATGTAAATTTTATGGTTAGGTACCGTCCTCTGTTAGGACGATTTTTAAGCTTTGAATTATGCTTTTGGCGTATTACGGTATCAGATTGTTTTGTTTTAGAATGTTTGACGGAAGAAAAAGGTTAACTGGTAGTCAATATAAAAAAAGAGAGATCGGAGAAGCCCATAACGGCGAAAGAACTTTTTCTAAATTAAAAATAATAAAAAATTATTTAAGAACTATTACTACACAAAATGGTCCAATGGGTTAGCAAGGTTGGCCATCGAACACGAATTGAGTAGTAAATTAGATCTGAAAGAAATTATTTGCGCTTTTGCAGAAATGAAACTTCGAAAAAAATTGTTTTAATTTAGGTTTAGACTTTATATATTATTGTACTAGTTTTGTTCATTGTTTTAAAAGTATATTTAAATTATCTCTGAAAATAATAGGTACTAGTTTTAGTTTGTAAGTTCGTTGTCGTTAGCTCGTTAAAAATGTAAACTTTGTTTTTCAATAAAACAATTTTTTGTAAATCTGTATTAGTATTATTGTCTTAATTCAATTCCTGGTTAACACAGTTTTCTTTATGCTTGGCGCAACGGAATTTTTTGAGTTTGCGAACGGCGGCAAGAAAGCTAGGGACGGCCCTGCACCCAGGTGTACTCATAACATGGTTTTATCGCACTGCCTGCCTCTATATCTAATTCTTGAGTTACTCCAGCTACACACAGATGTTCTGTTTTTTGCAGGTTAATTTCTAGCCGACACTTCTGATATTCTTGGTATAGCTTTTTTACCATAAATTCTGCGTCTTCATGTTCTTATAAGATCGTGAACAGTAAATAAGATCTCATTGTTAAGGAGTATTCCCATGATTTTACTACTTTTTTTCTAGTGCTCAAGTGGTATCTAAATATATATCAAAGGGTAAATAATAAAAGTTGTTAATTTGAAATATTTAAATAGCACAATTCGACGTAACTTAGGCCACAGAATATCGCATACAGAATATCGCATATCGCATATGTCGTTTTGGATTATCAAAAAATACATTTTGTTAATAAAGAACCCAATATAAAACATGAATACACCGACATATGGACCGACGGAAATAGAAACTATGGTTTTCATGATACTTGAAGAAATGCAAAAATCTGGGAGAGTTACTTTCACGAAAACAATACGTCGCTTTAACAAGAGAAGTAGACAATAACATATTACGTAGTGAATATTTTCACTAAAATTCTCTAATAGATTTGATACCGCGTTTAGAATAATAATTGGTAGACTTTTTGGCTCGATAAAAATAATAACTAGTCAAATAACTGCCCTTAGAGGGAGTGGGTTTATTGTTATTATTATTATTTTATGGCCAAAAAACCATAAAAATATTTATATGGAAAAATATTTCGATAGTGTATATTCATCCTATTGCATAGTTATGCAAATTATTTATGGGTAACATTTCCTCAGTTGACACAGAGAGAATAGAAATTTTATTGTTTGGTGCGGAGTTTACGAGTATTTCCAACGTGCTTAAAAAAATAAAATTGTTTTAAAAAATTTTATTTATGTTCTGATTCTAAAATTATTTTACTTATCGAGTCTCAAGTTAGTTATAGACAACATAATACAGGTGTCCCATAAAAAGTTTTTTAAAATATAATATGTACGGTCAAAAACAAACAATAAAAGAAAAAAATCTTTTTTGTATGTTAAACTATAGACCCTGGATTTTTTTTTCTAAAAACCGCTCAAGTGCAAGTTGGACTTGCGCAATTATGGTTCCGTACGTTGATTGCTTTTAAAATAAAAATTTTTGTTATGGAGGTATAAAATGATCAGTGACTTCACAAACCACAACCCAAATGAATTTTCAGTAAAGTTTTTTTCCGATCTTTACTGAAAACTGGTAACTTTGAAATTTTTGTTTTTTGATATACCAAATAAATTATTAAAGGTAATGCCCTCGTTCGTTCGTTCATTTAATCTCCATCCTATAGAGTCTATTCCAGAATTTTTTCAAAATTTTTTGAGCAGTACTTTTCGGATAAGAGGGGAGGACAGCGATTTTTCGCACTTTTTTAAAAATAATACAAAGTGTGCGCAAATGTTACATTACATATATTTTTGGACTCGTGACTTTTACCAGCTGTCATTTTTCACTTTCGATTTCACCTTCCAAAACTAACTCCTTAAGTCAAAATTTAACTTTCAAAACTGCACGGCTCTGATGAGGCCTTTAATTCTTATGTTAGTGCCAAATTTCAACTTTCTATGTCAAATTATTTCGGAGAAAATCGGGTGTGACAGACAGACAGACAGACAGACACACGGACACCTAAGTGATCTTATAAGTGTTCCGTACGGAACACTAAAAATAATGGCCTCTAAATCTGAACCATTACGTTCCCGGTACTCTTATAAACTAGCGGTGGAAATCTTGATCAACTGCGTGATCGCTGCAATTTCTTACCCGATATATTTTTTAATTGTTCTAGGAGATGAACATTTTTAATGTAAACTTCAGCCTTTAAAAAATCCATCGGCAAATCAGAGCTACGTAAAGGCCAAGTCATATCACCCCTTTTGAAATTAATTTATTCGGGAAAATTTCTCAAATAACTAACGAATGTATGTTGAAAGTGAAGTTAAGTATAATTTTATCATCCTGAAACTTGATTCTCCTTTTATAACTACTAAAAATCATCTCTATATAAGGTGTACAAGTATGAAATGCGGATTTTTTTTCTAAAAAAACATGTTAAATTCGGAAGAATGAAAAAAAGTGTTTTATTCAAAGTATGCTCCATCGCTTGTTATACATTTTTCCCATCTGTCGGGTAATTTGTGAATACCACGCCAGTAAAAATATTCTCCTTTTGCTGCGAACCACTCATCGAGCCATTTTTTCACATCTTCGTACGAACAAGCGCTGCTCAGCAAGTGCGTGACCCATCGATGCAAACAAGTGGTAATCGGAAGGAGCCAAGTGTCTAGTGAGTAAGCCGCATGGGGTAGAACTTCCCAGCTGAGTGCTTCCAACGTGTCGCGAACTAGTTTTGCCGTATGTGATGGTGCATTGTCATGAAGAAAAATGACTTTGTGTTGCCTCTTTTGGTATTCTGGCCTTTTTGCAAGCAGCAAACGGTTCAAATCGGTCAATTGTTGTTAGTAACGTTTAGTATCAACCGTTTCCCCAGGTTTTAACAGCTTAGAATAGACCGCGCCCCTCTGGTCCCACCAAAACACAGGGCATCGTCTTTCCGCCAAAGTGATTTGGTCTTGAGGTCGATGTGGATGGTGCGCCTGGGTCTACCCATTATTTTTTGCGTTTGAGATTTTCAAAATAAATCCACTTTTCATCCCCTGTAACTATACGATGCAAAAACGACTTCCTTTTGTACCGAGCGAGCAAAATGTCACACGTGTTTTTGTGTTTTTCCATTTGCCTGTCGTTTAACTCATGTGGCACCCATCTACCGGCTTCTGAATCTTTCTCATCTCTCGTAGCCGATTGGAAACAGCTTGCTGACTAACGCCCAATTGCTCGGCGAGTTGTTTTTGTGTTTGCGAATCATCTTCGTCCAACAATGCTTGCAATTCCACATCTCCGTATTTTTTTGGCGGTTTTCCATGTTCCTTGTCTGCAACATCGAAGTCACCACTTTTGAAACGCCGAAACCATCGTTTACACGTATCTTGCGATGGAGCATGATCACCATAAGCTTCTCTAAGTAATCGGTATGATTCAACAGCAGTTTTCTTTGAATGAAAACAAAAAATTAATGCTGTCCGCGAATGCTTTTTGTTCGGTATAAATTTCGACATATTGAACACAACACTATGCACACACTTTTCCAATTTATCACTCGTGCGCGTCTGACCCTTGTTGATGACACAACAAAATGGCGCAGTGTCAAATCTTTATAGCACAAACTGCATTGGCGCACCATCTATTGTCTGAAATCCGCATTTCATACTTGTACACCTGGTATGATTCCGATTAAAAAGTTGATATGCGGCCTCTGCTTATCGACGTAACGTCTAGTGAAAATGTCATCCGAGGATAAAATATTCCTAAATGTTCAAAGGTATTCAAACAGTTATTAACGCACTTGAGCTTATAGCAGTTTCGATTGGCTTTACAGTCTGTCAACTAAGAACCGAATCTGTGATAATTCATTTTTGGTAGATAGCGATTCAACAAAACAATTGGTATAGGAAACCTTTGTCTACGATGAATTTTAGTAGAAGTATCAGTCGATACCGAACTTTCGTCGAAATCACGTAAAATTCAAAATGAGGGCGTCGGTTCGAGGCAGTCTTCTTTGTTCCCATTCAAAGCGTCCTAAAATGATACATTCCGCGGCCGCTAAATATATTAAAAAGTCGGTATCGTTTGTGAAGAAGGGGGTGAATCATTTTAACTAGACGAAAAATGTTGACGACTTGCCAAAACATGGCTCGGTTGGCAAAGTCACTCTGAAAGTTGAAAAACGAATCGTGTCTTTGTTTTTACGGGACCCGAAATTGACGCTGCGTCAAGGAGCGGTAAAATTAAGAAAATCGGGTTTGAATGTGTCCCATGAGACCATTCGACAACGATTTCGTGCTCATGATGTCAAATTCCAAAGCACATTGAAGAAACCTTTGCAGGACGAAAATCACGTCGCGAAGCGGCTTGCTTGCGCCCACGATAATATGCTAGAGTGGCCCTCACAATCGCCGGACGCCAACCTATTGAAAGGTTTGGTCCCTTTTAAAGAGAAAGCTCAGAGGAAAGACTCTAAAGACTTTGACTCAATTGTCTCCCGAGATTCGAAAAATTTGCGGAGTATGCAGAAAATTTGGTCGAACGCCGTTGTTAGCACACCAAAGAATACACGGATGGCAAAAAATGTTCTCGAAACACATTTTTTCAAGAATACGAGTGGTCACGTTCTTACTTGACAGTGTAAATCCTACACCAGTTGTATCTCGTATTTCTTCATTTCTTTTGAAAAGTTAACTGCCTTAATCATAAGAGGGAGTTTTCTTCTTAGGAAAGTTTCCCCTGGGGTCAGCGGAAATCCCCCTTTTCCCTGATTAATAATTTTTCAAGGTGCAGAAGTTCAAGTCAGACAAGGATTCTTTTCGAGTAGACTCCCTTTTTACCTGTTATCGATTTATAGAGGTGGAAAAGTTTTCTTATAAGAGGGGATTTTTTTTGTTGTTGTCGGAACTCGAAATATGCAAGTTCAGCTAGCTCCGTGCCCATATTAAGAATTTCAGATTTTTCAAGAAATTTTATGCCACTTTCTCAAAACTCCTGCACCAATTTCCTCATTAATTTACCTCCTTAGAGTTCATTTGCGCTGAATAAGGCTCAATTCACACTATGAGGCCGCGCTCGATATGCTCTCGGTTCGCTCACGGTTTGATAAAATTTTCTCATATCCACATTGCGATTCCGATTTAGATCTTGCTTCAGTTTTTCTTCGTCAACAATTCAAGTTAGATCGGAGTAGTTGAGAAAAGTGCATATATAATATCATTTAACTTTTTAATTGAAGAATCACCAATTATAGCTATTCTTTTAGACGATGATTCAAAAATTAATGAAAAACGGAGGAATCCGAGAAGAAGGATATGGGTACATCCAAGTTTAAAGGCTCGAAAAAGTGAAGGTGAACACTGTACCGTCATCTAATTGATGACGAAGAAAGTTTATAAAGTATTTTAGAATGGATTCTGGGATATTTGAAATGATATTAACAAAAATAGAAACAAAAATTAAGAAGTTAAATACCATATTTCGAGAAAGGATTACACCCGACAGAAACTAATAGTGGATCTGAGGTAAGTAATTAAAATTTATTGAATTTTTTAAAATCAAACATTATACAGAAGTGACACAATTATCATCATCATCATCATTAGCTTATTCCATCCATAGTCGGATGTAAGCCTCCCCAAGTTCGCTGCAATGAGCTTTGTTGTTGGCTTTTTGCATCCAATCGTGCCCTGCTAATCTTTTTGTCTGTGGCCTATCTGCATCTTTTGTATTCTCTAGGTCTCCATTCAACTATACGGCCGGTCCATCTGTTATCATTCATCCTTGCGACATGTCCCGCCCAATTCCACCTTAATATACATATTCGTTGTATTACATCTGTCACTTTTGATCTTCTTCGTATCTCGATGTTAGGAATACGACCTTGGAGTCTAATATTTAGCATTCTTCTCTCCATTGCTCTTTGGGTTACCTGGAGTTTATTTATTATACTTCTATTTAAAGCCCACGTTTCAGTGTCATATGTTAATACCGGTAGTACAGGGTGAGTCAACGATAGAGTAAAGTTCATTGCCTCATTTGTTTCGGAAATGACGAAAAAATGATATATATAATAGTTTTAGGGAATGTTAAGGTGCACAGTTTAAAATTATTTTTGAGTATACAGGGTACTTCAAAGAAGTGTGGCCGATATAACATATTTTTCTTTAAATGGAACATCCTATTTTCTAATTTATTTTTAAATTCTGCGTAAAAATTTTAAAACTTTTTTATTAATAATGTTATATACCTAAACCTAGTAGTTTTTCTAATATTTCATTTTTTTAAAAAAAAATACTAGTTTTCAGTTTTGTAAAAAATTGCCAATAGCGCCATTGTTTCTGAAGATGGAATACTCATAATTGGTACGAGCGTTCTATAGAGATATAGAAGATATATGTAAAGAAATTTGAGTTAGATGCTACAGGGTGTTCAAAATAAATTTATGCATTTCGACTATTTTAAATTGAAGAATCTCAAATTTTTTAAATGGCACACCCTGTATATTATTTTTTCTTCTGATAGATTTTATAAAACCCTCTAACTTTTATTAAGTATGTCATATACGTATTTCTAACAGTTTTCGATTAATATTGAATTTTTCAATTTTTACCCTTGTTTTTAATACACTTACGCTATTGTGAAAACATAAACAAATAGTTAATAATAATACACATTTAGTATTCTTACTATATTTTCCTTCACTTTCCTTAGCATAAAGGGCGTTATTGTCCTGCACGCGTCCCGAATCCTATTTTCCATATCCACTAGTGTTGTAGGGGGATTCACATAAACATGATCTTTAATGTAGCCCCACAAAAAGAAGTCTAAAGGTGTTAAGTCACATGATCGAGGGGCCATTGCATGAATCCATCCCTACCGATCCATTTTTGTGGGTAACGATCGTTTAAAAATTCCCGAATTCCCCGTAGTAATGGGCAGGAGCTCCGTCTTGTTGAATCCACATTTGTTCCCTTTTAAAGTTATCAACTTCTTCAAGAAGCTGGAGTAATTCGTTTTGTAAAAAATTTAGATATCTAGGCCCGTTAGCGGTTCGCGGAAAAAATATGAACCAATAATTCGAAAATTTAATATTCCACACCATACATTAAGTGACCAATGGTTTTGATTTTGAACTTCCTGGACTCAAAATGGATTAACTGTTGAATAATAATGCATGTTATGGCTGTTAGCTGCTCCATTACTGCGAAAAGTAGCTTCATCAAAAACATTATTTTGGATAAAAAAATCTGGATCGGCCGCTATTGCTCCATTCATGGTGGTACAAAAGTTTACTCGTCATTCAAAATCACGGTCTTGAAGTTCTTGGTGTAGTTCTATATGAAAGGGATGATACTTGTATTTTCTTGTGGTGCGATTAGCCGTAGACTGGGATGTGTCAGATAAGTCAGCTAGTTGACGGCTGCACACCTGGGGATGATCTTCAACATGAAGTAAAATCTCCATTTCTTTTTCCTCATTGGTAGCATTCTGGTTTACTACTTTCCGTTTCGTATACACAACGCTACCACTACCATCAAACCGTTCCATTAAGCACTGAAAAGATTTTCTAGATGGTATACGTCTATTAGGGTACTTCGCTCCGTAAAGCCTTACTGCCAAACGACAATTTTTCCCCGCCTCGCCCAGTGTATAAACCATATCAAATAATTCATTTTTAGGAAAATCCATAACTATTACCTTTATACGTCACTTACTACAACAACTTAATTTATTAAAATATTTTTACATGCTTAATAGACATGTCAAAATTTGACAATGCCTACACTTTTATTTGGTCTTGGCAACTATGATGTTATAGCGTAAGCGTATTAAAAACAAGGGTAAAAATTGAAAAATTCAAAATAAATCGAAAACTTTTAGAAATAGGTATATGACATACTTAATAAAAGTTGGAGGGTTTTGTAAAATCTATCAGAAAAAATAATAATATACAGGGCGTGCCATTTAAAAAATTTGAGATTTTTCAATTTAAAATAGTCGAAATGCATAATTTATTTCAAGACCGTGATTTTGAATTAAAATAGTCGAAATGTATAAATTTATTTTGTAGTATCTAACATAAATTTCTTTACATATATCTTTTTTTTCATCTCTATAAAATACTCGTACCAATTATGGGTATTCCACCTTCAGAAACAATGGCGCTACTGGCAATTTTTAATAAAACTGAAAACTAGTATTTTTTAAAAAAATTGAAATATTAGAAAAACTACTAGGTTTAGTTATATAACATTATTAATAAAAAAATTATAAAATTTTACGCAGAATTTAAAAATAAATTAGAAAATAAGATGTTCCATTTAAAAAAAAAACATATGTTATATGGGCCACACTTATTTGAAGTACCCTGTATACTCAAAAATAATTTTAAACTGTGCACCTTAACATTCCCTAAAACTATTGTATTTAACATTTTTTCGTCATTCGCGAAACAAATGAGATAATGAACTTTACTCTATCGTTGTCCCACTCTGTACACATTGATCGAATAGTCTGGCTTTTATTGTATTTGGGATGTTTAATTTATATGTAGATTGTAACCTTCCGAACGCAGACCATAGACTCCTCTATCCAAGTCAGCCTTTAAATTTTTTTTGATATTTCGATTTTTTGTCTTAAATATATGACCTTTCCTATTCATTCACCGTCTGTTAACAGTTCTTGGCTGTTATTTTCACTTTCGTTGTTCACATATTTGGTCTTGGTGAAGTTTGTTTTTAGACCAAGTTCTCGAGACTAGTTATTCAACTCCATCAGCATTTCTTGCAATTCTTCTTTTGTGTTGGTGATCAGAGTGACATCAAACCTTAAGTGACACAATTATATTAACTTTATTCTTTTACTTTAATTATGATTATATCTACCATAATTTCAATGTTTAGGTTTTAAGTTTGTTTTCTAAAATTACATAGCATTAGGCTATATCTGACGGATACTCCTGGTTGAAACTTGCTGCTTGATATTGTTGTGGCATATGAGATGGGTACATTGGAAGATGCTGGTCTTAGTATTTTCCATAAAATCAGGGCTATTAGTTTGAGGGCTATAATTAAATTGCTGTTAAATATTTCTATGATCTTCAGTATATGTGTGTTGCGGAAGTCGAGTTGAACAATCACGCAAAATATTAGCTGGACGAGATTGCATATTTTTATTGAAACTACCAGACAATGATGTTGATTGTGAAGATGGACCAGAAGAAATTAGAGATCGAACATTAATTTTTTGCATCACACGCACTTGTGCACAACTGAGCGGATACGGAGTGGACCGAGATTGAAAACCTATTCATACTACCGAGACAAGCCATGACAAGTCCGATCTCGCTCCGACAAAATACTTTTTGAAATATATAATAATAATAATAATAATAATATTAATAAAGGGAGACTCGCTCAGCGCTCTATGGTTTTGCCTCTGTCTCAATCCACTCTCAAATATACTAAACAGAACAGAGCATGGCTTCAATATCAGACACCAAAAAGTGAATCAACATAAAATAAACCACCTCCTATATATGGGTGACATAAAACTCTACTCTGCCACAAAAACACAGCTGAAAGAACTCCTCAAAATCACAGAAATATTCACCTTAGATGTCAATATGGAATTTGGTATAAGTAAATGCAAAGTGCTCCACATCAACAACGGCCAATGGAAGTACCACCATGAGACAGAAACCATCAACAATGAAACACTCGATAACATGTTCGACAAAGAAACATACAAATATCTAGGCTTCCAACAAAGCACCAAACTCAACCATACTCACATCAAAACAGAGCTCAGAACCGAATTCAAGAACAGACTGACGGAACTTTTACAAACAAAACTCAACTCCAAATATCTCACTAAAGCCATCAACACGTTCGCTATACCTATACTCACATATTCATTTGGTATCATCAAATGGTCACAAACAGACATAGAAAATATTCACATCCTTATACGATCTCAATTCACCAAATACAGGAAATTACACCCCAACGCATGCAAAGAAAGACTTACCATCGAGAGGAAGGCAGGAGGAAGAGGAACTATAGACATCAGATCATTACACACAAAACAAATACAAGCACTTAGGAAATTCTTTCACACCAAGCAAACCAGCCTCCACACAGCAACAGTCAAAGCAGACAAAAACTATACCCCACTCGATTTATCCCGGATAGACCACCCAGCAGATACACACAGTCACATCCAATTACAACAGGAAAAGATGAAAACGTGGTCAGAAAAAACACTTCACGGAAAACACAGATACCACATAGAACAAGACCACGTAAATAAAAAACAATCATACACCTGGTTACGGGATGGGCAGCTATTCCCGGAAACAGAAGGCTTCTTACTTGCCATCCAGGATAAAGTCATATTAACCAAAAACTACCAAAAGCATATCATCAGAGACCCAACTATTACAGAAGACAGATGCAGAAAATGCCACCAGCAGAAAGAAACGATCGAACACATAACAAGCGGATGTAAAATGCGGATGTAAAATATTAGCCGGAACGGAATACACAGCCAGACATGACTCAGCGGCAAAAGTAGTTCACCAAGC
Organism: Pachyrhynchus sulphureomaculatus; assembly: GCA_019049505.1. Lineage (NCBI taxonomy): Eukaryota > Metazoa > Arthropoda > Insecta > Coleoptera > Curculionidae > Pachyrhynchus > Pachyrhynchus sulphureomaculatus. The sequence continues at coordinate 172,230,184 of CM032456.1, forward strand.
ACTAGCCACAACATACAAGCTCATAGAAAACACAGATCCCTACTACAAATACACACCAACATTCGTACTTCAAAATAAGATTACAAACTCTACTGGGACATCAGTGTCCATACAGATAAAAACAGCCTCCGCCAATAGACCCGATATTACTTTTCAGTGCAAAAAAGAAAAAGTCACCTATCTAATTGACATAGCTGTCCCCAACGACACAAACATCCAAACGAAATACACAGAAAAAATTTCCAAATACACAGACCTTGCAACGGAAATAAAAAGGCTATGGAAACAAGAAAACGTCATCATTGTCCCCCTCATTATATCAGCCACAGGCCTTACACCAACAATATTCACACCACACTTAGTACAATTAGGACTCAACACAAACATATACAAAAACATTCAGAAGTCAGTGATTTTGAAAACATGTAACATTGTCGAGTCATTCCTTAATACACAATGGTAATGCGTTTGTGCTGACTTGGTTTGCGCCCGTCAGCCAAACATGGAACCACATTGACCAAATGTGAGAAAGAAAAACGAGAACAGTCATAATATTAATAATAATAATAAACTGCACACCTCTTGACTTATCCCGGACAGACCACTCAGCAGACACACACAGTCACACCCAATTACAACAGGAAAAGATGAAAACGTGGTCAGAGAAAACACTCCACGGAAAACACAGATACCACATAGAACAAGACCACGTAAATAAAAAACAATCATACACCTGGTTACAGGATGGGCAGCTATTCCCGGAAACAGAAGGCTTCTTACTTGTCATCCAGGATAAAGTCATATTAACCAGAAACTACCAAAAGCATATCATCAAAGACCCAACTATTACAGAAGACAGATGCAGGAAATGCCACCAGCAGAAAGAAACGATCGAACACATAACAGGCGGATGTAAAATATTAGCCGGAACAGAATACACAGCCAGACATGACTCAGCTGCCAAAGTAGTTCACCAAGCACTAGCCACAACATTCAAACTCATAGAAAACACAGATCCCTACTACAAATACACACCAACATCCATACTTGAAAATAAAGATTACAAGCTCTACTGGGATATCAGCATCCATACAGATAAAACAGTCTCCGCCAATAGACCCGATATTACTTTTCAGTGCAAAAAAGGAAAAGTCACCTATCTAATTGACATAGCTTTCCCCAACGACACAAATATCCAAACGAAATACACAGAAAAAATTTCCAAATACACTAACCTTGCAACGGAAATACAAAGGCTATGGAAACAAGAAAAAGTCATCATTGTCCCCCTCATTATATCAGCCACAGGCCTTACACCAATAACATTCACACCACACTTAGTACAATTAGGACTCAACACAAACATACACAGAAACATTCAGAAGTCAGTGATTTTAAAACATGTAACATTGTCAGGTCATTCCTTAATACTTAATGGTAATAGCGTTTGTGCTGACTTGGCCTTGGCCCGTCAGCCAAACATGGAACCACATTGACCAAATGTGAGAAAGAAGAACTTTTTTATAATAATAATAATAATAATAATAAAATGTCTTTATTGTAATTAAATGGTAGGATTACAATTGGCGGAGTTGAAGTTACACTTCCATCTCAACCATAAAATGCGGATATTATATTGTTTACAGCAACATTTATAAACTAGTATTGCATATAAAATACAAAATATAATAATCAATACACAATATACTATCATGATAGAAGTTAATATTAATACTGTGGGTGGCTAAAAGTATGGCTACTGCTATATATGGAACATTAGAGAGGTCGATTGAGGTGACCATTGTACGAGCTGCCGGAGAAAGGAGTCAGCATAAGCTATGAACAATGGTTTTTACTGCTCTTTTAGACCTGTGACCTGACGCATCCCTCAGATCAACAGGCACTTTATTGTACAATTTAGCTATTTGGTAACTGAAAGAACGCTCATACAATGAGGTCAAGTGCATGGGCGGAGTCAAGGTGAATTTATGCCTTAGATCCAGGTTATGTGCATCGTATCTAAATTTAATTTTGCTATATAAGTAGCCAGGACACTTATTACAAATAATCCTATTGTATAGTACCAAACTGTGTAGCACCCGTCTTTCATTCATTCTGAATCACTTTATGTCACGCAATTTTGCATTAATACCTCTCTCACGGCCTCAAATACCGCCAATAAAACGCACGCACGAATTTTGCATAAGTTGGATCCTCTTAGCGTCACAGTCTAAAAGGCAGGGCCCGTACACCACATTATATCGATCGTCGATATTGAAACGTTATGAGATCGAAATCTGAGCGATAGTGATAGTGGGAATAAATACACTCATTGTTTCTTCTGTAAACATATTTTATCGAATCGAGCGCGGCTTCATAGTGTGAATCGAGCCTAATTAATATTGAAAGCGAAATTTTGGCTGCCAAATTACTTTGAATTTATTTATGAGACACCGAAACTAATAACGAGCTCGTATCTATGTTGACGCTGGTCACAGTTCCCCCAAGCCAAATCAAACAATCAGTTTTTAGAAAACATGATATTACATTTTATTATTACTAATTAATTAGCATCTAAATCAATTAACTTAAATACATTATTGAAATGAAAATTACAGGCCTAATTAAATTAAAAATAACTTTTATTATTACATATTGCGTATTTCCGTTTTCATAAAACAAAGAAGTTTTATGGCTAAACGTTATTACGGATTATGTACCCATAAATCAAAACGCACATAAGAAAATTCATACATTACCGCGAAAATGAGAAGGTTTATTTTCCTTAAAGCAACATATAGTAAGCTATAAAAATTTTGACCATAATGCGGCCGTAATTCTTTTCGGATCAAATTGTATTTTTACAAATACGGGCCATAATTTATCCAATTCGTTCGTAAATACACATCCGTAACTCTTTGTTTTATTTTATTGGGTAATTTGTTGGTCACCGAAATGATTCTTTATTGAATTTAAACCCGTCGAACTATTTGGGATAACAGTGCGTTTCGAACAAAGTTATTTAAGAGGTTTTATTTTGTGGATTTTTAGCTAAAGATTGGAAGTCACTGAACATTCACTTTCTTCATTCATATAGTGACTTTTTCCCGGAGACCTTGGGGACAGTAAGTGATGAGCAGGGCGAGAGAGAGAACTATTGAGACAAGATATCAAGGTCGCTGGACCTTGCAATGATGGGCGATTACTGCTAGTTCTTGAAGAGAGAAGATTTTACTCCACATAAGAGGAAAAAGTGAATGAAAAAATTAACTTAACATCAAACCTAAATTGCAAAAGTGTCTTGTTATTCAATATTGATTAATATGTGCATGTTAAATAATTTTTCTTCAATAATGTTATATATTTTGTTCATAAATTGAAGGAGTTTTTATTTTCCCAATAATTCTCAGGAATTTTCTTTAAGATTTTAAAATGTCATATAATAAAAAAACCTTACGTCCTATATATTTTATGTCATTTTTTTCAGATTCAGCTGTTACACAAAAAAAAAATTTTTGTAGACCTGTGGGCCCGGTATGCTTAACCATGAAATGAATGAAAAAATTCTCCTAGGTTTCTAGAAGATGAACACTAACATAACAAAAACTGAGGATATCAAATGCAGGATAGTTTTTTTACCTCTCTTACTATAGTGTAGTAAGAAAAGCATTTGAATTTGCAGTCTGTATACAGCAATATTATGATTTTATCCTCTCTGGGGTATCATCAGGAGTTTTTGACCTCGAAAAACTTGTGCTCTTTGGTTTTCAAAACGCGTTTTTTCAACTCTAAATGTGTGTAACTCCGGTTATATAAGTCGGATCGAGATTTAAAAAAATCGATCTCTTCGTAATAAAATTTCCAATAAATCCTTGTTGGTTTTAAGTCGCTCAAGTGCGTACATAACCTGGAAAATTGAAAAAACAGGCAAAAACCGTTTTTTTTTTCATTTTATTGTACAGATGGACTAAGTGAACCGATCGGCTTGAAACTTTCAGAAAATATGCTTTATGTTATAACAAAAATACCCTAAAATTTTGATACAAAAATATTGAACCCGGTAGGCACAATTTAATTTGTTATTTAAAATTTGAATTGTTCGCCATTTTATGCCATTTGGTCCAAAATAGATTTTTTCTTTCAAAATTTAGATCTCGACGTCAGCTTTCCGATGCCAAAAAATTTTTTTGGAGTTATTTTAACCATTCTTTTACATTTGTTTATTAATCCAATAACAACAAATGCGTTTTTTCGGTTATTTTGAAAAAAAAAACAACAGGCTAAATGCAAGTTGGACTTGCGCAATTGGTGTTCGTACGTTGATTGCTTTTAAAATAAAAATTTTCGTTACGGAAGTATAAAATGATCAGTGACTTCACAAAACACATTCTAAATGAGTTTTCAACAAAGTTCTTTTCCAATTTTTAGTGAAAACTGATGGCCATGAAATTTTTGTTTTTTTTATATACCAGATAAATTATTAAAGGTAATGCACTCGTGATAATTTTCGTTCAATTTACATCCTGTAGAGAATATTTTAGAATGTTTTCAAAATTTTTCGATAGGTATTTTTTGAGGTAAGGTGAGGGAAAGCGATTTGAGAATTGTGCGCAAGTATCACATTATATATATTTTTGAACTCGGCTTTTTAGAAGCTTTCATTTGACACCCCATTCGAAAACCTCGTAAAAAAATTCACTTCCGACTTCACCTCCTAAAACTAACCTCTTAAGTCAAAATTTAATTTTCAAAACTACACGGCTCTTATGAGGTCATCAATTCCTATACTATTGCCGAATTTCAACTTTCTATGTCAAATCGTTTTGGAGAAAATTTTTTAGTGTTCCGTACGGAATACTAAAAAATGAAAATTTTCTCTCTGGTAGAGAACCACGAGATTTTTATTAAAAAAAGAAAATTCATTTTCGTTAACATTTTTTTTCAAAATGACCGAAAAAACGCATTTGTTCTTGTTTAATTAATAAACAAATGTAAAAAAACACTGTTAAATTGACTACAAAAAAAATTTTAATGGCATCAGAAAGCTGGCGTCGAGACCTAAATTTTGAAAAAAAAGGTCCATTTTGGACCAAATGGTATAAAATGGAAGGCAATTCAAATTTTAAATATTAAATTCAACTGTGCTCACTAAGTTCAATATTTTTGTACTGAAATTTCAGGATATTTTTGCTATAACCAAAGACATATTTTCTGAAAGTCGACCTGTACAATATAAAATGAAAAAAAAACAGTTTTTTGCCTGTTTTTTCAATTTTGTAGTTTATGTACGCATTTGAGCGACTTAACCAACGAAGATTTGTTGGAAATTTCATTAGAAAGAGTTTGGTTTTTTTTTGTCTCGATCCGACTTATAAAACCGTAGTTATGCACATTTTAAGCTTAAAAAAAAACGCGCGTTTTGATAACTTAAATTCTTTATAAACAAAAGAGTACAAGTTTTTCGAGGTCCAAAACTCAGGACAATACTCCTGGTGATACCCCAGAGAGGATAAAATCATAATATTATTGTATCATTTTTGACCTTTTTTACTGCACTACTAAGGGAAGAGCAAATTCGTGAAAAAGTCAGCATTCGAGATTTTTGTATTTCTTCGCGTTTTAGTGTTTTTAAATCACAAAAGACTTGTTGCCATCCATCTGTTATCACAATTACTCTCGAACGAAGCGGGATATCGATTTCAAATTTGATACACATATAATGCTTGAAGCCGAAAAGGAACCTATTATCTCTAGGGTGATATAATCATTACAAACGAAAATGGTATATAAAAAAAAAAATGAAAAAAATGAAGAGGTGAGGATATAAGAGGGTGTTCCTTTGAATATATTATTCTATTCTACGTCTTATTAGGGATTCTGGGAGTCGAATAATATAATAATTATGTTATTGCAGCAACAATATGTAGAGGGGATGTCAGTTTTCATTTGCAAATACTTCTGAAGCTCTTCTTTTTAAACATTTTCTGTGATTGATTTTCGTACCTATATAAAATATCGAGTTATAATGCTTAGAATGATTCATTTTTAGTGTGACGACGTCAAATTCGGTACATATTTTGGAACTATATGTTTGTGAATGACACATACTTGACAAAATTGTTTCCATTTGGGTTGAGCTACAAGGTTAAATAGCCAATTTTAAATTAACAGCAGAAAGGTGACTAGCATCCACAAGATAATTAAAAATGAAGAGGGACTTGTTAGTAAGATTTTCAATTGTAATAATAAAAAAATTGGGAAGCACACCCCTCTTTCGGAATACGTAAGTGCCAAGCTAGAACGCGTTTTGATCTACGGGATCTCATCGGCTAAATGTAGGTGAGGCAGTTTCTACTGCGAAGACATACAAAACATCGAAGTATTGAGTTAGTAGGACGACCAAATAAACCCGTAAGCATATATTAACAGGAGATTGTCAACCCTATGTCGTGTAACGCTATTAAAGATTAGGGAAAATTTGAAGCGCTTGTTCTTGATATATTTAAGGTGTTTTACCATATTTCGCATGATGTGTAGTTGACTAGCTGCGCCTTTTTGGTATGCTTGCAAGGTTTGGTAATAGCTCTCGATATTTTTAGACAATTTAATGTCCAACGGTTTTTAATATAATTGAAAATTACTGGAAACTAAAAATTGCTATATACTGGGTGTATTTGAAGCTGAAGCATTATATTTGCCTGGTTATAGTACTTACTACATAAAATATCTTCCAGAGCGCCACTAAAATTTTGTAAAAATGTAGTTAATCTGGCTTATATATAGTTATATATCCCTTTAGCATCTCGGCACCATGATATCATTGCCGTCGTATCTACAATTTGATTGCAAAATTATCTATATTGTTTTCTAGTCTTAGACATAAAGTGAAAGTAATCCAAAAATTAATAAATTAGTTACTGATAGTTTCCAAAGTCAATGAACAGGTAGTATATTACAAATATTTTACAAGACTATATTATAGAGTAAAATCGTTTAGTAGTTATTATAAAATATTAATAAATGGATGCTCGTCCTAAAAATTTACTTAACCAGTTTCATCAAGTGACCCCCCCATTTGGCAGACCTCGACAACGAGACCAAAATTACGTGCTATTATCCACTAGTGGACAAAAAATAGATAGTCAAAGCTTCAGTCCAGATTAATAGGGAATTAGTTACATATACTCATATATATATATATATATATATATATATATATATATATATATATATAGGGTGTTATGAAAATAATTTAATATATTGACATGGGTGATTCCTTGGTTCACATAGATCGATGTTCAATTTTTTTTGTCAATTTGAACATACTTAGAATTTGGTAAAATTCCCATTTACTACCCCAGTCTGACATCTATGATTAATGTTGCCACATACACCAATTTCTTCCTTAAAGTAGCCTGGCTTATAGTCAAAAATATTTTTATAAATTAACGGTTTTTCAAATTAAAAAATCAAACACTGTTGTTAATTTAATAATATTTGATATTTACCCAAAGCATATTTCTTTTTCAACCAAATATGTATAACAAGTATTTAAAATGATAATTACTTCATTTTTGTTAACTTTAACAAGTATTTTTTTTTTTTTATGGGTCTAGCAAACTGCTGCAGGGAAGTCCCTAAAGCGCTACAGGAGCGACACGTGTGCGGAAAAAGCGATTCACGCTGTTCTTGAATCGCTGTAAATTGTACTCGGTGGGAAACACAGTCCTGGGTAAGCCATTCCAAAGGGATGATGTTCTCCATATAAAAGACTGCTTGAAAAGCGTTGTACGAGGAGTAACAAGCTGAACCTCATACGGATGTGAAGTATCAGCGCGACGTGTACTCCTAACATGCACCGCTCTGGGAGGAATTAAGCGGGCTACATTTTTCGAACACTCTCCATGAAAATACTTGTAGAATAGACTCAAGTCGCCAACCGTTCTTCGATGTTCCAGCGAATCAAGGCTGCCGGTCAATTCTGGGTCTCCAATCAGACGAACAGCCCTTCTCTGAACAGAATTTAACAAATGCAGTGTATGTTTGGGAGCGGAGCCCCAAACATGGGAGCAGTATTCCATAGTTGGTCGAATTTGAGCTTTGTAAAGAATTAACAATTGTTGTGGAGTGTAAAGCTTTCTGGTTCGAAATAATATTCCCAACTTTTGAAAAGCTCTCCTTGCTATGCCTGCAACATGTTCATGCCAGGACATATTTGCTCCCAAATTAACGCCCAACAAATTGAGCGACGATGCTAGGGGAATGGAGTGCCACGGCATAACTATGTCTTGTCTTATTAGTAAAAAAATTACTTAGAAATAAGACCTAAACCTAAAGTAACTAACACATATTTTTTATATTGCATTGTGGTAGGTATTCGTCAAAGAATGATTGAATGTAGAACAAATTTAGCATGTTTACTATCTTTAATAAAAAAACTAGCTTTATGAAGCCATTGGGAAATGCGATGTCACCACAAAGTACATGTGGATTCCCGCACTTTAATAACAACCACTAAGAGCATGTAAACAAAGCTGTTGTTCTTATGCACACATCAGCATAAAAAAGTAATTAAATCCACTGCGTTATTACACCTGAATTACGTACGCTATTATCAATTCATGAAAAAAAAAATGCAACGATCCGTACCTAGGCCGTACATATACTATTCACAATAGCCAGTACTAGTGAGACCTAGGCAGGGAATGGTTAAAGTATCCATAGAATAAAAATAAAATTTTCATTTAAAAATGATTTAAAAACGCACTAGACCTAACTAATAATAAAAAGCTGGAAATTCAGAAAGAGATGGTCTATAATTGTTTACATAGTGAACCACCTGAGATTCGGTATATATACATATATATATATATATATATATATATATATATATATATATATATATATATATATAAATTTTGGCTTGGACAGAGAGTTATATTTCATAATTTGCATTTTAAACAAAGTGACGATGTCAAACAGAACAGTCTTCTAAAAGAGTTTTTTTAGTGAAATAATTAATTTATTAAGGTAACGGTCCACGTTATGAGACGAAGTACGTCTTTATGCGACATTGAATGAAAAATACTATTTAAAAAAAGTAAGAGCATGTAACTCTTGAAAAAAAATATGATAATATTATTCAGGAAATATTATAATAAATTAATTAGTTTTAATATTGATTTTAACCAAACTTATCGAAAAAAAAATTATAAAAGTTCATGTCTCGTTGTTTGCGTCTCAAGCTACGGTCAGATGGAGTGAAATGACGACTTAAATGGATCGCTTTATATTGTTTTATTGGACAATTTATACTATTTTTTTAGTATAAATTATATATTATTTGAAGGCTTTTGAGCTGCAGATTTTATTTTTGCACTTATTTTATCAATTTTCATAACGATAATAGTTTTAATTTGAGTGTCTCGATAGACCTGCATTTATGAATTCGGACGTACCCCCGTATGAGACGCTATGTTCAGTGAACTGTACGACGCGAACATGTGATCTTCGCTTATACCACTTCGATGAGACAGTGCATATTTACAAATTTTGAGACTGATATATTTATATATATATATATATATATATATATATATATATATATATATATATATATATATATATATAATATTTATTGTTTAAATCGTGTTATTATAGCATAAAAACTATATTTTATTTGCGAGATTCAAATTATAAGCTGTAAGTATGTGCAATATTGTCTAATTATAAACCTAACCAAACAGTATATTAATGTTAACATTGATTATGTATGCTTATATTATACTTACAATTTTTACTAAATGTTTTAAAAAAGTTTTGAACTTACTAACGTGTGAATTCACTTATTATTTGTTTCAGAAAATAATAGCTACACTTAATAATGGGCAAATTCAAGAATAATATAAGAATAGATGGAGCAAAAAAAACAGACAGTAAACTCAAATTATTGAAAAGAAATGTGGTCCACGTTAATTTGAGTGATGATAATAAGAAGAAGATTAAAGGATTAAACCATTGCCCTGAAAGCATGAAGAATGCTTTAAAAACAATGCAGGAGAGTGGACTTTCTGTCAGAAAAGCAGCTGCTGCCTACGGTGTACCTGCATCAACGTTACACAGAAAAAAACATCTTGATCCTGAAAGACAGAGAAAAAAATCAGGAACAGGAACAGTTATCCCACTGAAAGAAGAGGATGATATTGTCAATTGGGTGCTGTATAGATCACAAGTAGGAGCACCTGTCTCAAAATCGGAATTATTTGATTGTGTACAAAAATTAGTTGAAACTATGAAAATAAAGACTCCCTTCACAAACGACCGTCCAAGTCGACACTGGTACGAAGGGTTCAAAAAGCGCCATCCAAACTTGTGTATTAGAAGACCACAGCATTTAAGTTGCAGTAGAGCAACTGTAACTCGTGAAGAGCTACAAGAGTGGTTTAGAGAAATAGGAAAGTATTTAGAAGATAGAAACTTGTTAGATATTTCTTCTAATAGATATTTTAATTGTGATGAAAGTAATATAATGCTATGTCCTGATGCTGAAAGAGTACTGGCTGAAAAAGGGCCTCGTACAGTATATAAAATAGTCGATGGTGGGAGAGAAGCCTTAACAGTTCTATTCATGTTTAGTGCTGATGGCACACGTGCTCCAACGATGATCATGTACCCTTTTAAAAAAGATTTACCAAAGAGAATTGTGAATAATACTCCTACAGGCTGGGGTATTGGTGTATCCCACAGTGGCTGGATGACAACAGAGACATTTTACGAATACATTACTAATATATTCTATCTATGGCTAGTGAAAGAAAATATTGAATTTCCTGTTGTTGTTTTCATGGATAACCACTCGTCTCACTTGAATTTACCACTGGTAACTTTTTGCAGAGAAAAGCAAATAGAATTGATCATGTTGGCTCCCAATTCCACTCACATCATGCGACCTTTGGATATAGCATTTTTTCATCCCTTTAAAGTGGCATGGAAAAAATGTGTGTCTAAATGGAAAAGTCAACAAAGCATCATGCGTATAAAAAAAGAAGATGTCCCTCATATGCTGAAATTTACTCTCGACAGCATGAGAGATGAAAGAAATATCATCATAAGTGGATTTAGAGCATCAGGACTTTATCCATTTAATCCTAAAATGATAGACTTTGATGTCTTAAGAAAAGGGAAAAAGACGAAACATATTGTTGAAGAAAAGAATGATTATAATTTAGAGATTGAAGACCAAAAGCAATTCTTGCAAACAATTGAAAAAAGGTTACCAGCAGATAAGCTTTCTAAATTCACAGAAGCAGGAATAAGTGGATCATGGACCGGTGATTTGGAAGATAAATCATTGTTTAATTTCTGGTTTGAGGAACATAAGAAATCTACAGGTATTTTATATATAAAATAATATAATTTTAATTCACAGTTATTAACCATGCACATATAAAGTTTATACTCTTATTTCAAATTATATAATTTAAAATTTTCAGTCAATCCAATTAATCTAAAACCAGTAATCAAGCAAATTGAAAATTCTGATAATCATAAGATTATTATTGTTCCATAAAATAATACTGCTGATTTGAATTCTTCTTTTTCTGCGGATCTTGTCTCTTCAAATGACCAAGAAGTTTTTCCTTTGTATATTGAGCCGATTGATCTGATAAATAATGAAGAAATATTTGAAGCTACAATTTTAGTCGATAATACTTTCAAATATTGTTAGCGAAGTAGCTCATCTTGATGAATTAGAATCACAAGATCATGAAAATAATAAGGATTTATCATACAATGATGCAAATGGTACGTAGATATAAAATTCAATATTTTTGTTCGATGACAGCCAATCTAATTTTCACATTTTTCAGAACCTACAGAGACAAATTACAATAGACAAGAGCACATCCATTTAATTGCTTCAAATCAAGAAAATAATCAAAATCAAGCAAGTAATGAAATTGCCGAAAATATTGACAAAGGTAAAGTAGAATTATCTTAATATGTAATTTTTTATCAAATAATTACTTAAATAAGATAACAAATGATTTTTATTTTTAGCTGCTAGTCTACAAAATTTACCTTTAAAAGAAATATATACACTGCCAATTGAATTCCTGCTAAAGAAGAAGAAAATGAAAGTGGAAAAATCAGGAAAATCCAAGTTACCATCTGTGGGGACATCAGAGGCATGGTTGAAGCTTCAAATGGATAAAGAAAATATTTAAAAAATCAAAGAAGAAAAGCAAAAAAATATCAAGAAAATGCAAGAAGACAAAAAAAAAACTAATGGAGCAAGTAAAAGAGCTCCAAAAGAAAATAAAACAAGAAAAATAGGCTATGATCTTTATTTATACTGAATTTTTGTTTAATTTATGAAAAATTTATTACTTTGTCTTGAAAAATGTTATTAATTACATGTTTTTTTGATTAAAGTATCTTTACAATAAAGAAAACTTAATAAAAAAATAATTTTCATGATTTTTTAACTGTCTCATAAGAGGGACATATACTATGAGACACCATGGACATATGCCTTCAGAGTGTCTACTAAATAGGGTCATGGAGACGACCTCTTTTAAACGCCCATTCTCCCTTATTTTAAACTTTAATTATACAAAAAAAAAATTATGTTTTCCATCTACATATATTTGAAAATATTAGAAAACTAAATGTCTGCGCAATTCGCGTCTCATAATGTGGACCGTTACCTTATATTAAAATTAATTAGGGCTCCGGGAATAATATACTCAAAGAAATCATTCTATAAAAATGAAAAAATTTTAACTAACAAGAAAAATGCATAATGAAATATCATTTGTGGATCTTTTGAAAATGTAAAAATATGTGCATGAATATTTTAATCGAGTTTAATTTAAATCCATAATTCCATTAATGTCCACTCAAAACTCATCTTGATAAACATTATCGCGGCCATGTTCTATGACGGACCGTTGACAAGGAATTACACTGTAAATGATTGGTTTTTTATAGGGTTACAATCAATCATTTTAATATTGAAGTGTCATAAATCAATCAGGGTTTTAAATTCAAATTTCTGTTTGATTCAATTAATCTGTTATACGTTTGGGGATGCTAATTACTTTTTAAACGTGATCATAATTTTTTTACTAATGATTTTGGGGGAGATATAATAGCACTCGGGTATTGATTAGGGATTTTAATATAATTTTTTAATACTGATAGATTTTGTGATTAATTACTTTCTTTTATAAAATCCTTTTTTTCGGGTCTTGCCTTTCTGAGCAATAAATCAACAAAATTAAATTTTATTTTAAAAAATACATACTAATGCTTTAAACATCCTTCGGGCAAAATTAATATTATTTGTTAAAGGGTAAACACTAATTAAAAATGATATTAATCAAGCTTCATTTTTTATGAAATTAAAAAACTCTTTTTTGCCAGATTTAATAAAAAAATCTGAGGTTTTTAAAAGGGTCAGTACGTCAATTTTCAGTATATTCGTCATAGAAGTAGAACAAAGAGTTCTCTGTAAGTTTATTTATGTTTTGTACATATATTAAAATAATAAATAAATAAATACTGTTAAAATGTCGCATAAACTAAAATGTGTGAATTTCCATAAATTAAAAATATATATATATATAAAAATATACTTTAAATATATTAGTTTATAAATGTTATATCGAATCTCTAGTTAATGGTGCTTTGGAACACCTTTTGGACACAATTAAAATATTATTATTTGAGGTAAACATCAATCAAAAATTATGTTCCTAAAGTGTAGTACGGAACACTTATGAGATCACTTCGGTGTCCGTTTCTCTGTCTGTCACACCCGATTTTCTTCGAAACTATTTGACATAGAAAGTTGAAATTTGGGACTAATATAGGAATTAATGGCCCTATCAGAGCCGTGTAGTTTTGAATTTAAATTTTGATTTAAGGGGTTAGTTTGGGGGGGGGGGGAGGATTTTTATCAGCTCATTGAGTGGCGCGTCATATAAAAGCTTGTGAAAACACGAGTTCAAAAATATATATGATGTAATAATGGAGCATACTTTTCTTTGCATTATTTTAAAAAAAAATGACCAAAAAGCCTTGTCCACCCACCCTATTTCGAAAATTATCACAAGTATATAAGCGGTTTAGTCAATGAAGAACAGAAAAGCGGCTGGACCAGAGGACATGTCCGCAGAATTGCGAAAAAATGGGACTAGGAAGTTAATAATAATAATAATGCTGAGACACATATTCGAACTATCACAGATTTGGAAAGAAGCATGGATAACACCAATCCACGAAAAGGGAGATAGAACTAGCTGTCAAATCTATAGATGTACATCAGTAACAAGCACCCTCAGTCGAGTCTATGGAAAAATTTTAAGATATATAATTGAGGATTAATATAGTCCCCACGAGATTGAACAACAATCTGGCTTTAAAGCTGGTAGATCGTGTGTAGACAATATATTTAGAGTAATTCACTTAAATTTCCTCTGAGAGCGTTCTTTACGAGTGGCAGTCGATGGATTTATTTCTAACACCTTCACTATCGCCGGTATACTGCAAGGCTCCATACCGTCTCCTACTCTCTTTCTCATTTACATTAACGATCTGCTGGAAAAGACCGAGAATCCAATCTACAGTTTTGCAGATGACAGTACGCTTATCTCTTAATTCACTTTGAAAGCTCGTACATCGGCTACTCAGACGAATATCCGCAGACAGCAGGAAGTCATTCAACTTAACAAAGACCTGGAAAAAATTCTATCTTGGGGTGGCAGTAACCAAGTGGAATTTAACGCTACAAAAACCCAGGCGGCAGTTTTTTCTAAAAAAGTTAACGTTGCTGAACACGACATAGTTATGTCGGGGCACTCCTTTCCTTTAACATCGTCATTCAATTTGTTGGGCGTGAATTTGGGAGCAAAGATGTCCTGGCATGAACATGTTGCAGGCATAGCAAGGAGAGCTTCTCAAAAGTTGGGAATATTATTTCGAATCAGAAAGCTTTACACTCCATAACAACTATTAATTCTTTACAAAACTCAAATTCGACCATCTATGGAATACTACTCCCATGTTTGGGGCTCCGCTCCCAAACATACACTGCATCTGTTGGATTCTATTCAGAGAAGAGTCGTTCGTCTGATTGGAGACCCGGAACTGACCGGCGGCATGAAAAGTGTTCGAAGGATGTGGCCCGCTTAATTCCTCCCAGAGCGGTGCATGTTAGAAGTACACGTCGTGCTAATACTTCACATCCGTATGAGGTTCAGCTTTTTACTCCTCGGACAACGCTTTTCAAGTAGTCTTTTATATGGAGAACATCATCCCTTTTGGAATAATTTGTCCAGGACTATGTTTCCCACCGAGTACAATTTACAGCGATTCAAGAACAACGTGAATCGCTTTGTCCGCACACGTGTCGCTCCTGTAGCGCTTTAGGGACTTCCTTGCAGCACGTGTGCTAGATCCATAAAAAAAATGAAAAAAGACATCAGTGAACAGAGAGCTTCATCTACTGTTTGTAGACCTAACCAAAGCGTATGATACCATCCCAGTGAAAAAACTAGGGCAAATATTAGAACCATAAACAGTACAGCAGTAAAACAGCTGTACGACCAGTCACGTTCCTGAATAAAGTTGGGAAACATTCTCTACGAAAATTTTTCTGTAACAAAGGGTGTCAGATAGGGTTGCTGTCTGTCTCCGACATTATTCAATTTATCTGAATGAGTCATTAGAGACATGTGGAGAAATGGGAATACAGCTGACCGACGAAACAACGTTGTACACTCTACATTTTGCCGACGATCAGATGGTTATTGCTCAGGAGAGAGACAATTTTGAGTTCATGACAAGAAAACTGTTTAAAGATTATAAAAACTGTGGTTTAACAGTTACCTACAAGAAAACCAAATATTTGTGATTGATGCTGGTGAAGAGTATATATATATCTCGGAACTAACATAAGTAAAGACGGTAGAACGGAAAAAGAACTGGAGAGTAGAATAAGTAAAAGAAAGGCGGTCATAAGACACCTAAACTCTGTTCTGTGGTCGAAGAACATAACATCACAGAGAAAGCACCTCATTTATAATACAGTATTTAAGAGCAGGTTAGGGTAGTTAGGTTGGTCTGCGTTCGGAAGGTTACAATCTACATTTAAATTGGACATCCCAAATACAATAAAACCCAGAGTATTCGATCAATATGTACTGCCGGTATTAACATACGGCACTGAAACGTGGGCTTTAAATAAAAGTATAATAAATAAACTCCAGGTAACCCAAAGAGCAATGGAGAGGAGAATGCTTATTATTAGACTCCAAGATCGTATTTCTAACATCGAGATTCGAAGAAGATTAAAAGTGACAGATGTATTACAACAAATATGTACATTAAGGTGGAATTGGGAGGGGCATATCGCGAGGATGAATGATAACAGATGGACACGCCGTATAGTTGAATGGAGGCTTAGAGAACACAAAAGATACAGACGTAGACCACAGACAAGATGGACGGACGACATAAAAAGATTAGCAGGACACGATTGGATGCAAAAAGCAAACAACAAAGCTCGTTGGAGATAACTTGGGGAGGCTTACATTCGCCTGTGGATGGAATAAGCTAATGATGATGATGATTTAAGAGCATGGTGAAACTTGGCAGTTAACGAAACGATTGGAACAGAAACTAATGGCACTGGCAAAGATCGGCTGGGGCGTCAAGAACGGATAGAGTTAGAAATGAAAGAATAAGGGATGTAATGAAAGTAGAAACTACTATTATTTAGGAAATTTAATAACGGCAACTTATATGGTATGGACACGTGGAAAGAATGAAAGAACATCGAATACCAAAGATGGTTCTGAAGTGGATACCAAGTGAAAGGAGGAGAAGAGGGAGACCAAGAGAGACATCATTTGGAAGGGCAATGTCAGAGAGAAATTTAAGACCCGAGATTGGGAAGATTAAAGAGGATGGAAACTGGGACCTGGAAGGCGAAGAATGCTATAAAAAACCGGATTGATGATTTTTATTTTAAAAGCAGTCACCGTACGCAACACTAATTGCGCAAGTCCGACTTCCACTTGGCCGGTTTTTTTATGAACTTTATAACTTTTTTAACGATTTTACTAAAACGGTTTTAAGACTTAGAATTGTTAGTTCGTTAATTCTAAGTTATGGAAGTTAAGACTTAGTTTTTCTGAAAGTATATATATGTATATATATATATATATATATATATATATATATATATATATATATATATATATATATATATATATATATATATATATATATATATATATATATATATATATATATATATATATATATATATATATATATATATATATATATATATATATATATATATATATATATATATATATATATATATATATATATATATATATATATATTGTAAATATGCATAATACATATACCATTATATATTGGTAAAACATCAGACGTCGTTACTGGGAAATACAGCTCAAATAAAGTAAAAATTACTTTAGAATTTCTAAAAATTTAAAAATTTAATTTAGATCCTTTATTTCAGTAATGTTTCCTCGAACTTCTCCCTGACAAAAATTGGCTATGTTCGTTCACGGATCGTTGACAAAGAATTGCATTGTAAACCATAGATTTTTATATTATTTCAATCAATCATTCTAATACTGAAGGGTCATAGATCAATCCAAGTTATATATTTAAGTATTTGTGTGAATGAATTAATATGTCATTCGTTTGGGATGCTAATTGCTTTTCAAGCGTGATCATAACATTTTTTTACTAATGATTTTAGGGGAGCGTAATGGCCCTGAGGTATTGATTAGGGATTTTAATGTCATTTTTTAATACTGATAGATTTTTTGATGAATGATTACTTTCTTGTATAAAATACTTTTTTTCATGGCATGTCTTTCTGAGCAATAAATCATGAAAATTAAATTTCAAAAAAATATGTATCAATGCTTTTAACTTGCTTTGGGTAAATCGCAATTAAAAATAATATTTATGAGGTTTCATCTTTTTTAGTAATTAAATATTCACTGGTAGATTTATAGAAGAAGCTGGTTGTCAAGGAACTGTTTACACTAGTCGGAAATTGTAACGCTGCGCGAAAATGATTTTAGAACAGTTTGCAATTGGGGTATAAACTGTTCCGAGATCTAAAAGAATTGGTTATTTCTGTGTGAACAGGCTTGCTAGTTCATTATACGTACAGCCCCAGAAGCAATTAAAAAAATGTGATTTAGATCGGTACGAAGATATTATCTTTTATGAATCCAGCGCTCCTTCCAGATTGATTCTCACCACCCTATGATCTCACTTCTAGAGTTGATAAACCCCACACGGCAAAGAATAATTTACAAGCTGATGTCAAATGAGTTGGTTTTGTAATATCCCACAGTTAGATTCTGATACTAGGATTTTTTTATTGTTCACAAGTGTTCAGACAAATTTCATACTAGCTTGGATGTGTAAATTACTTTTGAGATATTTTTCGGTAAAAATATCGGTTTATTGTAAAAAAATGGTGATTATTCAAAGTATTGTCCATCGCTGCCACTACTTTCTCCAATTTTTGTAGCAGCATATGAAATAATTGAGAACGACTCATCTTTTGAGGCTATCCATGAATCCACCCATTTTTTGGTATGCTCATAAGAATGGAAACGCTGTTCAAACAGACCGTGCGCGTCATCGATCGGAACAAGTGATAATAGAAGGAGCAATGTTTGGTGAGTACGGCGGGAGAGGTAGGATACACAGTATAAGCTTGGAGCCATGAATATTCGGCTTTGGCCAGGATGTTGGTGGTTCACCGGGCTTCACCCATGATTTATTGCGCTTTTGATTATGTAGCGTATCCATTTCTCATTAGCAGTTACGATACGATGCAAAAAAACCTTTCCGATTGCACCGTTGAAGCATTTGTTCACAGGTGAAAAATCGCACCCAATTTCCTTGTTTTTTAACTATTTCCAGTGCATGTAAGCGTTTGGAAATGCGATCAACAATCAAATGATTCTACAAGTTCTTTTTGCATCTGGCACGGTCTTCATCGAGTAATGCCTCCAATTCTTCATCTTTAAACTTTTTCGGCTGGCCTAAACAGCCTTTGTCTTCCGTGTCGAAATCACCATATTTAAAGCATCGAAACTAATACTCACATGTTTTATCGATAGAATTTAATTTCCATAGGTTTCCGACAGCAATCGATGACTTTCAGCAGCTCTATCTTCAAAAGTAACATTTTCCGCAAATGGTGTTTTGTTGGCACGTAATTCGACATATTCAATGCTCAATAAAAATATATTGTTCACACTTTGGCAAAATAACATCTACTAAAAATTAAAGTCTAATGATAGTGCCTCACCATGTATATAGCAACAGTATGCCTCTTTTAGAAATCCCTCAGAATTAATTTATATATTCATATATATATATATATATATATATATATATATATATATATATATATATATATATATATATACATATATATCACTTGCCCAGGCATAACGAAACGCCAAAATACCTAGGAGTTAATCTCGATAGAACCCTCTCTTTCAAAAAGCACCTCTCTCAATCCGCAGCAAAGATCAACACCCGGAATAATATCATCCATTAATTATGGCACTACCTGGGAATCCTCTGCCCCCACCTTGCGTTCCTCAGTCCCGGGTTTGGTTTGTTCTTCCCCCGAGCTGTGCCACCGCGTGGCTCAATAGCACCTATACAAGCAGAGTTCAACAACACAATCCGGGACCATAGAATCTACTCCCTGCTATTGGTTGCTACGCTGAGTCACATTCCCCCACCACATCTTCGGAGACAAAAAGCTCTTATCAGGAAATACCAAAAAATCTCAGAGAAGCCTCAACCCATACAAGAGGATGTTGACACTCTTGAGGTAAACAGGCTTCGGTCCAGACATCCATCTCTTACGACAGCAAAATCCTTCTTGAAAAATGCTTTTAACCTTGATACGCGAGAGAGAATGGAGAGTAAAAGTACCTGATAACTGTTATAATCCAACAAAAATCACCCAAAAAACCCCCAGGATTTGATCTGCCGCATAAAACATGGACCACCCTGAACAGGATCCGAACGAATCATGGAAGATGCGCGGATTTAAAGTACAAATGGGGAAAAGTGGCGTCTCCGGAGTGTGATTATGGCGCCGATAATCAGTCTATCGGGCACATAATTGAAGCCTGCCCGTTTAAGACTTATCCTGAACCTAAATTTTATGGATGGAACGCCGAGTACAGTCGAATACATCCAAAATTTAGATGTTCGTGATATATACATGCGTTCCTACCTTACGATACTTCATCATAGTTTATTGTTGTTTTTTTTTTGTATATTTTAACTGACAATATGTGTCCAATTACACATTTTTTTTTCCTTTTTTCTTATTATAGACATTAATATTAATATAAGCTAATAGACCAAGAGGGCGACCGGAAATTTTGACCTGTGACTAACCGTCTGCCTAGTTGTTCATTCTGTCGGAGTCAAATAAAAGCCTTTAATGTTGATTTTGCAGCTCCCGTGCCCTGGAAATGCCCAAAATGCTACATCCCAAAATGGACTGACATTTAATTACTTGAATCAAGTACCATAGCATTTGTTGACAATAAAAAAGTCGAACGCTCCAAAGGGCAGACTCCGCCGAGACCGGACTCAGTTTTAGGGTCCAAAAAACATCGATCCAAAAATTTAACCATACAAAATCAATAAATTTAGTTCAGGTTAGTTCAGGTCAGTTCACTGCACTCGAAGAACGACTGTTTTTGGCTGGGAAAAGCGAGTCCAGCTTCGTCGGTATTGGCGGCGTCTGCCTTTTGCAGGTTCCCTCTTATTTTATCAGAACAAACTAAATAAATATAATTGTTATTAATAAGACGGGTGGTGAGAAACCAGTCCCTGGTCTATAGCGGGAAAGCATGACTATCGGAGCAGTAGGTCACAGTCAGTATTGTCAATTTAAGAATGAATAGCTGTTTAATCATGTCATTTTTAAAAAATCATGTTATTTATGGGAATTCTTATGAATGCTAAATGTTATGTATAACTCTGAAACAACTTCAATTAGAAAAGAGTATAGGTAAGAGCATCCTTAACTAGAATAACGTCTTTTCTAAATAATCGTGTCTGTTTTTTAAAAATCCTAGACCAGAATGTTTAAATCATATTCTCTTTATTAAAGCCAAACAAACACACCATAAAGTCAATGCACTTCTTTAATTATCTTCACTATTTATCCAAAATGTAAACACAGTTTTAGATTTTCGTAAGTGTTCACGCAATATGCGGTAGATTTCGACGTTTTATAAACAGTCTTTAATTACTTTTCTAAATGGATGGGTAACAACAATAAGACATAAAAATGACCAGAAAATAAAAGAGGTTTCATTGAAGAGTTGCCAAAGTGTATATAATTATTGGAAAAATAACTTCCATTCTACTAAACAAAAAAACAAAGTAACTAAAAAATGCTACATTTCTTCCTGTAGTGACTAATGTATTCGAGAAATAATTATTTTTTGCTTTTGTTTTTGTTTTGAGAATCCTTGGATCACGAAACAAACGAGGTTTTTTTTTTCAGATTTAACTACCTAGCCATGATAATAAACCTTATACAAACAAATTGCTCGGTTATCAAATTACTGTCGCTGCTCTAAGTGCTACTGGAATTTTCTAAGATTTCATTTCGTTTTGCAATTTTTATGGTTTATCTATCAACCAAAAAGCCTATAAGTATCTCAAAATGCTATTGAAATTATACTTCCGCCCTCTTCAGCCCTCTTCCTGGGTTAAACTTGAAAGCAATAAAAAAAAAATCTAATTTTGGGATTCCTAGACTTCAAAAATCCAGACAAGGATACATAACATGATAGATAGGAAGCACTCCACTTTAATCTCCTTCCCGTCTCCTTTCGCCTCATATGTTTCACTATAAATATTTATGAATAAAATTTGTTTATTATTCAACAAAAAAATCAGGAAAAACTCCCATATTAAAATTAAAACTTTTTAAAATTTATCGTCTCCACCCCTTTCACTCCCTTGGTCTAGAGCAATATGTTTCAAAAACTACAGGCTTCATCTCCTTGTTAGATGTTATCTTTGTACAAAGGTTGAAATTGATACCTCATTTCGTTCGAGAGTTTTCGTTCCATGTGACCGACAAAATACAAACAGATCGATGGAAATGAGTACTAAGTTTTTCCTGATTTAAGTAAGGAATAGTAATAAAAATACGAAAAAAAGGAAATAAATAAAAAATGCTATTCGTAAATATCACAGTCTTAACATAATATAATAAAGATAAATATCATATTTAACGTATTTATAAGAAGAATCCAATATAACAATGTAAATTTATTAGTGAAGCATGCGAGACAGGAGGCATCACAGAAACCGACTTATATTAAGGACCCACAGTGTTACTAAGAGATACTGATCCATACTGTAAAATGTCCGTTGCACCGAAAAAGTCCAAATCTTTTGAGGGTCATGATTTTTTGTTAAGTTTTTAACTGATATAGGCAGTTAATCGTAAAACTTGATACAAAAGTTATTACCGAGTTTGCTTGAGTTGAATCTAAACAAATATATTTTTGGAGCCAGATGCTCCACATGTGAGATCTAGTTCAACTCTCGATCCAGGTATATCCCAAAGAATGTCCCCTACGGATCGCTGGGAAAATAACAGATTCACCGTTTCGTTGTGGTTCAGAGAAAGGTTGTTTTGGTTAAATTTCTCTTTGGCTTATAGAGGTTGTTAAAAAGCTGAGGTATCCGAAACTATAGCTATTAAGATTGTGCACGAAGATTTAGATATAATGTTTTTGCATAATGGATACCCAAACTACTGGCAACAGAGCAGAAATTAGTTGCTGAGATGAGAATTATTCTTGCTGAATGGCCATAGGCGACGAAGCTTCAATATTCTATTGGGATCCTATCACGGAGTAGGAGTCGATGCAATGGGGCTCTTCACCTCCAAAAAAGAGGAAATCCATAATTAATGGAGATGTTTACAGGACAATCCGAATCCTGAAGCAGGTCAGTAGAAAAACCTCCAAATTCAAGGAGAACTAAAACTTAGCTGTTGCATGACAACTGCTGGGTGCATAAGGCTCGTATGGTTCAAGCCATTAGCGAAAGCTGTGGATTCACTGAGTTAAAAAATCCACCGTAGAATCCTGATTTGGTGCCCTGGGACTTGTTGTTCAAACATCTGTCCTTAGTGGTCGAAAGTTTTTCTTCCAAGTTATCTCGTAGTTAGTTCGGGTTAGATACTAACGAAGTTAAGTATCCCAACGTAATCTAATCGGTAAGGATTATTTTTCAAAAGTCAGAATTGTACTTTTAAAATGTTCCATTCAGTGAATATTCACGCATGTAACGGTGCCCTCAGTGTGCGACTACCTAAAGCCGTGACTCCAGAGGTTAAGTGCAGTTGGCTACTCGTTGCAGAATTTTAGTACAACAAACACGTCTCTAGGATAAATCGGTGATTGTATGTCTCGTTTAGGGGCAAAACTTTCGAATAGTGTGTCTCGATGCCTTTTTCCTAAAAGGGACCACGCATAGCGCTGCCTCAACGCCAACTATACTGGCTGGGTTATCCATCCCCTCCTCCAATATTCGCGTCGGTTCGAACCATGAGGGAAGCTTCAACTAGTTGAAGTATGAAGGAAAATGTCTGAGGTAAGTATTAAAGACAGCAGGTATCTTAATAATATGTGATCAATCTCTCTACCATAACAGGTAGTCAAAATGTAAAATTTTCACTTATTTTCATACATAATTTTAACTAGTGTTTAATGAAGAATTGCCTGATAAGGAGCACCAGAGTATAGTATTACTCAAGCCATTACAATCAGTCAATAATCGAGGGGATAATGAACCGAAAAGAAAAATGAGCTTAAGAACGTCCCGGATACTACATGTGATAATATTAGTTGGCAATAACCAACATATTGAGAGATTTTAGCAACCTCTGAATTAAAAATGGCTTCCGTCAACGTCTTGTACAGGGCGGAAAATTGTTACTAACTTCAGAGTTGTAAATGATCGTACAAAGATGAGCATGAAGCTTAGGAAATACAATAACAAAACAGAAATTGTACGGGACGAATCTTTTTATTATAAACGCTTCAAGGAAGTCTATATCTGCCGAAAAAAAGAATACATTAGTAAAAAAATATGGTCAATATATGTTTTAAAAATTAACATTTTAAGTATCGACCAAGGTCGAATGAATGTTTATGAGGTACCTGTTGGCTTCATTATTTACTTCAAACATTTTCCTTTGAAATGCACCTTCCGTCACGGCTTGGATGGCTGGTAGAAGGGTAGGAAAAGAGCGCTAAGACACTAATATTAAGTCACCTAACTATCGAGTTCGAACGTCAAAAACTTTAGAAAAAATTGTAGTTTGGGTTCTTGCAGGGTTAAATTCTACTTGACTGCTATCACTCAAAAACGGAATTTCTTTTTAGGGCCTTGCTAAATTGTACAAGTTCATGTTATCTGTAGATGTTTGCATAGGAAGTTGGTATTTGAACGTTCAATGCAAATGAAGAAACACCTTGCTGTCGTCAGCAAAGTTTATAGATGGAATTTTCGTGTAGTGGATGAAGATAATATTCCAACTTAAACAATTTACTGTACTTCACTTTTACCTTTACGTGTCTGAATACTACTTAAATTTTGTCAGCCCAATACGTCCACAGTGTTGGGTCTAGCAGAATTTGGGCAGTTCTTGCAGGATGGGAGGTGCTCCATTGTTTGTGTTTCCCCACACTTACATCCTGTATCTGTTCCCTCTGTGATCCCCCGTTTTGACAGGTTCACCTTAGATCTCGCTACTCCTGTTCGGAGGCGGGTGAAGGCCCTCCATGACTTCCACTCTATATCGTGCCCAGATGCAGATTTCTGCCTAAGTGGATGAAAGTTAGGCGGTTCGATGGGTACTGTGTTCAGGAAATCTCTTTGGGATTTCAGGCGTCTAGGGGCTCGTGCACTCTGTAGAGTGGGTGACGGTGATCAAAGGCCTGCCTAAATTTCTCAATGTGTTCAGCCTCTGTTGGGCGTGTTGCAGGATGCTTCATGCATCTCGTTATGAACCTACAGGTTTCGTTTAGTGCCACATTGAGTTTTTTGCCAAGCTTAGACCTATTCCAGGCGGGAATGGCGTACTCGCTTGTGGAGAAACACATCGCCACAGCTGTCGCTCGAAGCACCTTATGGTTTGCGCCCCTTGGCTGGCCGTCAGTTTCCTCAAGAGTCGGTTCCTGGTTGTCACTTTTTGATGGGTCTTCTGGCAGTAGTGCCTGAATGACAGTGGACAGGACGATACTGAGGTATGTTGGATGGTTATTATGTTCGGAGTGACTCCATCCGATTCTATTTGTTCTTCCTCTTTACTGCCCTTGTGTATTTAGGTAGAAGGCACATACCTGGTTGTTTTTGTGTTAGAGACTTTCCTCATGTTTCTTCGACCCTTTGGAAGTGCCTTCTTTGAGCTGCAATAGCCAGATCGTTGTTGTGCAGGAAGTGTTTTCTATCGTTAGGGATGGGCATTGGTGTAGATATTAAAGAGTATGGGTGATAAGACACCTCCTTGGGGGAGTCCATTTCTTTGAGATCTCCACCTGCTCTTCTTACTAACATAGAATCGTGGGTTTCGTAGAATGGATTCGATTCTCTTCGTCAGTCCGTAGTCTTTAGTGACTTCGTAAACGTTTCTCATAAGTTTTCTCTGATTCACTGTATCATACGCCGTTGTTAGATGTATTTTGTTAGAGCCAAAACCTGACTAGTGCACGATCTCACTGGCCTGAATCCCCCCCGTTGCGGGACGAGTTGTGGGTCAACGTATGTTTGGATTCTTTTGAGGATTAACCTTCCGTAGAGTTTAAACGGGT
This sequence comes from Pachyrhynchus sulphureomaculatus, assembly GCA_019049505.1. Taxonomy (NCBI): domain Eukaryota; kingdom Metazoa; phylum Arthropoda; class Insecta; order Coleoptera; family Curculionidae; genus Pachyrhynchus; species Pachyrhynchus sulphureomaculatus. The sequence continues at coordinate 172,256,139 of CM032456.1, forward strand.
GTCACAGGAGTGAGATAGATCTGTAGCTGGATGATTCGGATCTTTACCAGGTTTCAGCAACGCAAATATTTAGTCATGTAGCAAAAAGTCCAACTTAAACAATTCACTGTAATTAATTTCGATCATAAGGCTTATGATACAGGTGACAGAAATATGTGTTCTAATTTAAAAATGAAATGTTATTTTAAAAAAAGAGCACCTCGTATTAAATTTCTAATATTTACGATTATTTATTACCGTGTCTGTTGACTACTTAAGAAATTTGAAACGGGAAAACACGTTCTTTAAACCACATGTGTAAGTAAGTTATAGTTTAACCGATCAATCAGAATTTATTAATGTACTATTACTTGTTATAAGACGACAGGCTAAAATTATGATTATTTATGTATCAAGTGCATATTTGTAGAACGAGAAAATAATCATTAAATTGTCATGCTGCACTATTAACATTTTCCGGGTATAATCCATAAAATTTTTTTTTTGATTACGCATAAGTTGTTATAAAATTTTTGAATGAAAAAAACACTTATTTGTCAAAATTTGTATGACACATGTCACGGCATGGGCGGATCTACGCATCTACACAGAGGTGGGGTAGATAAAACATGAATATTTTGAAGGGGCTTTCATCAGTTTGCTAAAAGCTTTACTCAATAGGAATTTGTTTCTGATGAAGTTCTAAACAACAGCTCAATTATTTTCAGTTAAAGTAATTCCCAAGATATAAGATCCTGCCTTTTTGCTTTTTCAATGGGGCAATAAACGACCCTATTATGGTTTTGTGCATAGTTGCCAGGTATTACGATAAACGTATTTTTATTTTATCTGCTTTGTATACCGCCCTCACTTGCACCTGCAACCATATTGGATCTATTTTTACCTATATATTTACTACCTGGCAACCCGGTTTGGAGCCCTTTAAGTATTTGATAATATAGGCCTAATGACCACAGGTCCCCAATAAGATTCGAAGATACTTTTTATTATTTTTATTTTTAGTTTTACTTGCAACTTACAACGTAACGGTTCCATTTTAATTATGTGGTGTCCATGGGAAAATTGCAATAGTGGCTATCGCAAGAGAAAACATTAATCACTTGACGCTAAACAAATAGTGAAAAATATTTACGACAAACTCCAATTTCTACGATTAAGGGTATTGTAGGAAAACCATCATTCAGGAACAGGAGAAAACAGAAAGATTTTCAAATGCATCATGTAGACGATTGTGAAAAAGACGTCATCAGGAGAAAAATATATTCTATGTATGAAGAGCAGTTGGTGCCGACACTAGACAAAATAAAATTAAGACTGGTGCAGGACGGGACCAATATACATCGTGGCCGATCCTTCATAGAATTCTCTTAAGAATGGGATTCACGTTCCGAAAAATCAACAAAAGCCAAGTAGTGATGGAGTCACGAAGATTACGAATCTTGCGACATACTTATTTACAAGAAATTAAAAAGTATCGATCAGAGAATTGGCCAATAATTTACCTTGACGCAACATGGTTCGATACCTATGACACTGTGCAAAAAGGGTGGGTTGACAGCAGTACAAAATGTCAGACTATCGTATCTTCAAATAAAGGTAAACGAATAACCATTTTGCATGCTGAATCTGAAAAGGGCTGGGTTTCAAATTGTCTACTATTATCTGCAAAAAACATGAAATATTCTAGTTTTGACTATCACGAAGACACTACCGGAGAACTTTTTGAAAATTCGTTTCAAAATTCCCTTTTGCCAAATGTTCCGAGCAGAGTGTTATGGATAATGCAAGTTACCATAGTCGCCTACTAAATAAGGTTCCTAATGCAGCCAACACCAAATCGGAAATACAGGAAATTTTGAAAGACTATAAATTAAAATGAAATATGTTAAAGAAAGAAAAAAGGAAAAGAGCTGCATACTTCCAGTGAGTACGTATGTATTGGAAACTATGACTCTTATAAAAATAGTCCTTGTCGACTCCAACGTACTCAACGGGTCAAAAGATAGATGTTAGGTGTTAAGAGACTTTACGAGAACACCTTAAAAGCGAGTATATCAGACGAACAAACGTGGTAAAATTAAATTGGTAATGGGTGGAGCATGTGGCTAGAACAAATGCTGGTAGATGAACAACAAAATAACTTAAATGGAGACCCTGGGAGAGCAGATGAAGTGTCGAAAGACCAAGGAAAAGGTGGATTGATGATATTAGGTTAATAGCAGGCAGTAGATCGGTGCCATCTTGCACAGGATAGAGATAATTGGAGGAAACTTGAAGAGGACTATCTCCCGCAGTGGAGATGTAGTGAAATATAAAGAAGAACAATAGGGTTCACAAATAAAAACATTCACCAACCAATTCACTGTATGTTGTTTCTTATTTTGTTAATTAACTATTATCATAAATTTCACTTGCAATGTGCAAGTGGGGTTGCTTCCTGTATATAGTGTTATATGTCTTTTTCGGGGTTTGTGGAGTCGAGGACTCTGAAAATTATGTTTTAATTTTATTGGCTGAACGGGTGAAAGAGGTAGAGTGGCCCAATGCTGTATTGTTTTAATAATATTATGGATATTTTTATGGATTTTTGGTTAATCGTCTATTTACCCATATAGTAATGGTCTATTTACCTATATAATTATGCAACGATTCAGAGGTGAGTTAGAGGGGTGAGTTCGTATTTATTGTGCTGTAGGTGTTACTCAGAGTTTTTTGAGTCAAGAGAACGCAACATTACATTTTTTTTTGCTATTATCAACAAGGTTAGAGGGTAAAAGGGATGGAAATCATCATTATTATAAGAATTTTGCTTGGTTTTTGGTTGCCATACTTGAAAAAATTTTATCTAATCATATATAGGGTGAAAGGAATGGCTAGACGGTTAGAAGGGTGGTTGCGCATATATCACAATATATTTCTGTTTCAGTGTTTTTGTTTTTCTTTATTCCCAGTTTTAAAAGAAATTGTATGCAGAAGGGATTGAGATCTGGCTACAGAGTAACTTAAAAACGTTAAGTTGAATATAGAAAAAGTTTTAGACATACAGTTAAGTTGGCCGAAGCTTACTTACCTCTGGTACAGTCGGTAAATTATTGTTTTTACGTTCCTTGCCAAAGGTAATTAAGGTTAAAAATTCAAATTATCCCTTACAATTTTTGCTTTTCTTTACGTTTTAGTGTTCTTAAATCGCGAAAAATATATATTCTGTCACGCTAGCGATGTTGGCATCATAATACTCAGAACAAATATTATAATATTTGACATACGGATGAAACCTATACTTTTTAAGCGATATCGCTTCAAGGAAAGAGGGTGAAAGGGGTGGATTTCGATATGTTGTATGATTTCATTCATATAACGGAAATTTACTTTCTCTTTACTTGAGAAAATCAAATTCATACTTATTTTAGAACTATATATTTGCAAGGAAAGTACTGCTTTCCAATATTCTTTAACAAATACAGAGCCTTGGGACTGTTGTGGTTTTGGTAACTTAAATCGATATGCAGCTAACTTGTTTTTAAACAACTGAGTTAATTATATAGCTTAGTTTTCAAAGTCTTTTCCTCAAATTCAATTTTACAAATTCGACAGTATTTAAGCAATTTTTATGTTTATTTTGATTTTAACTTTTTTCAATATAGCCCCATTTTGACACTTTATCTTGACATTTTGAGTTGTTAACTTGACATTTCTTGTTGCTAGGTATCTTCTGATATGTGAGAAAAGCAATAAACGTATTTTTATGTTAAGTCAAAATAAAACTGAAAAGAAATACAACTATTATATAATCGTTTAGTAATAATAAATGAAAAATTTTACACAAGTTAAGGGTCAAACTGAAATAACTAAGAAATAGAGGATTAAAACCATAATTTATAAACTACTAGGGACAAAGCCATGATCTTTTTGCCCCCCCCCTCTTCCATAAGAAACTGCGCAGAAAATAGTGTTTTTCAGGATAGTACAGCACAAGAAACTGTGCGATAAAGTAATAATTTTCAGGATCAATGCACAAGAAGAATGTAAGTAAGAACTCTGTATATATGTGAAATGAAAGGTAATTTCAGAGGCCATTTTGCACGATTTAACCCCGTATATTTCATTATGGTACAGTTAATTATCTTGCTATTTATTAAATGGTTCATTAAATGCCCTGTAATTACAAATTATATTTTTACCTTCTAGTTAATTAGATATGATTGTTTAATGATACAATCGAATGTGTACGAATAGTTTCAAATGAACAATAGTTGATGTCAGTAAATACAACCTTTATTTTACAAATAAAATTTATTACCTTATTAGGGATACATTTAATTTTTGGAACTAATTGATAGTAGCCAGCATAGTTAGGGTATATGATGCAAGTTAACTAAATTTTCATTAAGAAAATATTTGGTAATATTTTCGTTAAATTTATTATGTTACTTAAATTCTTTGATTTATTTGCTCGATACTAATTAAATGTTGGTTTCAGCAAATAAATATTTTTCTTTGTCGTAGTCAGACAAATTGAAGTACGCAAATTTTTCAAAAGTACGCAAAGTTCTTTTTGGGGAATTAGTTGTAGAGTAAACTACTTACTATATATCACCACTATACCAAATACGAGGCTGGTTTGAACAGTCCGTGCAAAGTCCGAGAGATGGCACCACCGGCGCGTATCGAGGTCATGTTTAGTTAGTAGCATCTCTTGAATGAACGCACACTAAGTTTCAGCCATATTGGTCTATTTCTTTGTGATTGGCATTCATGTGAATCAAGGAAGTCGAGTGATTTTCAAGAAATGGACGAAAAAGAATTTCGTGTGGTGATTAAACATTACTTTATGAAAAGCAAACCGCCTCAGGAGACTAAAGAGAAGCTTGATAAACATTATGGTGACTCTGCACCTTCGATTAGAACAGTTTATAAGTGGTTTCAAAATTTTCGGACTGGCCATATGGGCACAAGTGACGCTGAACGTTCTGGACGGCCTGTGGAGGTTACAACTCCAGAAATCATTGATCAAATCCATGATATGGTGATGGTTGACAGAAGAGTTAAGGTGCGTGAGATTGCTAGTGCTGTGGGCATCTCGACTGAACGGGTACATAATATTTTGCATAAACATTTGGACATGAGAAAGCTATCCGCAAGATGGGTGCCGCGATTGCTCACGCTTGACCAAAAACGGAATCGTGTGAAGTGTTGCAAGGATGGTTTGCAGCTGTTCCAGAAGAATCCGGAGGACTTTAAGCGTCGTTTCGTCACTGTGGATGAAATATGGATACATTACTATACTCCTGAGACCAAACAACAATTTAAACAATGGGTTACCAAGGGGGAAACTGCACCAAAAAAGGCGAAGACCGTTCCTTCGGCCGGAAAGGTTATGGCGACTGTCTTTTGGGATTCGCAAGGGATAATCCTCATCGACTATCTGGAAAAGGGTAAAACTATTACAGGTGAATATTATTCATCGTTATTGGACCGTTTGAAAACCGAGCTGCAAGAAAAACGCCCGCGATTGGCCCACAAGAAAGTCCTTTTCCATCACGACAACGCACCAGCACACACCTCAGCAGTTGTGGTCGCAAAATTAATGGAAATAGGATTCTAACTCGTTTCACATCCCCCCTATTCTCCAGGTTTGTCTCCCTCGGACTACTATTTGTTCCCCAATTTGAAGAAATGGCTGGCGGGACAAAGATTTTATTTAAACGAGGAGGTGATTGCAGACATTAATGGATATTTTGCAGACTTGGAAAAATCCTATTATTCGGAAGGGATCAACAAACTAGAAAATCGTTGGACGAAGTGTATAAGCCTAAAAGGAGACTGTGTCGAAAAATAAAAAAAGTTTAACCCACACACATAAGTAGTTTTTATTTTTGCACGGACTTTTCAAACCAGCCTCGTACTTCATTTTTGCGTATTGACTTTTCAATAAAGTTTGTTTCCGATCTTTGTTGAAAACTGATGACCTTGATTTTTTTTTTTATATACGAGATAAATTTTATTAAAGGTAATGCACTCGTGATAATTTTAGTTCAATTTGCACCCTGTGGAGAATATTCCAGAATCTTTTTAAATTTTTAAATTAGTACTTTTCGAAATAAGGGGGACAGCGATTTTTGGCAAAGAAAAGCGTGCGCAAGTATTACATTATATATATTTTTGAACTAGTATCTTCATAAGCTTTTATTTGACATCCGACTCGATGACCTGGTAATTTTTTTTTTCATTCCCGATTTCACCCCCCAAAAGTAACCCTTCAAATCAAAATTAAACTCTCAAAACTACGAGGCTCTGAAGGGTCCATCACTTCCTATATTAGTGCCAAATTTCAACTTTCTATGTAAAATAGTTTCGGAGAAAATCGGGTGTGACGGACGGACGGACAGACAGACAGACGGACAGAGAGCCAGACAGACAGATAGACGGACAGACAGACGCCGAAATGATCTTATAAGTGTTCCGTACGGAACACTAAAAACAATTGTCTCAATTTTGACTTTAAGGGTGAACACAACTGTGGAGGTGAAAAAAAGTGAACTTTAAGAATTTTTTTACGAAGAACTATACAAGATATCGACTTGCAATTAAAAGTGTTTTATTATACAAATATCAAAAAATAGATATGATTTTTTTTAGAACTTTTTAATACAAAATGGCGGCTGTAGCCCTCGGTGAACAAAAATCTCTTTTTTGCAGTACCGGAAAGATTTCTCACAAAGGGTTGAACCTAGAATAAAAAACAAAAATATTTTTGTTTTATAAGTGAAAATCTAGGGAATGACACAGGGAAATGAAAAAATATTGACTCTTGTTAATTTGACAGACAAATGAACAAAACAAAAAAAAAATGACGAAAAATTTTGCACTAAATTGTACCCGTACGTCATTCTCTGAGTTATGACCTCTTAAAGCTGTGTACAAAAATTTTAGTCGATTATTGAAAACTCTTTAAGTTATGTTTCCGATAAGGTGAAAAAACGTGATCTCAGTGAGTCACAGTAGGTACACTTGTCGCGCGCAGCAGGCGGTCCGGTTCTACGTCGAAAGAAACGGTTACCAATTTTTCCTGTTACTCGTATAAACCTTTTTTCTCACATTCTAGACAACATAAATTTTATAGTGGTGTTCACCCTTGAAGACTCGATACTTTTTCGACAACCCTTTATAACGTGATTTAAAAAATGTTTCTGTCTAATAACATGTCTTTTATGTACCAGGTGTACAAGTATGAAATGCGGAATTCAGACAACAGATGGTGCACCAATCCAGTTTCTGCTATAAAGATTTGACACTGCGCCATTTTATTGTGTCATCAACAAGTGCCAGACGCGCACGAGTGATAAATTGGAAAAGTGTGTGCATACTGTTATGTTGTTGTGTTCAATATGTCGAAATTTATACCGAACGAAAAGCATTCGCGGACAGCATTAATTTTTTGTTTTCATTTGAAGAAAACTGCTGTTGAATCATACCGATTACTTCGAGAAGCTTATCGCAAGATACGTGTGAACGATGTTTTCGGCGTTTCAAAGGTAGTGACTTCGATGTTACAGACAAGGAACGTGGAAAACCGCCAAAAAAATACGAAGATGTGGAATTGCAAGCATTGTTGGACGAAGATGATTCGCAAACACAAAAACAACTTGCCGAGCAATTGGGCGTTAGTCAACAAGCTGTTTCCAATCGGCTACGAGTGGCAAAGATTCAGAAGACCGGTAGAAGGGTACCACATGAGTTGAACGACAGGCAAATGGAAAAGAGCAAAAACACGTGTGACATTTTGCTCGCTCGGTACAAAAGGAAGTCGTTTTTGCATCGTATAGTTATAGGGGATGAAAGTGGATTTATTTTGAGAATTCCAAGAGCATAAAATCATGGGTAGACCCAGGCGCACCATCCACATCGATCGCAAGACCGAATCGCGTTGGCAGAAAGACGATGCTCTGTGTTTGGTGGGACCAGAGGGGCGTGGTCTATTATGTGCTGTTAAAACCTGGGGAAACGGTTAAGACTAAACGTTACCAACAACAATTGACCAATTTGAACTGTTCGCTGCTTGAAAAAATCCAGAATACCGGAAGAGGCAACACAAAGTCATTTTTCTTTATGACGATGCTCCATCACATACGGCAAAACCAGTTCGCGACACGTTGGAAGCACTCAGCTGGGGAGTTCTACCCCATGCGGCTTACTCACCATACTTGGCTCCTTTCGATTACCACTTGTTTGCATCGATGGGTCACGCACTTGCTGAGCAGCGCTTTAGTTCGTACGAAGATGTGAAAAAATGGCTCGATGAATGATTCGCAGCAAAAGGGGAAGATTTTTACTGGCGTGGTATTCACAAATTGCCCGAAAGATGGGAAAAATGTATAACAAGCGATGGAGCATACTTTGAATAACGCACTTTTTATTATTCTTCCGAATTTAACATGTTTTTTTAGGAAAAAAATCCGCATTTCATACTTGTACACCTGGTATACTCTTTCTAAATTTACGTAATGGTTGAAATTTACTTAGATCTGAAAAATATACAAGAAAACGCAGACACAGATCTTCAAGTTTTCGTACGAAGTGTTTTTTATACTGATTTTTGATTGCAACAACTGAAAATTCTATGGCGTAATTGTAGATGACTATTAGAAGAACCACATGTAGCAGTAACAAGTAGGTATATGCGATTATTCGACATTCTAAACTTATTTTTAAAAGATCATTAGAAATTCAATACGGGGAGTACGTATTATTTTGTTAGTGATGTATAATAACGTTTTAATGGGCGTTGTTAAATTCGAAACCAAATGTTTCTATTATCGACCGCAAGCTTCGAACTCAAATTTCAGAGATAATGAACCGAAATAATTCAATTAAAACAGTAATAGTACTCTTAATTTTCTCTAATTGACCACAAACGTAGATTATATTTTTAACTGAATTAATTAAAAAATTTATTTATTTATTCCGCTGATGTTATTTTGCCGTTTTACTGCAAGATACATTTTATTAGAGAAAAAAACAATATTTTTAGTGTTCTATACGGAAACACTTATGGGATCACTTCGATGTCTGTCGGTCTGTCCGCCCGTCTGTTACACCCGATTTTCTCCGAACCTATTTGACGTAGAAATTTGAAATTTGGCACTAATATAGGAATTGATGGCCCAATCAGAGCTGTGTAGTTTTGAAAGTTCAATTTTGACTTAAGCGGTTAGTTTTTGGGGAGTGAAATCGGAATGAAAAAAACTTTTACTAGGTGATCAAGTGGGGTGTCAAATCAAAGCTGTGAAAACACCAGTTCAAAAATACATATGATGTAATGCTCGTGCACACTTTTCTTTGTATTATTTAAAAAAATGGCCAAAAACCCCTGTCCACCCACCCTATCTCGAGAAGTATTGATCAAAAGATTTTGAAAAAATTTTCTTTCGTCCTACCCCAGTAAAATTTTTAGAAAAAAGTATGAATATTTAGGGGTTGCATCCATCAATTGAAAATATATTTTTTCGTCTCAATCGTTTTTCCCCTTCAACAGCCCTCCGTTAGACTTCTGGTTTGAATTTAAGGATTACGAAGATGTTTCCTTGTGCAGTTTAGTGTTCCGTACGGAACACTTATAAGATCGATCACTTCGGTGTCTGTCTGTCACACCCGATTTTCTGCGAAACTATTTGACATAAAAGTTGAAATTTGGTACTAATATAGGAATTGATGGCCTCATCAGAGCTATGTAGTTTTGAAAGTTAAATTTTGACTTAAGGGGTTAGTTTTGGGGGGTGAAATCGGAAGTGAAAAAAAAAAATTTTTTACTAGGTCATCGAGTGTGATGTCAAATAAAAGCTTGTGAAAACACGAGTAAAAAATACGTATATAATGTAATACTTGCACACACTTTTCTTTGTATTATTTTTAAAAAATCGCGAAAAATCGCTGTCCCCTTATATCGAAAAGTACTGGTCAAAAAATTCTGGAATATTCTCCACGGGGTGTAGATTAAACGAAAATTATCACGAGTGCATTACTTTTAATAATTTATCTGGTATATAAAAAAAACAAAATTTCAAGGTCATCAGTTTTCAGTAAAGATTGGAAACAAACTTTGTTGAAAACTCATTTGGGGTGTGTTTTGTGAAGTCATTGATCATTTTATACCACCGTAACAAAATTTTTTATTTTAAAAGTAATCAACGTACGGAACACTAATCGTGCAAGTTCAACTTGCACTTGACCGGTAATTTTTTATTTTAAAAGCAATCAAGGTACGGAACACTAATTGTGCAAGTTCAACTTGCACTTGACCGGTTATTTGATGCTGAATCCGTTCCCGAGGGCCCTTTCCTCTTAAAATCCTTCAATTTTTCGCAATGCCCATGTTAAGCGCGCACTAAAGGTGAAAAAAAAGCGTTTTCTTTTCAAAAAAGTTCCGCAAAATTTACGGGAAGTATTGTAAATCATGTTTTATGATGGAAAATTATAGATATGACACAGATCTTTGAGAAATTTTCATGGCGCACGAATAATATTGGACAAAGACAACAAGAACGAAGCGCTTTGTTGGAAAAAAGATTGACACACCTAAAAAACTCGACAAAAAGGCAATTTTAGAAAAAATGTTTCAGACACAAGTTTTAGCATTTTTCTCTGGACATTAAATGGGTCTATTAGATTTTGGGCCCAAGGCTTTGTTGGGACTCTATGAGTCCAAAAATTAAAAATTTAAATGGAAACCCAATACCTTTAATACACATTTCAATTCAGTGAGAATTTTACGTCCGAGTAAACATTGAATTTTGATTAGGCCTGATTGGACCTCACTGGAATTGCAATAAAATGCGGCACTTGAAAAGAGAAAAAATAAGGTAAAAAATCGAGTAACAAGCCAATATTTTGTTGTTTTTTCTTCCGTCGAGCAAACGTAAGGAAGCCGATTTGCAAAATATAACCTCAAAATTTTTTAAAATTGCAAAAAGTAACACGGAACCGGTAGGTGAAATTTCGAAGTTCATGTGATTTCAAGTTACGCGTTCAAAACTAGTTCATCGGGGGTTTCTGGGGTAACTAAATCTATTTTCAAGGTAATTTTGAACATATACATCCTTTTAAAAGGTAAAGAGTTGGAGGGGAAGATATTATGATATTCATCTGAATTAGAGTTTCGCGTTCAAAACGGGTTCCTCGGGAATTTCTGTGGTCGCTGAAACTATTTTCCAATTCCCATTTTCACCCCTCAGAAGGATGTATATGATCAATATGATCCCGAAAATAGATTTAAAGATCCCAGAAAACCACGAGGAACCTGTTTTGAATGTGAAACTCTAATTTAGGTGAATATCGCAATTGCTCTCCCTCCAACGCCTATTTTCACACCACAAAAGGGTGCATATGATCAACATAACCCCGAAAATAGATTCAGCTGCCCCAAAAGCCCCTGATGAACCAGTTTTGAACGCGTATACTTGAAATCACGTGAACTTTGAAATTTCACCTCCCAGTTCCGTGCTGCTTTCAGCAATTTTAAAAAAATTTAAGGTTATATTTTGCATGCATTTACGAGAATTTAAAGAAAAAAAATTGTCTGATTTCGTTAGTAATTGAGGTCCCTAGACAATTTTGAACGAAAAATCAGATTCCTGGCCCACAATGCGTCGCGTCGGTATCCTCTCAACTCTCCTGCCTTCCACTGTCAGGGGTCTTGGTTCGGTGTGTGATTTCTTGGACACTACCATGTATTTGGTTTTGGAAACATTTAGACTAAAGCCATATTGTTGTGAATATTTATGGATTCATGTAACAAGTTTTGTAAGTTTTCGAAAGTACCAGCCACAATAGCACTGTCATCTGCATGTCATATATTAATGATATATTAAAAATTATAAATGACAAAATATAAAATCGTGATAAAATAATATGATATAAAGAATGGACGTTGTAGCGTTTGTTTAGTAATTTATAATAGTTAAAAAACCGACCAAGTGCAAATCGGGCTTGCGCTATTAGTGTCCCGTACGGTGATTGCTTTTAAAATAAAATAAAATTATATCTCGATACAAGAGCGACCTGCCACTCGGTTACATTTACCTCCACCATACGTCAAGAAACAAAATTTCGTAGTTTTTGTTTTATATTCAGATAAATTATTAAACGTAATGCACTCGTAATAATTCTTGCTCAATCTACACTTTATGGAAAATATTTTAGAATTTTTTCAAAATTTTTTTATCAGTACTTTTCGAGATAAGGAGGAAGGATATCGATTTTTGGCATTTCTTTTTTTTCTAATAACACAAAGAAAACTGCGCGAAAGTATTACATCATATATATTTTTTTTAACTCGTATTTTTACAAGGTTTCAGTTGACACCCCATTCGATGACCTCGTAAAAAAATCTTTTTTTCACTTCCGATTTCTCTCCCCAAAACTAACCCCTTAAGTCAAAATTTAACTTTCAAAATGACATGGCTCTCATTGGGCCATTAATTCCTATAGTTATAATAAATTTCAACTTTTTGTGTCGAATAGTTTCGAAGAAAATCGGATGTGACCAAGTGCAAATCGGACTTGCGCTATTAGTGTCAGTACGGTGATTGCTTTTAAAATAAAATAAAATTATATCTCGGTACAAGAGGGACCTGCCACTCGGTTACATTTACCTCCACCATACGTCAAGAAACAAAGTTTTCGTAGTTTTTCTTTTATATTCAGATAAATTATTAAATGTAATGCACTCGTAATAATTCTTGCTCAATCTACACTTTATGGGAAATATTTTAGAATTTTTTCAAAATTTTTTGATCAGTACTTTTCGAGATAAGGAGGAGTTTTGGCATTTTTTTTTTTAAATAACACTAAGAAAACTGCGCGAAAGTATTACATCATATATATATTTTTTAACTCGTATTTCATAAGGTTTCATTTGACACCCCATTCGATGACCTCGTAAAAAAATCTTTTTTTCAATTCTGATTTCACTCCCCAAAACTAACCTCTTAAATCAAAATTTAACTTTCAAAACGACATGGCTCTGATTGGGCCATTAATTCCTATAGTTATACTAAATTTCAACTTTCTGTGTCAAATAGTTTCGGAGAAAATCGGATGTGACAGACTGACGGCATCAATTGAGAAATCATTTAAATTTTGGAAGCATAACAATGTCGATCAGTTTGGCCAATCTAAAAAATCGTTAGTGAATATTACATGATTGATTACATTTTAATGTAAATAACTTAGTCCCTATAGTCTAATGTTCTTAGTGGTATATGAAAGACTTCTCTTTCATTCCACGCCTCCACAACAATTACTCATCAGTCTCTTGGCAGATACCCAAAAATATGAAAAGTTTTAATTGGTTTGGTCTGCTATTTATATAATAACCAATAATTTACATTTTTTATTTATTCAAGACATTTCTTTATTAAAAAAAAGCATTAAATTTCTTAATTTTGATCTACATGGCGTATTTTAAAGTTAAACATATATTTTTTAAAACTTGAATTATGCTTTAATCACCACAACTAACATTTGCCTGCTGTAAACTATTTGATATTACTTTCAGGCTGTCGCGAAAAAGAGAAAACGAAGTTTGAAAACAACAAATGTTCCTAAGAAATGGGACACAATATTTAAGTTAGTACAGTGTAGGCTTAAACTTTCCTTATAACTTTTTTTCGTAAAGTTCAAGGAGACGTTTGGACTTCAATTTTCTAGAAACTTGGGATCTGTTATATTAAATAAAATTACTTTTTTTTTTAATTGGGATATCCACTTGGAAGACATTTAAATGACTTTATATAGTTTTAACAGTATTATGAGAATTTCTCCAGGTTCTTGGTTGGATAATGAAAAAAACATCAAACAGTCAAATTACTTATAGCAAACATAGAAGAGGTTAAATGTATAGTAGAGAGCGTTAGAAGGTTGCCTTCGAGTACATCATTTTCTGTGGCCTTTTCAGAGTTCTTGGAGGCGTGTATTCTAAAAATTATGTTACTTTTAATTATTTACAATCTTTACACAAACAGTATGTAAAGGAATGTGATTATAAAACGACTTCAGCAAAAAAAAATTTGTATCTGCAAGGGAAGTAGGAAGTTTCTTGTACTTAATTCAGAAAAAAAAACAGGTTTTTAGCATAATTATTTTAATCAAAAATATATACAGGGATCAGGGACGTTAGATTAGGCAGGTAAATTAGTTTGTTCAGTTTTTGTTTTGGGCAAGTTGCTCTAATTTTGTTTTGTATTGTTTTGAATAAACAACTTTACAGTCTGTCAAGTAAGAACGTGACCGCTCGTATTCGTGAAAAAAATGTGTTTCGAGACGTTTTTTGCCATCAATGTATTCTTTGGCGTGCTAACAACGGCGCAATTACCTTAGTAAGTTGTCCAATCGTCTCCTGCGTCAATAATCGCCTGACATTTTCGAGGCGTGCTGTCGACGAGATTTTCTGCATACTACGGCAATGATCTCCAAATTTTTCAAATCTCGCGAGACAACCAAATCAAAGTCCTCAGAGTTTTTCCTCTGAGCAAGGGACCAAATGTTTTCAATAGGGTTGGCGTCCGGCGAGTATGAGAACCACTCCAAATTTTATCGTCGGGCCAAGCGATCCGCTTCTCCACGTGATTTTCGTCCAGTAAAGGATTCTCCGACGTGTTTCGGAATTTGACATCATGAACACGAAGATGTTATCGAATGGTCTTATGGGATACATTCAAGCCCGATTTTCTTAATTTTACCGCTCCTTGACGCAGCGTCAATTTCAGGTCTTGTGAAAACAAAGACACGATTCGTTTTTCGATTTTCGGAGTAACTTTACCTACCGATCCGTTTTGACAAGTCGTCGACATTTTTCGTCTCGTTAAAATGATTTACCCATTTCTTCACAAACGATATCGAACTTTAATATATTTAGCGGCCGCGGAATGTGTCATTTTAGGCCCCTTTGGATGGGAACAAAGATAGACTGCCTCGAACCGACGCGCAAATAAGTGACTCATTTTAGATTTTACGTAATTTTGACGAAAGTTCGGAATCGATTGATACATTTACTAAAATGTTTCGTAGACAAAGGTTCCATCTACCGATTCTCTGTTGAATCGCTACAATTGCATCTACTAAAAATGAATTATCGCGTTCACGTTGTTACTTGACAGACTGTATATGGAAAGTCGGAAAATACTTTTTCACCACATTTTGTCTTCTTACTTCCTAAAGCTGCATAAGTCCATAATATGGTGTATATGGAGAAGATGCCATAACAGAATGTGCCTGTCGGAAATGGTTTACCAAATCCAGTACTGGAAAATTTAGAGTCACGAATGCTACTCGATCCGGTCGATCGAATGTTATTGAATCGAATGTTATTGAATCAGATGATATCGAAGCTATCTTTGAAAGTGATTAATCCTAATTGATGCGACAGACAGCAGGATCTTATTAACGTGAGATATATGCAATAGTTATTGGTGTGTGAGAGTATGAAAATTATATTATTTTGTTTATCTTTTCCAATTTTAACTTAAGGTATAAGAGAGACAAAGTAATTATTTTACTTTAATTTGCGAGAAAAGTATCGGGTGAATAAATATTTTTTTGAAATATTTCTGATTTCATAGAAAAATATGACTGTACGAATGAATTCTATAAAAAAATAATTATTCAGAAAATATGACAGTATTAAAAAAGATGTAAATAGAAAAATCAGTCAATATAGACGAATACTATTATATTCCCCGTAAATTTATTAGGAGAAAAATTTTAATAACTCGAGAAATTCTTTTCCTTGAAGTGTCATATCCGATGCGAACGTAGGAGACCCTCTCATCTTTCCCTGTTATTGGTGTCTTTTTAAGTGTTTCACAGACAAAAGGGACTTACAATTTATTGCCGGTTCTGAGCGGCCAAAGTGCGAGGGCTTTACTAGGTGTGATACTACAGGTGATGTGTGAGAGAGGTGACCGTCACGTTGTAATTATTATTTTTTTTTAAATTTGAGAGTCGAGACTCGAACGTGGGTCTTCAGTGTAGAAGGCATACACTTTATCCACTACACGATGCTACGCTACGCTAAATAAATAAGAAATTAATTGATGTATCCACAATTTTGAATATAATATATTTAATTGACTTACAACACACTTCGATATTAAAATAATTGATGTCGCACAATAAAATTATCAATCATTTAGTACAGTGTTAATTCTCCATCAATATCCTTGTACAGAGCATGATAGCCTAATGATTGTACAAATGGTATTCGAGGGAATATAGTCCTTTCACCCTCGCAAGGGTATGGTGACTCTATGCTCAATAAATAGATTGAACTATCGTCTGCCACTGTTCTCGGTTCTGTGCATGCTCTGATGCTTTATGCAGTGACTTCCTGCTTCACCCAATGTGAAGGTGATCTACCCCTGCAGCGCTTGTCTTCCACCTTTCCCTGTATAACCAGTAATTCCAGCTCATGTCTTCTGCTGAGGTGGCCGAAATACCTCAAGTAAGTCTGGTTTATAAGCGAGTTCAATCTTCTAGTAATTCTTAGTTCTTGTAAAATAGACTGGTTAGTTCGATGTTCCATCCACGATGTCGTAAGTATTCGACGATACACTCACATTTCAAATACAGCAATTTTATTTCTATCAGTTTTCTTTATCGTCCATGTTTTTGAGGTATATGCTGGAATCGGAAATATAAGCGTTCTTGCGACCCTTAACTTAGTCCATCGCGAGATGCTCGAGTCTTTCCATATTTTGACTAATTTTGTGGTTGCAGAGCGAGCAATTCAGAGTCTCCTACGTATTTCTGAGTGACACTGGTCGGTATTGATAATTAGAGACCAAAGGTATTGATACGAATCTAAGATTTCATACCCTAGTAGATGTTGAGGTTGATTATCATTCGTTTTAACATACTAATAATCATTATTTTTGTTTTGTTGTTGTTTACTTCCAGTCGTAGCTTTCATTGCTCCTGGTCAGTTTTTGCATAATGACCTTTAATTCACTCTCAGTTTCGGGTAGAATCAAGGTGTCACCTGCATAGCGCAAGTTCTGTATGCTTTTCCTCCAACAGCGATACCACCATTCCAGTTATTGAAAATCACGAGCATTATATACATTAGGGTGGTCACAAAACATCAATGTTCTAATTTTTTTGAGGAGACCCTCCTAAAAGTTGCCAATTGACTAAGAAATGAGATTGGTAAGTGCCTCATCAAGGTTGTAGTTTTGACTTTTTATGAAAATTGATTTTTTTATGAAAATGTCTAAACATTGCAAGATTCAATTACATCGACTCTCTATATTTTACTTTATTTTTTCAATAAGTACATAATAACGGGTTTAGTTAAAATTGTTGTCAAAAGTAACTAGAGCAAAATCCAAATTGAAGGAGAAGTTAGGACAAAAGAAAAGCAAAATGGTAGAAATAATGTTCAAATGCATTTTATTATTTAAAGTTTAGTATATAAAGGAAAGAAGTTATTATAATTATTTACATTAACAATTTGTTATCATATCAAGACGGTAATGGCTCAGATAAGTTGGCCTTCGAAGAGTCAAGAAAAATTTTCCTACATTCAGATACAACTTGTAACAGAAACTGCTGTTGTTTTTCATCTTTCGTCAAACAGGAATTGAAGTCTTCAATTAATTTTACACCTCATTCGGCTGTGTCGTTGACAACTCTAAAACTGTTTACTATTTAGTTAGCTTTTAAATAGTGTGAATTGTTACACTGTTCATTGGGATCAGTATTTAAAAAGTTTGTATCAATTTCAAATTTCTTGAAAAAATTTAAAGTTTGATGAGAAACAAAATAATCAATTTTTTTGTCCATTAAATCATCCACTTGTTCAAGATTGAGCCTTGCTTTTACATCCCTATGATCGTAACTTTTTTCTTCAAGGAAATTAATTTTAGACACTTTGCAGCCATGCTTGCTTTGACATTTTTTCATCAAAATCAAAAAATGAAAATGCGACTAGCTCCGAATTGAGATACCGCAGATGATTTATCATTTTAGACACTACTTTGTCTGCAAGTTCTTTATCAATTTGTCTGTATTTCACAAAGGATTTTACCAATTGTAGATCTTGGTTGGGGACCAAAGTGGGTTTGGGGGCGTTGAACCACGCTTTTACATAAATATTGATTATGAATAAACAAATATTTGTGACTTGAAAGCTTCCACTTTTTTATTTTGCGCTGTGCTTTTAGATCTTTTATCGTTTTTTGCAGTTTTCTCCACTCCTCATACAGTTTTTCTTATTTTGCAACACAGTCTTTCAAGTGTCTGGTTGGTATCTTAGTTTTCTCCCAAAAAATTAAAACTTCCTGTATTAGAAGTCTTGCAGCTTTTTTGGTGTTTAGTTTCACTTGCCGTATATTAAAATGCGTAAAACGACGATTAGATGATAATTTACTGCCACTAATTTGACGATACATGTGGCCGATTAAATACAGCATTTCTTTCTGCCTTGAACTCGAACCCGAACAAGCATGGCTCGTTGGAGCTCTAGAAGATATTGTCCTGCAAACCTCACAGAAAAGTCACTAAACGAACGTTATTAAAATGTTCACTGCTTGAAAGGCAAATGTAAATTAAAACTCTCTGACTTCTCCCCGGGCATCTCAGACAAGGAACAAAAAAGAAGGGGTGTGTGACACTTCAGGTAGAATTCTCTGATAAAAGGCTCCTTAGCAATAGCTTTTTTGTAACAAAAACAAACCTTTTAAAGAATAGAACTAAATATCAGGTAAGTACCACTACCTGAGGATTTGAATCATGTCCGGTCTTGGATGATAAATATCTTCAAATATAAAAGTTTTAACAAAAAAGTGGTAGGAATAAAACTTTAAGACAACAACGTTTCCTATAAAATGAAACAAGAGTCAGGTTTCTAGAATAAATGGTTTTTATTTTATGAGGAAAAAACGATGATTTTTTTGCCAAAAATCTAATTTTATAGCATTAACCTCGATGAGGTACAGGTTAACGTTATCTAATTAAGCTAAAACTGTGCAAATCTTATTTTTTAGACAAAATGGCAAATTTTAGGTGGATCTCGCCGGTATTACGATGAAAATATCCCCCCCCCTATACCTTGTGACCACCATAATGTACATTCAGTACGTGTGATTAAAATATCCATGAATTTTTTATAATTTTGGAATTTTTTTTCTTTATTAGGGTAATTTTCTCCAAATAGCCATGATGTTTACTGGTTAAAAAGATGTTTTACTATTTGCAGAATACATATATTTTGTCAGTCTACTTAAATTTCGAACGTCTATATGGTCAATTAATTATTTCAAGAGGTCCCCTCAACTATTCCTACTGATCTTAGAATTTATTAGTGACCTTAACAAAAAATGTGTATCATCATCTACAAATATACTCGACGATCATTTGATGGTCTATTAAATAATTTTGAACGTTTTCCAGATCGACAATACTGGTCATGTCGGCATGTCAACGTATCGATCCAGAAAACTTGAGAACTGGCAATTTTAACCTAGCACGATGAAGACAATAATATGCAGGTAGGCACGAGAGTTTATTTAATAATAAAGGTTTGGAAGAAGATCCGTTGCATACCATTTTCAAATTTAAAGGCAATTAAAAATTTTGTACCTCTAATCACATATGACTAACATCCATATTCACTAAAACGGTTGAGAACTTAAATTTACTACTTGTAAAAAAAGTACATTTACGGCGAGTTGTTATAATAATAACTTATTTCAGACCTGATTTCTTTAATCCTCTTGGTTATGAACTTATTATTTAAAAATATATTTCGTATGTTGAAAGGCAAAAGAGAATAAGCACAATTTTGGAAAATTTTTAGGCTATTAGTATTAAATAACAAAATTATTCACGAAAACGAATCTTGTTTGAAAAAAACTGAATGCTGTTTTTAGATCAAAAGACAATAATGACGATAAACTTTAAGCTAGTATATAAATACATTTATACTTTTCAAAATGTTTAACTTTTCAATAAAATTAGGATTAATTTTTTTTTACTAAAGGCATCATTTACAAAGTAAAGAGTATAAAGGGAACCAGTTAAGTGAATTAATTATGAACAGAATATCTATCTACCAGTAGAAGTTGCCAAAAGAGCAGCTCTTATCTTAGTAAAAAAAGCTTATGGCAAAAACCATAATAAATGTTTAAAGTATGTTCGAAAACTATTCCAGACAATGAAATAGGAAACTCAACAAATTGACAAGATAACAGTAATATAGAAATTACAATGCTTCCAAAAATAACCTACAATATAAGAGTAAAATGAAAATATTAATAAACAAAGAAAATGGCGGAACAGCAAAATTTAATCTTGCTCGCACATTTACTAAATAATAATGAATGAACACGGATTGACATTTCCCGTTCTCCCTGGTGCGAGAATAGCAATTACTACTTTTAAATTGAATAACTGTCAACTAAAACGACATATATAGTTTGTTTTTGAACTTATTCCTTTATAAAATCGAAACATCAGCAGTTTAAAATTAATTTAAAAAGTGATTGTTTCCAAAAAAAATTAGAATGATTTTTATTTACGTAATACTTTAGAAACATCATAGAAAGAAGAATTTGTATGCTGAAAACAGGTATGTTCAAATCTTCGTCAATTCGAGTCTATTTAGGTAGTTTATTATTTTTCAAAATATTTATTACATATTGTACAATAATGTTTTCAAGGAGATTTAAATTAAATTTTAAAAATAATGTTCAAAAAACTTTTTTTGTTATAAAAAAATCAGTCCTGTAAAATTTCATACGTGTATAGGGCTTGATAGTTCTGAATTGAAGCGGCAACGTCAAAAACTGAGTTTTACCAAAATGACCTCTTATTTTCTTTTGCCTTTTAAGTATCGGTATATACGCAAACAAGAATATTCAATAATTTTAATCTCAAATATTCGGATTTTTTTTGCGAAACGGTTTTTTATTAATAAGTCTATCTCCGTACAAAATAAATAATTGTTTTAGTTTATCAGGGTGGCTTTTTGCGGTGCATTCTTAGAAAATTCTTGTCTGTGTAAAATAATAAAATTATTTCAATACATGCCATTTAATTTTTACATAAATATACCTCATAGCAACAGTCATTTGTAACAAGGAATAAAATATTAAGAGATTATTTCCATAATCTTAATATTGCTTTAAGGTATTCATGAAAATTCCAGGTAAAAACTTTTTTAAATATATATAAACTTGAAAACAGGAATGTATAAAATAAATTGGAATTACGAATAATAAAGAAAAACGAAAAGTACATTTACTAAAGTAATGTTAAATAGTAATTATAATTTACAACAATTCTTAAATTTTCATAACATTTATATGAGAACAACTAAAAAAGTTTTATTAAAAATATTAATTTTATTTGCAAAAAAAAAAATTCTGTCACAAATTGTTATCTTCAAGAAATGCAAAGTCTCACCAAATATTTTTTGGCTTTTTCAACTTGTTTATATAGCCATTATGTCGTCAATTGTATATTCGCAATTCAAAACGCCTATATATATATATATATATATATATATATATATATATATATATATATATATATATATATATATAGACAGTCCAAAAAGTCTCCATACACCACCTGCTTTCTATACTATTTTTTATGTTATGTTTAGCTAATATAATTGGAACTAGGATAAAACATGCTTAAATTAATATTTGAAGCTTAACTAACGAGATCTCCATTCATTTTCATTGTAAAATTTACAGAGCGCCACCTGCGGTACTTTGCACACATTTAAAAACGAAATAACTTTTTTGAGCCACACTGTATTTTACTTTTAAATAAAAGTTCTTATTCTCCAACGTCTTTTACCTAAAAAAGGTATACCTGGTAAGAGTTGATTTGAGCAGCCGTTTTTGAGATATCTGGATTAAAACAATTCATTTCGTTTATGGCTAGGTTTAAATTATTGTGATAAATGAACATAATTTGAAGCGAAAATCAAAATGTAATGCTTGAGTGGTTTTAGATTGGATTTGACACCAGTCAGTTTTTAGTGACAGTTAATTTATTATAACGCCTTCGCTTCAAATTGTTTTCATTTATCACAATAATTTAGACCTAGCCATAAACGAAATGAATTGTTTTAATCCAGATATCTCAAAAACGGCTGCTCAAATCAACTCTTACCAGGTATACCTTTTTTAGGTAAAAGACATTGGAGAATAAAAAATTTTATGTAAAAGTAAAATACAGTGTGGCTCAAAAAAGTTATTTCGTTTCAAATGTGTGCAAAGTACCGCAGGTGGCGCCCTCTAAATTTTACAATGAAAATGAATGCAGATTTCAATTTTTCACCCCAAAAAACCTCCTTTAGCTGAAAATTGTGACAATACACCAATTATTAAAAAAAAATATTTATGGAAAACTAAAACCAAATTGAACTTTTGACACTCTGTATCTCCGAAATCATCCACTTTTGGACTGAGGTAAGTTGAGTTAGATCGTCATATTTTGACCTCAGGAGTTTGTGGTAGCATTTTTTCCGCACCTTTTAGAGACACTCTGTATATATATATATATATATATATATATATATATATATATATATATATATATATATATATATATGTATATATATATATATATATATATATATATATATATATATATATATATATATATATATATACAAATAAGCGACAATATAATGACAACATAAACATGCAAAAAAAAATCCATTTTGGGTATAACTAATTATCTTGGAAGATAAAAAAAATCTTTTTTTTTGCAATAAAATTATTATTTTTTAAATACTAACTATTTTAATTGTTTTGCTTGGAATTTTATGACAATTTAATTATCGTACAATGACGAACCTTCTATACAACTTAATTGTTAAAAAGCTGACAGAAAGACAAGCATAAAAAGCAACTTACCTTCAATTTGCTTACCAGCAGCTGCGATAGCCGCTGCGTTGAGCGTCGCATTCGTTATCAAGGAGCCATACGCGCTCAAATCAGGTGTTGTTCCTAATCCAGTCTGTAAACCTGCAGCTGTCAGTGTTCTTTCCACTCCCGCACCTTTACCCAAAAAATTAGCCATGCATAGGGGCGCGGTAGCTGCCGTAGCTGGTTGCGACATAGCTGCCAATGTCACTAAGTTCTGAACACCGATCGGTGCTAGTAAATTTTCAGAGTTCGTTAATAGTTGCTGTTGTAAAAGCGCTGAGCCACCCATCGCTTGTAATAGTTGTAATGACGTAGCTTCAGAAGGTAACACTGGACTATATTGCTGAGGTGGTGAAGCTAACGTAGGTGCCGCGAGAGCATTCCACACGTTCGCTTGCATTTGTTGCTGTCTTTTAAGTTCTTTTTCTTTTTGTGTATCCGCGAATTTAACTACTAGTGGTGCTGAACACCCCTCCATAGTCTGGGACTGATGAAGGTTTTTAATTGCTAAAAGAGCCGCCTGCTTAGTGCTAAATGTTACGAACGCGCACCCCCGGGAATTACCCGACGTGTCTCTAAGCACTGTACACTCCTCGATGGTTCCCATTCCAGAAAATAAGGCTCGGACGTCGTTCTCGCAGTATTTTTTGCTCAGCATTCCGATGAACAGTTTTCTTTCTGAAATAAAAAAGTATATATTATAGTTTATCTTTGTAATAAATTATCAGCAACATATAATGATAATTATGAGCCTCAACACCATCTTTTATCGATCGAATCGATATTCCGAATGAACGGGATGACATAATAAGTTTTATTTTTAGTAGTCTTTCTGTGGCAATAGTTAACGATATTACTTCATTTTAATGAAATCGAGCTGGCATTTCGTCAAAAAACGCTTACATTTTTCAAATATTGTTATTGGACAAATGAAATTGCAACATATAAATCATCATCGATCTATTCGAACCTCCCTCTCACATGTAAATATGACTCAATGGGCGGGAATGCTGTCAGCAGCGAGAAATCACGAAAAATAAACGAAACTACAGGAAAATTGCATTTTTATTTTGTTTATTGTCTATTTTCTTTGTAAAAGCTGCTCGTAGATATGCGGTCTTTTATATTTTTAATTGGGTGGAGGACATCCCCTGCTTTCCTCCTTTAGCTAAGACTAAGAATCGACTCGAATAATATTGTAAAATGTCGGCCCTGTTATGTAATACTGACAGCTAGATAACATCTATACAAAATATTATTTTATTGATAATCATTTGTACAAAAAAGATGTTAATGTTGGTGATAAAAGTACAAAAATAATTCTAAATCATTTAATAATTCTAAAACTCTTTGAAAATCTAAATGTACTATTATAGTCTATTTATTACTTATTTTATAATCATGTGTTTAAAAAAGTATACATGGTGTAAAGGTTTGCTTTACGACTATTATGTTTATAAACATATTACAAACTAATAAACCATTGTTAAATTACCAAGAAGCATCTGCTAGCACTTAGTGGAACAAGCTTGAGTTCTAGGGTTCTATACTTAACTATTTGCCTGTCTTAAAGTTATTTGTTTTTTTTCATGATGACTCCATTCAAAATATAATAACAAACGAGTAATATTTCCTGGTACAAATATATTTATTAGAGAGATTTTGTAATGTTTCTTTTGGCAAGCCTTTGTCGTTATCCTTAGTTTAAGCATGCGCAAAATTAAAGGGAAGAAATTGAATATAAAAACTCTGTTGCTATTGTTATTTGAAGCATCCGGAGTCGTAAAATGATGGAATTGTTTCTCTATTTACTACAGTGATTGCTGTAATTTAAAAGGTAACAATTACATCTAATTCGAACCCACCGTTTAAACCTTGAGCAGTATTAAAACAAAATAAGAAATCTTTTATTAAGGATAACAATCTTTCTTATTAGAGAGATTTTGAAACGCTCATTTTGGTAGGTCACTGTGTTTTGATATAAGATGTATAGAAACCTAACCTAACTTCGTTTCGTTTTTTAAT
The DNA here is from genome assembly GCA_019049505.1 of Pachyrhynchus sulphureomaculatus. Taxonomy (NCBI): domain Eukaryota; kingdom Metazoa; phylum Arthropoda; class Insecta; order Coleoptera; family Curculionidae; genus Pachyrhynchus; species Pachyrhynchus sulphureomaculatus. The sequence continues at coordinate 172,281,104 of CM032456.1, forward strand.
ATGATGCTGCCACATACTATGAAAGTTTAAATTTAAGATATTTTACATATTTTTGATAATAAGTATACCTAAATTTTTTAATTGTATAAATTAAATAATATTTGTCATCATATACATCACAAATGTGTAGGTAATTTTTTAAAAGTTTTTAATTTACTAGAATCGAGTAAATTCATGCAAAAATATAATTTTATTTTTTTAGAAAGGATTATATAGCGTATTGAATTATGATCCAACCCATTTGGGACTTCTCAACATATTTTCGATTTATCGATTCATTTATAAAACAAAAAAAAAAAGAAGAAAAAGAATCACAAAAATGACACAAAAACAAAACTAGGGAAAAAACGAAGTGATGTTCACTTCTCAACTTCGTTAAAATAAAGACGTACAATAAACAACTGCTTATTTTAAGAGTTGCAAAATCTTTTCATGTGCAATTCCTTCGCATTTATATTGTGCATGCTTTTAATAAAGATAACGATAAAGTTATGTTAAAAATAGCCGTTGCAAAATCTCTCTAATATATTTCCCACGTTATGGTTTTCGTTTATCTTTTAAACTATACCTATTCATAAATATAAATAATAAAATTTTAACTAATGCACGGAACACTTATAAGATCACTTCGGTGTCTGTCCGTTTGTCTCCGAAACTATATGACATGAAAAGTTGAAATTTGGTAGTAATATAGCAATTGAGAGCCTCATCAGAGCCGTGTAGTTTTGAAACTTAAATTTTGACTTCAGTGGTTAGTTTTAAGGAGTGAAATCGTAAGTGATTTTTTTTTATCAGGTCATCGATTAGTTCAGGTTAAGTCACTTTTTTTGTATTATTTTTCAAAAATCGCAAAAAAATCGCTGTTCCCCCACCTTATTTCGAAAAATACTGATCAAAAAATTTTTAAAAAATTCTGGAATATTCTCCATAGGGTGTAGATTAAATGAAAATTATCACGAGTGTATTACCTTTAATAATTTACTTGGTATATAAAAAAAAAAACAAAAATTCGAGGTCATCAGTGTTCAGTAAAGATCGGAAAAAAACTTTGGTGAAAAACTTATTTGGGGCTTGTTTTGTGAAGTCATTGATCATTCTATACCTCCGTAACAAAAATTTTAATTTTAAAAGCAATTACCGTACCGAACACTAATTACGCAAGCCCAACTTGCACTTGACCGGTTATTTTTTATTATTTCGTTATCTAAGAACATCATTAGCATAAAAACATAACAGATCAGTACGAATCGTTCCAAAAATAGAGCTATTTGTTAATGTTCTTAATAAGGCAATGTTCTGATAAAAATATGCCACCAAAAAGACAAATTGGCTGGTAATACAATTTTGTTGATATTTGGCAAATGATCATTTTAGCTAATTTAATATATCTTCTCGCACATCGTTTTGAATTTCTGAACATTCTTTCTACTTTCCAGCTTAAACATACAACTGTCTGAAGTTTATTTCAGCCCTGATCTATATGTTTGGTTTGATATAAAGAAACTATATAGGGTATTTAGATAATTTATTTTAGCGAGCCGTATAATATGGGGGCCAGGGGTGAATATGGCGGAAGAGAAAGCAATTCATAGCCCAACTGGTCCAATTTCAGCATCGATTTTATAGCATTGTGAGCTGGTGCATTATCTTCGTGAAACAACACTTTTTTCTTCGTTGGGCCTTTTCTTCTTGAATTTACCATTCAAACGGTCCAAAAACCAACGTAATTGTTTACGTTACTAAAATCTTTCCAGTTGATGTTTATGTTTTTGGACGCTTCGGTCGGTTTTCATGTGGTCCAGCTAATCTACGGATTGCCTGTTGAGCCCAGGCGTGTAGCGATGTTTCGTCCATTGTCATGAATCAACGAAAAATTCCTTTGGATTACGCCGAAACAGTGCCAAACAGCCTTCTGAATCTTCCATACGATACTGTTTTTGATCAATAGTAAGAGTGGGCGGTGCCCTTCGGGCATATTTTCATTTGCAAATATGTATTCAGGTGTTCTGTTGTCATCTTCACGATGTCAGCTGTCTCTTTCAATGTGGTCATTCAGAACAATATCGTGGATTTTTTTGTGTTTTTTGAAGTGACTGCCTCATTTGGACGTGCTTGTACGCCCGCAATTAAGTTCATTAAACCATCGACATATAGTTGCTCTCAACAGAGCAGATGTGCCATAACTCAGGCCATTCTTGAATTCTGACTGTATTTTTTGCATCAAAAAGCAATGTTTAATCAATCCACGATATTTCTCTTGTGTCATCGTTTTGTAAAACTCAAAAGTAGCGCCACTCAAGCTGTAACTCGCAAACTAATAGACCAAATGTCATGAAACTTTTATACGAATCTTCTGAGAGTTGACACTAACTGATGGTTGTTTTTTGTGCTGCCGTCTATCGGAGAGTCTCAGGACTTTTTACCCCATTTAGTAATAAAAGAAAAGTTTTAACTTAAATGACGATGAAATCTAAGGGTTAATAAAATTAAGAGCACACTTGATTCAAAATATTAATCTATTAGCCAAAAGAGATAAAAAATTAACAGTAATATGTTGTTTAAGCGACTCTCGCTGGGCGCGTAGTGATTACCCCTTCTTCGTTTCGCAGCGCGCTTTTCCAGCTTGCTGCTGATCTTGCAGTTTGTCAGGACTTGCATCTATACAGAGTGTATTGACTACATTCTGAATAATAATTTGTTATAAGTAATGGACGAACATATTCAGAAACAGAATGTGTAAGTAAGAATGTGCATCAGGATCAATATTGAGTCTAATACTTTTTGTAAAATTCGTAAATACAGTCTCCTCAAGTAAGAACGTGTCCGCGATAATTCATTTTTGGTAGATGCAATTCTAGCGATTTTATAAAAAATCGGTAGAGGGAACCTTTATGTATGACGCATTTTAGTAAAAGTATTAGTCGACTCCGAACTCATCGTCAAAATCACGTAAAATCTCAAACGAGTCACTTGTTTGCACGTCGGTTCGAGACAGTCTTTCTTTATTCCCATCCAAAGGGGCCTAAAATGACACAGTTTGCGGCTGCTAAATATATTAAAAAGTCGTCGTTTATGAAGAAGTGGGTAAAATAATTTTAACGAGACGAAAAATGTCGACGACTTGCCAAAACGTGGCTCGGTAAGCAATGTCACTCCAAAAGTCGAAAAATGAATCTTGTCCTTGTTTTTGTGGGACCCGAAATTGACGCTGGTTCAAGGAGCGGCAAAATTAAGAAAATCGAGTTTCAATGTGTCCCGTGAGACTATTTGACAACATCTTCGTGCTCATGATGTCAAATTCCGAAGCAAGTTGAAGAAACCTTTGCTGGGTGAAAATCTCGTTGTGAAACGGTTCGCTTGGGCCCACGATAAGATACTAGAGTGGTCCTTACAATCGCCGGACGCAACCCTATTAAAAACGTTTGGTCCCTTGTAAAGAGAAAGCTTAGAGGAAAGACTCTGAGGACTCATTTGTCTCGCGAGATTCCAAAAATTTGCACAGTATGCAGAAAATCTCATCGGCAGTATGTCTCGAAGATTCCAGGCGATGCGGAGGCGATTGGACAACTTACTAAGATAATTGCGCCATTGTTAGCACACCAATACATTGATGGCAAAACATGATCTCAGAACACATTTTTTCAAGAATACGAGTGGTCACGTTCTTACTGGACAGACTGTACGTGGAAAAATGTATTTGGTGGTACTATCAAACTAGCAGTAACATCAGACTGCACCCTATAACTTTTGTTTTATCATTTTATTCAAACATGTAATAGTAATACCAAATGTAAATGATTTTATCCTTTTAAAGCATTTAATTCTAAACTAAGAAAACTTATTCTAATGGTTGACTTTATGCAATACGGTAATCACCTCCACAGGGAGGACCCACTTCCAAATAAATACACCGGGAACTATTCTCTGCAACAGCCTTGAATTGTGGCTTTGCATGCAAACTTTCTGCAAACTTCGGAATATAATTGTCTAAGCAGTTTAAATTAATAATAATTTCATATTCCGTACGGTTTCTGTTATATTAAATGAGGTATTGTGGGGCTTGGGGAGTTGCCCGTTTTGTTCTTACTTGTGTTCTACATTCTGACAGAGAGTTACAGCAGGAATTGGTAAGTTTGTTTTCAGGTAAACAATTTTTTAATATATTAAAAATAACTTTTAATTAGTGCCTACTCGCTTATAAAAAACAAGTAAAATTAGAAAAATAAATCTTCACTGTTTACGCTGGAATGAAAAATGCAAGAAATGTAAGCAACATGAAATTAATACACAAAATATAACACCTAAACACACAAAATTAGTTTTTCATCTCTAGTGAGAACAGTTCTCTTTTCCTGGTGATGGTTTTTTTTTTTTATAGGCAGACAGGTACTAACTTTTTAACGTTAAGAGAAGATATTATTTTGTATTTTTATCAATTTTTAGAAGTCGGTTTATTTTTTTATTTTAGTTTTATTTCTTTTAATCAAGTTAAAAACGGTAAGTAAAGTGCTTACATATATTTTATTTTTAAGTGAAAGGGTAAGGAGTTTGCTGAAAATGGGTAAGTCTCTAACAAAGAGTGCTGCCAAAAAAATAAAGAGAGAGAGAGAGAGAGAGAGGGAAAGAGAAGAAAAAAGACTTGATATACAGCGTCAAGTGCTTCTGCATACTCACCTACTTGTCTACCTACCCGCCTACCCGTTTCGGGTAGGCTGGTAGGTAGGTAGGCAAGCTTATTCACCTATCCGCTATTTAATCGACTTCATTATTGTTTGATTTAAATTTTTTTGACTACTTTTGAACTACAAAACCGATTTGAATGATTTTTTCACTGTGACCTATATGGTACCTGATCAAGCACAAAGTTTCATTAAAATCGTCCAGTAGTTTTCGAGACATTTTTACAGACACACACATGTACATATATTATAATTGGTATGTTGGTTCGGAAACACCTGAACCTGAACTAACTAGACTAACATACATAAATATTACATACATAATTATTGAAGTAGAAGGAATTTTTCTATTAAATACTGGGTTTTAAGGACATTAACCACAGAGTAAATTTTGATATCATACAGGGTGCTCATAAATAAATTTAAGCTTGTTTGGTTTATTGCGCGAGCACAACTGTCGAGAAGGTCAAGCTTACGGCATAGAGCGTAATCTCGGTCCTTGGAGATCTAGTTGCTTTGCAGCATTTTACCAGAGTGGAGCGTGCTTTTCGTTTGCAGTTATTTATCGGAAACAATAATTCTGTGACTAATAAATGGCGAAGGTATATCGTTTACATAGCGTTAAGGAATTCTCGAATGTTAAAAAACAGGTGCAGAAGTTTGAAGAAAGTAGTTCGACTCTTAGTATACCTTTAAAAGAACGATCGAGGTCAACAAGAGCGATGCAACTATGACGACTCTATACCCAAACAATGTACAGGGTGAGCCAACGAAAGAATAAAGTCCATTATCTCATTTGTTTCGGGAATGAGGAAATATTTTTGAACATTTATTACATCATAATAATTAATTATTAGATAAGTTGAACTATATTAAAATTATTATTAAGTATTTGTTTATGTACAAGGGTAGAAATTGAAAACTTCAAAATAAATCGAAAACTATTAGAAACAGGTATACGACATACTTAATATAAGTTGAAGGGTTTTGTAAAATCTATCAGAAAAAATAATAATATACAGGGTGTGCCATTTAAAAAATTTGAGATTTTTTTTCAATTTAAAATAGTCGAAATGCATAAATTTATTTTGAACACCCTGTAGCATCTAACTCAAATTTCTTTACATATATCTTTTTTTTCATCTTTATAGCACGCTCGTACCAATTATGACTATTTCACCTTCAGAAACAATGACGTTACTGGCAATTTTTTACAAAACTAAAAACTAGTATTTTTTTTTTAAATAAATATTAGAAAAATTACTAGGTATAGGTATATGACATTATTAATAAAAAAGTTATAAAATTTTACGCAGAATTTAAAAATAAATTAGAAAATAGGATGTTCCATTTAAAGAAAACATATGTTATATCGGCCACACTTTTTTGAAGTACCGTGTATACTCAAAAATAATTTTAAACTGTTTTAACATTCCCTAAAACTATTGTATTTAACATTTTTTCGTCATTTTCGAAACAATTGAGATAATGAACTTTACTCTATCGTTGACTCACCCTGTATAATAAATGTGCTTATGAGTTTATTACAACATATGTTTCGTAATGATTTAAATCTCGCCTCCAGCATTTTACATACTGCTCAGAGATTCAAATTCGTTAAACAAATGTTTATATTTACCAACATCCTATTCTCGACTGAGGTCCATTTTCACCTTAACAGACACTCCAATAGACAGTATTGTCGCTATTGATGTCTGACAGATCAAAAACTGATGTATCAAAAGCGTTTACATTCCCAGAAAGTTTAAGCTGCAAGGTCGAAACTTTAAATAATCGTCCCATACTTATATGAGGATAACAGAGGTTGCACAACAATTCATTGGGAGTGATAAGTGGAATTGTTGGAGAACTTTTTCATATTTGCTTTAAAAATTTTGATGCCGACTTGGTGTCAGCAATATAGCACACACAGTTTAAACATTTCTTAGCAAGAGTATTCATATATAACTTGTTCTATACGTAGACAATTTTACGTCGAAAGATTTTTTTCTTGTAAGAATATCTCCACTAAAGTGGCAATAAAAACAATTCCGCTCCTTGAATCGATTAAAACAAAGTTTCCGAAGACAAATGGCAGGATCAATGTACATAGTGAGCGGACTTCAATAATGTCATGGGCCGCTTAGACGAGCGTCGGGAACAGTAACATCCAGATGACATTTTTTTTTAAGAAATAATTTATCAAGGCTTATAGCTTGATACACATGAAGTTTTTTTTTTCATTGATCAATGTTCTTTTTTTGTAGACAAATATTTTAAAATTTTATTTATTTTATTGGGTACCTTGTAAGAAAATTACAAATACAGTAATACCTTTTTCAGTATTTACGCAAACTTTAATTATTTTAACTTGTTAACTTCATAAAATAGAAAATGTTGACAGGGCTTCGCTGTCCTAAGAAATAAGTTGCTTTCATTCCAGGGATTCGCAATTTGGAAATATGAAAATGCTGACTATATCTAACTTCTTGATATTATTTTGTAGATATCAAAGGCTCAGTGATTTGATTCATATTATTTTAACGAGGAGAGTTGCGTTTTAAATAAATTGCAAAAAGCCGGAGATGATTAAAAATGAAAAATATTTAAAATGTTTAAAATGAAATCTGTAACAGTATAATGAATCTAATAGAACTTTTATATTTTTAGACGGAACAAGTCACTACGAATGCTTTTGTAATAAAAAGAGTTTATAATATAATAATAATAAGTGCCTTTTCTAAGTAATTTATAACTTTATATAAACTGGTATCTAATTTGAAGTAATACTAAATAAAATATATATATGTATGTATATATATATATATATATATATATATATATATATATATATATATATATATATATATATATATATATATATATATATATATATATATATATATATATATATATATATATATATATATATATATATATATATATATATATATATATATATATATATATATATATATATATATATATATATATATATATATATATATATATATATATATATATATATATATATATATATATATATATATATATACATATATATATTTTATTTAGTATTACTTCAAATTAGATACCAGTTTATATAAAGTTATAAATTACTTAGAAAAGGCACTTATTATTATTATATTATAAACTCTTTTTATTACAAAAGCATTCGTAGTGACTTGTTCCGTCTAAAAATATATATATATATATATATATATATATATATATATATATATATATATATATATATATATATACCATCAACATCATTAGCTTATTCCATCCATAGTCGGATGTAAGCCTCCCCAATGTTGTCTCCAATGAGCTCTGTTGTTTGCTTTTTGCATCCAGTTGTGGATCTAATCTTTTTATGTCGCCCATCCATCTTGTCTGTGGTCTACCTCTGCATATTTTATGTTCTCTAGACCTCCATTCAACTATACGGCGTCTCCATATGTCATCATTCAATTTGCGATATGCCCCGCCCATTTCCATCTTAATATACATAATCGTTGTATTACATCTGTCACTGTTGATCTTCTTCGTATCTCGATATTAGAAATACCACTTTAGAGTCTAATATTTAGCATTCTCCTGTCTACTGCTCTTTGGGTTACCTAGAGTTTATTTATCATACTTTTATTTAAAGTTCGCGTTTCAATGCCATAGGTTAATACCGGAACAAAATACATATTTATCGAATACTCTGGCTTTTATTGTATTTAGGATGTCCAATTTGAATGTAGATTGTAACCTTCCGATCGCAGACCATTATTTTTTGATATTTAGATTTTTCATCCTAAATATATGAATGTTGAACATTTCCTATTCTTTCACTTTCTATTAATAATTCCTGGCTGTTATCTCCACTTTCGTTGTCCAAATATTTGGTTTTAGTGAAGTTTATTTTTATACCGATTGCTCGAGACTTGTTATTTAATTCATCAGCATTTCTTGTAATTCTTCTTTTGTGATGGCGATCAGCGTGACATCATCTGCGAACCCCTAAGTGATTTAATCGTTCACTGCCCACTAATATTCCTTTATTTTCCCATTTTAACGATTTAAACATGTTTTCTAGAGTCAGTGTGAACAGCTTTGGGGATATCGAGTCGCCTTGTTTAATTTCTTTTTAAATTTGATTGTATTTGTTTTCTCTTCAAGTATTATTTGTGATGTGGCATTTTTATATATGTATTCAAGAAGAGTAGTGTATCTTTCGTCGACTTTGCTATTTAAATATATATATATATATATATATATATATATATATATATATATATATATATATATATATATATATATATATATATATATATATATATATATATATATATATATATATATATATATATATATATATATATATATATAGCAGTATTATGTTCTTGGGGTAAGCGATCTTTGGAAATGAACTAAAAAGTTGGGACACCTTTTTAGCTACGCCAAGCTTTCGAAAATATTTCATTTTCTTTATCAGGGCCACAATTACAGTAGATTATCAGTATTTTTGAGATTAAAAGTAAAGAACAACCTTATTTTATATGTAACATTAAAGTACTTACTGCTAAGTGGTGTTTTTGTTTGTGGGGGCACTTTATTACACTTATTCTTAAGAAAAAACAGGAAAAAACACTAGAAAAATTCGACATACTCATCTCTGGGAAATATAATGAATTTTTACTTCATTTTGTTAGAATAGTACAGAGAATTTTGTGGTTGTAAAATAATTTTAATTTATAAAGGATTTTTTTGTTATGTTTTCTTGTCATTTTGCTAAGGGCAGTGTGTTTCTATTTCTTAGTTAAGTTGTGGTTAATTTATATTTGAAAGTAGAATGACGTTGACATTTTGTTTGATCGTTTTAAGGTTAAAAAATTAGTGAAAATCAGTGGGATTATTATCAAAGAGATATGTCAGAGATATTGTCAGAGTTTTCATTTTGACTGCCTATTTGTAATAGATTGGAAAAAATTAAACTCAGATCTTCAATGTCAGTTTTTTTATTGATCGAGTTCGGTTCCAGATGGACATCTAATCTATTACAAATAGGCAGTCAAAATGAAAACTCTTACAATATCTCTGACATATCTCTTTGATAATAATCCCACTGATTTTCATTAATTTTTTAACTAAGTTGGGAATGTGGAATCTTTGGCACAATGATACTACTCAGTATATATCACCACTACACCAAACACTTTATTTTTGCACTGGACGCGCGTTTCGCTAACCATGTTAGCTTCATCAGGAGCGATGATTGATTGAGTCAATCATTGCTCCTGATGAAGCTATCATGGTTAGCGAAACGCGCGTCGAGTGCAAAAATAAAGTGTTTGGTGTAGTGGTGATATATACTGAGTAGTACTAATTTTTTAACTTTAAAACGATCAAACAAAATGTCAACGTCATTCTACTTTCAAATATAAATTAACCACAATTTAACTAAGAGATAGAAACACACTGTCCTTAGCAAAATGACAAAAAAACATAACAAAAAAATCCTTTATAAATTAAAATTATTTTACAACCACACAATTCTCTGTACTATTCTAACAAAATGAAGTAAAAATTTATTATATTTCCCAGAGATGAGTATGTCGAGTTTTTCTAGTATTTTTTCCTGTTTTTTTCTTATGAATAAGTGTAATAAAGTGCCACCACAAACAACAATTTTTGAACACACCACTTAGCAGTAAGTATTTTAATGTTACATATAAAATAGGGTTGTTCTTTACTTTTAATCTCAAAAATACTGATAATCTACTGTAATTGTAGCCCTGATGAAGAAATGAAATATTTTAGAAAGCTTGGCGTAGCTAAAAAGGTGTCCAAAACTTTTTAGTTCATTTCCAAAGACCGCTTACCCCAAGAACATAATACTGCTATTTAACTAGTCGGTTAAGACTACCCTTCTCCTCTATATATATATATATATATATATATATATATATATATATATATATATATATATATATATATATATATATATATGTTATAATAGAGGTTTTCACGGAGGGTGGAATGTAATACATAAAAATCTCTTTTGGTATTTTTATGTGCTCTTGCTGCTGCTGCTACTCGATACTGAGATCTTGTTGCTGCTGCTGCTCGAAGCTAACTGCGGCTTTTCTCGGGCTTCACCCGCTTTAATTAGTTCTTCGAACTCCAATCCGGTACATTTTCTTCTGTTCTTTAACCATGAGAGCCCTTTATCACTAGTTGGACCTTATAGTATTTGTCACTCCTCAAAACATGACCCAAATAAGAGGTTTTTCTGGCTTTTACCATTTTATATATTTCCCATTCCCTTCTTATCATTTGTTGCTCACATGAAAGGGCCAAGATATTTTTACGATTCTGTCGTATGACCAAAACGTATGTTTCTAATCTGTTCATATATATGGCTAGTCTTAATTTCCCTGTCCATAACAACTTTTACTTCCGTACAAAGCTTAAATTCTATCAACCATAAAATATTGCTCCCAAACATACACTGCATTTGTTGAATTCTATTCAGAAGAGAGCTATTTGCCTAATTGGAGACCCAGAACTCACTAACAACTTTAATTCTTTGGAATATCGAAGAACGGCTGGCAATTTGAGTTTATTCTACAAGTACTTTCATGAAACGTGTTCGGTGGATGTAGCTTAAGTCGTCCCAAAGCGGTGCATGCTAGGAATACATGTCGCGTTAATACATCACATCCCTATAAGGTTCAGCGTGTCACTCCTCGTAATACCGTTGTTAAGAATCTTTTTATATGAAGAACCTCAACCCTTCGAAATGATTTGCCCAGGACTGTGTTTCCTACCAATTATATAATTTGCAGGGATTCAAGAATAACGTGAATACCTTTTTCTGCATACATGTCGCTCCAGTGGCGCTTTAGGGAAACTTAGTTAGCACCCATCACTTTAAATATATTTGTAGTAATGATCGGAATAGTTTTTAATAGTTATTCCTAATTGTTTTTATTTTTTAATTGAAATCTCTATTTTAATCGTTTTCTTTATAATGTCGATAATGAAAATTGTGACGTTCATTAATTTTGATATAAAATGTAACGAGTCGGCGAAGGTAATTTGAAATCGAAAATTTAGCTTAATTTTTAACTTCCTTAATAATTTTCTCTGATTAGAATTAAATTTTGCATAATAATCTTTAAATTTCCTGAAATAAGATCAACCTTAATAATTTATTATGAAAAATTGAAATGAAGTTTTCAATTGAATGAAAATATGTCTAGACTATGTCCTGAAAAAGGACGCAAGGGATCAGTAAAAGGCATTACAGATTCTAAATTACTAATCTTTATGGTGCAATAAAAAAGAAAATCAAATAAAAATGAATTATAGTAAGTCAAAATTAAAGCTAGCACGAAATATTATGAGCGTTAGCAACAACATTTTTTTTTGCTTATTTAATAGCCAAAATGTAAAAAATATATATTAAATAAAAACCGTTCTAGACATTTCATTAGCCTATAGCCCTTAGATAATCAAGAATATACCTTTTTATTTTCCTTGCTAAACGAAAGTGTTGTATTCGTAAAAAAATCACAGTCCGAGATTTTTGCTTCTCTTCACGTTTGGTTTGTCAGTCGGTCTGCTAGGACGATAACTTTCGAACAAAATGAGATATCAACTTCAAACTTGGTACATATGTAGATAATATTCTAAAGAGGGGATAAAGTCTACAGTTTTTAAACGATATTGCTAAAGTCAAATGCGGTGGGGGGGGGGGGGGGGTAGATAAGTTTTGTATGGTTTTAATAGTAATTTTTTCTTTGAGATAAAAACAAATATTTTACCTAAATATTTATAACAAATCACAAAACGGGTGAAAAGGATGGGGGAGGAGATTACAAGGGTTGTACATCTTTTGCAAGGTTTTTGAAGTCGAGAAATTCAAAAAGTAGATTATTTTTTCATTATTTCAATTTTAATGCAAGGGATGAGGGTCGTTAAATATTGTATAGTTTCAAAAGTATTTTGAGAAGTTTTGCAGGTTTTTTTGGTTGATATAACTGAAAGTATATAAGAGGTTAATGAGGTGGGGGTAGGGGGTTAGAGGAGTTACTTCATATATATCATGCTACATGCCCTTTTCGGGGTTTTTGGGCCGTAGGAATACAAGAGCTAAGTTATTTTTTCATTACTATTAATTTTAAAAGAGGGAGGGGGTGAAAGAGATGAGAGAATCTTATATAGTTTCAATAGTATTGTGAGAATTTTTCTAGGTTTTCTTGGTTGAGAGAATGCGTAAATGGAGTTCTTTCAGTCAAGGAATCGAAACATTACAGTTTTTTTCATTATTTTCATTGTTAATATGGAAAAAGCCGTGGAAGGGCTAGGGGTCATTGTATCGTTTCAATAGTATTATGAGAACTGTTGATGATTCTTGATTGGGATATTGGATATACAATAAAAAATAATTTTTCTATAGTAAGATATGCACGGGCTAAAAGGGATGAGGTAGAAGGAAAAAGGGAGAGTACGTGTGTATCATAATATGCTTCTATTTCAGTGTTCTTGATTTTCCATTGTTTTAATTTTAACAGTATAGAAGTTATAGAGTAACCTAAAAAAATGTGGAGTTGGATAAAGAACAACTTTTAGAAATGCAAAACGGTTAAACTGGCGGAAATGTACTAAAGAAGTAGCAGGTAAATTATTGTACATATTACATTCCTAGCTAACGGAACGTATGGTATTCATGAAAAAATTACCTTCCGATTTTTTTGTTTTCAGATCTCAGTTTTTAGATCACGAAAAATATATTTTATTTTTATGGCAGAAATAATAATCTACCCACACCTCACACAAAAGATTTTTATTTATACATATAGAGGATTGTAGATTTTTAGTCATTAATTACTTATTTAATTCTTTAAACAAAGTATATGTCAAATTTTTTTTATTAACATTTCACTATTAGCCAAAAACTCTCATGAAATGTTAATAGGCTGCATTTTGGCATACAGATAGTACTTTACGAGGCTGGTTTGAAAAATCCGTGCAAAGTCCGAGAGATGGCACCACCGGCGCGTATCGAGGTCATGTTTAGTTAGTAGCATCTCTTGAATGAACGCACACCAAGTTTCAGCCATATTGGTCTATTTCTTTGTGTTTGGTATTCGTGTGAATCAAGGAAGTCGAGTGATTTTCAAGAAATGGACCAAAAAGAATTTCGTGTAGTGAACATTACTTTATGAAAGACAAAACGCCTCAGGAGACTAAAGAGAAGCTTGATAAACATTATGGTGACTCGGCACCTTCGATTAGAACAGTTTATAAGTGGTTTCAAAATTTTCGGACTGGCCATATGGGCACAAGTGACGCTGAACGTTCTGGACGGCCTGTGGAGGTTACGACTCCAGAAATCATTGATCAAATCCATGATATGGTGATGGATGACAGAAGAGTTAAGGTGCGTGAGATTGCTAGTGCTATGGGCATCTCGACAGAACGGGTACATAATATTTTGCATAAACATTTGGACATGAGAAAGCTATCCGCAAGATGGGTGCCGCGATTGCTCACGCTTGACCAAAAACGGAATCGTGTGAAGTGTTGCAAGGAGGGTTTGCAGCTGTTCCAGAAGAATCCGGAGGACTTTAAGCGTCGTTTCGTCACTGTGGATGAAACATGGATACATTACTATACTCCTGAGACCAAACAACAATCTAAACAATGGGTTACCAAGGGGGAATCTGCACCAAAAAAGGCGAAGACCGTTCCTTCGGCCGGAAAGGTTATGGCGACTGGGGGATTCGCAAGGGATAATCTTCATCGACTATCTGGAAAAGGGTAAAACTATTACAGGTGAATATTATTCATCGTTATTGGACCGTTTGAAAACCGAGCTGCAAGAAAAACGCCCGCGATTGGCCCACAAGAAAGTCCTTTTCCATCACGACAACGCACCAGCACACAGCTCAGCAGTTGTGGGCGCAAAATTAATGGAAATAGGATTCCAACTCGTTTCACATCCCCCCTATTCTCCAGACTTGGCTCCCTCGGACTACTATTTGTTCTCCAATTTAAAGAAATGGCTGGCGGAACAAAGATTTTATTCAAACGAGGAGGTGATTGCAGACACTAATGGATATTTTGCAGACTTGGACAAAACCTATTATTCGGAAGGGATCAACAAACTAGAACATCGTTGGACGAAGTGTATAAGCCTAAAAGGAGACTATGTCGAAAAATAAAAAAGGTTTACCCCAAACACATAAGTAGTTTTTATTTTTGCACGGACTTTTCAAACCAGCCTCGTATATAGCCCAGTCGCCAGGGATTTTGAGCTCTTTTTGGACGTAAAATACGACAAAAAAAAGTTTGTTGCTCTAAAGTTTACGCTAAGCCTAAAAAATCGAAAATGAAATGAAAAATTCGCAAATATCTCTAAAAATAGAAAAGATATCGAAAAACTAATAGCACCACGTGAAAGAATGGGAAATTTTACAAAAAAAATAGTATATAGATAGAAATCTAATAAAATTATTAAAAATAAAATAACTGGTTTAACCCCTTTAGTTGTAGTGGTAATCATGTTTTCAACCTCATTTATAATTAAATTAACGTTTCTGTATACCGTTAAATACTTTGAAATTGGCTATTAAGGGGTTTCTCGTGGTGCTGATTAAGAATCCCATGACAGATTTGAAAAATTAAAAATGGCCGATCCAATATGACGGCCACAGAGTACGTAATTCATTTAATTTCTTCGGGTAATTTAGAATTTTTGTGTTTTTAGTAACTGTTTTCTTTATACCTGGATGGTAAAATGAAATATTAATACTTTATACTTTTATTTTTCATTTTCCACCTTTAAATATATTTTGTTTATTTTAAGTTTAAGTTGTATGATTATTATTAAGCGAGAAATACGTTTATCATGAACATTTTTTTAAGAGCAAAATTACAAAAAAAGAGAAAGTTTTTTAAGTTTTTAATGATTTTCTAATATCAAGTATACTTTTAACTGTAACTAAAGAGAAATTGTCCGACTTTTTTTACTATTTTGTACTGCTGTGAACGTAAAATTGCCAGCGGCACACTATAGCAAGCAAATTTTCATATTTTAAAACTCAATTTTTAAATAACACAGACAATGTGGGTATTTTTAATTATTCTTATATTGAAACTTAAGGCATAATAATATTATATGCAAAACAAATATTTTTTCAATGGTAAATTTTATTAAATATTGTTAATTTACTGTATGCCAGTTAAAATCATGCAAACAAAAATTTCGTTTTAAGTTTTACAAATTATAAAGCAGATAGAAACTATTAGTATCATTGGAAAGCTGAAAGTCTCCTCTTCAAACGGCTATTTTTTAATTTTCTTTTTACACTCTGAAAACAAGTAAGATCGATTAACCTTCGAGGGGTGTGCATAGATTTTCAAATTAACCTGCTTGGCACACTACACTTTTTGAATATCCGAATTTTTAATAAATTATTACGCTAATAAAAAAAATCTGGAAAAAAATCTATATACTATTTTTTTGTCAAATTTCCCGCTCTTTTACGTGGTGCTATTAGTTTTCCGATATCTTTTTTATTTTTCGAGATATTACCGAAAAACCGAGTTTTTGATTTTTTTTTGATTTTGTGGGCTTAGCGAATATCAAACTTTAGCAACTTTTTTTTATCGTATTTTACGTCCAAAAAGAGCTCAAAACCCCTGGTGACTGGGCTAAATAAAGTTTGTATTCAGTTATTCTTTAGTGTGACATAGTCGAATTTGGTGTTTATTTGAGAACTGCATGCTTGCAAAGAATGTACTAGGTAAGTCATTTTACTGATTTTTTTAATAAAAAGTCAGTGATATCGGCCATTTTTTTAGCTCTTTTTCTTATAATTTTTATTATTTTAAAACTTTTGGTGAGTTAGGTTTTTGGTTTTTGTTACCATATATTTCTATAAAAACAGCGAAATGATTGCTAAACACACTATAGAATAACTTAATCAAATCATTACAAGTCGATATCTTAAAAGATACATTATGGTAACTTTAGCGCAATTGGACAAAAAATTGCCAATTTCAGATAATCGTTATATGCTGTATCCATACAATCGCTGAGAGATACATTTTCGATGCAAAAAGTAGTATGTATGCGTAGGCCTTAATATTGAGGGGGATAAGATAAGAACTGACAACGAAGTTTTAAGAATATTTATTTAGTACGTTCTACGCAAATAAATGAGGTAATCTTCTTTCTAAAGGAACAAATTTGTCTTCTTTAGTTGAAATTCTAACTTCACCTTCTCATCAAAGTTTGTTAACACAGGAACCTTTCACGAACGCTGTTACAAGACAGTAGTAACAACTCATGAATGTGAGATCTAAAATTTAACCTAATGTAGACGTACGTATAATTTCTCCTGGCTGAATTTAAGTTTCTTAAAATTTCTTTTATTTTCGTAAGTAAAAAAATGTTGACAAAAGTCATGATGGTATGTTGTTATATGTTTTTTATAGATGAGGGAACAGCCGATCAAATTTTAATAATTGCTTAGTTGTATTCGAGTGATTCCTATAATTGAGTGGCCAGCGACTAGCCCCGTTAAGTTTTGACATCTGGCTACGATTTTTATTCAAGGTTTAAATGTAACTCTGGATATTTATCAGAACTGATCACTTTTGGGACCCTAGTCTAGGTAGTAGTTAATGCAGAAATGCAATAACGCTCATGATAGCACTACCGAGTTGTCTTAAAAATGCCGTGAGATACAAATGTTTACGTTTCGGCACTAGGGTAACATTGGTGGATATCATGACATCCCCGTTAATATATCTCATTAGATATATAGTCAGAAAAAAGTAAAAAATAATGAGTGGCGGGGAGGTGGACTATAAAAAAACAATAACCACTAGAAGCTTTAATGTTATGTGATAAAAACAAGGTAGTTTTGTTATTTAGATGTATGTAAAATTTCAACGAACTCGCGCAAATATATTTTGAGTTATGGATTACGCCAATGTCGGAAGTACTGTTTTGAGGAGAACGCGTTTTAAATTTGAAAAATATTTAATCGATTTCGTTGAAATTTTCCATATATTTGAATAACTTTAAATATTTTTAAAAATCATTAAAAAAAAATATTTTGTCATGGCCAAATAAAAATTTTTATGAAAAATTCAAAACTATTTTTCTAAAGCATGTCATATTAGCAATTCTAATTTTTTTTTTGGGTTGTCTGCATTCCATGAATGTTAATAATAAATTTAAAAGAAATCGCTTGTTTCAGATTCATATAGTAGAACCTAGAAGTTGCCGCACATTCTTTTCAGAAGACAATTCTTTGCTTGACTCTGACAGTTCTCAATATTAAAAAAAAAACTCATGTGTAATTTTACTTATTTAACAACCAATCACCTAAAATTTCCTTAAAGGTACATAAAACGATACTTAAAAAATATCGCACTGACGCCCCTTAATATATTAATATACATATTAATATATATATATATATATATATATATATATATATATATATATATATATATATATATATATTTCGAGGATAGAGTAATTATTTACGTCAAATTCATCTAAAGATCGATTCAGTACGGAATGGTTGGTTCTCTTCGGTAATTTTCGGTTGTAACCGATTCAATAATCGAGTGATATCGGTTATTTCAATAATTGAGTACTCGAGCAGTTTTTACTTGAATAATGCTAATACTAGCAATTTGATACTATATCAGGTCAGTCAATAAGTTTTGAAAGCGGAAATGAAACAAGATGTATTAAGAAGTCGAAATACATTTATTCTTCCGTATAATCTCCTTTAAGTTCAATACATTTTTCCAGCGATTTTCTAATTCATTTACCCCATCTCACAAGTAGTTTTCTGGAAGATCTTCAAAATAGCCTTCTACGGATGCTACCACCTCATTATTTCTTGAAAAACGCTTCCTACGTAGAAATCTTTTGAGGTTTGAGAATAAATGGAAATCAGGCGAAGGCGAATAGGGTGGATATTCCAACAATTCGTACTTTAATAAGATCAGTTTTGCCGTTACCAAAGCACCTTTGCGAGCAGGTGCATTATCATGATAAAAGATGATTTTTTTTTTCTGCAAACGGGACCTTTTCTCACGAATTTTCTCTCCAACTAGTCCAAAGGGTTGCAGTAACACTCGCCTGTGATTATTTCATCGGTTTGAATCAATTAACAAAATTCCTTTTGCATTCCAGAAAACTGATGCCATAATTTTTTTGGTCGACCTCGACCACTGTGGCTGCTTTGGAGCGGGCTTAGTCCACTGTACGGTTTGTTGTCGCATTTCAGGATCATACTGGTAAACCCAAGTCTCATCCATAGTTACATATCGACGCACAAAATCAGTTTTATTTTTTGTGAAATGTGCCAAATTTTGTTTAGAAAGTTTCTCTCGAATGTGTTTTTGTCACAATGTTAGCAAATGCGGCACTTATCTCGTAAATAGCTTTCTTATACCCAAAACATTAGTTAAGATCTCATGTACTGATCTATGTGAGATGTCTATAGTCTTAGCTAAATCATCTACGGTTAATCGACGGTCTTCCATTATCATATCTTGTACTTCCACAACAGTTTCTACAGTTGTTGCAGTTTTTGGACTGAACGTGGATCATCACTGACGCTTGTACGACCATGTTTAAACTTTAGAGTCCATCTATGAACAGTTGGAAATGAAGAAGACTCCTTTGACACTTTTATTAACTTGGCATGGATTTTAGTTGCCGATAAACCTTCCAAAACAAGGATTCAGTGCACGATTTTCGATTTTTTCCATTTTTAAAAAAATACTACACATCTACTTTAAGAAGCTGATAAATAACACTGGCCAACAAAAAAAATATTTGTAAAAACTTTTTAAACCAATACATCTAAGTGTTATATATCTTTCGGTGCTGAAACTGTATCTGGTATCAGTTTTTTTGTATCACCCACAGTTCTCTCACAATTATTTTTTTATTTTTTATTTTCTTTTATTTATTATATTTTATATATATATATATATATATATATATATATATATATATATATATATATATATATATATATATATATATATATATATATATTTTATATATATATTTATACATATATATATATATATATATATATATATATATATATATATATATATATATATATATATATATATATATATATATATATATTATATTTATTATTTATTAATTTATTTTCATTAAATTCGGGACTGCACTGTAAAACATTATCGATACACTGAGGTGGCTCAAGGACAGGTAGTCCCGGTCCATGTTCTACCGGCCGATTAGCTGAAGTAAAGTTAGGATAAACAATTACTTTCTTATTTTTGGAGTTATATCCAGAAACATCAAGATTTTCTTGCTCTCTCCATACCATTGGTACTGCAAATCTCTCTCTTCTTTTCTTTCTTATACCATTTCCTAAGATCCTCGACACAAACATAACATACTTTGTGAGGAGCCCAACATTTTTCTTGATTACCGATTTCTACACAAAAATATGCAAAGTATACCTTTTTTTACAAAGTCAGTAATGTTTCTCTGATGTTTTTTAACTACAAACTCACCACATATGTAATAAAAAGGGTTGGGAGAGTTTTTACAACCACGATTAGCCATACTTTGAGTGTGTATTAAAGCACATGGGTTAAACACTGCAATGCGAGGTTATACTAACTGGAAGAAAACAAACAGCTGTGACATTTATCAGAGCTGCCAACTTAATAACATTTGATTTTACTGCCAACCTTATAAATTTTGATTTTTTTGCCAACCTAATTACATTCAAATGATAAAAAATAAACTTTTCACATTTCGAATATTAAAATGTGAAAAATTGGTGGATGATACGATTTTTTATTATTATTTTCGGACTCAGACACCAAAAAACATAGGAATCAGGTAAAATTATAAAAAAGTTTTTTCATCGTTAGCCTGTGTAATGAATGACTTAATAGATGGACTTAAAATTTAGGAAGCGTTCATATGACAGATGAAGCTTCAAAATGGTGTTCAATATTTGATTCAAGTGATGCTCCATAGGTGTCGCTTTCAAAACTTATTGACTGACCTGATATTAGCAAAAATGCCATAGTATTAAGAATTACAAGAAACACATCTCGGATATGATAAAATAAAAACTTTTAACCTATAAGAAGTATTTTTTAACTTTTTGTAAATAATTTTAGTTAATTCAGTCGAATTTTTAATTATAATTACTTGCCCGATTCCTCAAATACGAAGTGCCTGCAATATTCTGCTTTCGGGCCATTTGCTTTTGTATTCAGTATTTTTAATTTAAAAATAGGGAAATGCTGAATGAGAACTTTTGCAGCATATCGCAGAGATAGCACAAAAAAGTTGGCTATATTTAAATTATTTAAATTCTAAGTGGTTTTGTTTTAGATACATGAAAGTCGGGAGAAATTAAAAATTACAAACTTTCATATACGCCCTCTATAAATATTAACACTTCTTTGGTGAAGTTATTTATAGGTTATGTTACTTAGTTATTATACAGTTATTGTGTGTAAACATATTTACAATTTGAATTCTTTAAGCAATGCAGTGGGGTGATTGAGAAAATAGGATTGCTGTTATAGCTTTATTTAAGTGCGGTATGGAAAAAAGCGATCTTAAAACCGCTTGAAATAAGTCGTATGTTTGTTTACCGGGTGATAAAATTATTTACTGAGACGGGGGACATAAAAGACAGGCAACGTTCAGGGGAAGATCAAGTCCGAACGCCACGAGCTGTTAAAGCTGTAAAAGCACGAATTGACCGAAATCCTCTACACAAACAAAAAAATATTTCGAAAAATTCTATGTCTCGTATTATTAAAGAAGACCTAAGACATGGTGCTTATAAGAGTCTGGTTATTTGCTAACGGAAGATTTAAAGCGAAAATGGTAGCAAAAATCTAAAGGTTTGTTGAAAGAATGCGCTAATGATAAACACAGCAAAATTTTGTTTACCGACGAAAAAATTTTCACTGTAGAATAATCTTTCAATAAGAAAAAGGATTTATGCCAGATCTTCTAAGAAAGCGTCTGAACTTGTTCGAAAAGTTCAGAGGGGTCATCATCCAGTATCAGTTATCATTTGGTGGGGCCTCAGCTTTAATGGGTTACCAGTATTCATTTTTGTGAAAAAGGTGTGAAAACTTTGGCTAAAATATATCAAGACACTATTTTAGAGAACGTTGTGAAACCCTTGAACCATGCTTTTCTCAAAAATAAGCAATCAGTCTTCCAGTAAGATTCTGCACCAAGACACAAAGCTATAACAACACAACCATGGCTTCAACAAAATATGCCTTCATGCACTACAGAAGATTCGCCTTCTGCAAGTCCTGATCTAAATCCTTTAGATTATAAACTATGGTCCCCCATAGAGGGTATGGTTTGCTCTAAAAGACATGTCAAACTTGACTCTTTAAAACAAGCTCTAACAAAAGCACTGGACAGTTTTTCGTTGGATCAAGTGCGTGCTGCCATAGACGATTAGCCTAATCGTTTGAGGGTTTCTGTAAGAGCAAAGGAGGGACATTTTGAGTAAATGTTAAATTAATTTTGTCATTATGAACATATGAATTAATTCCATATTAATTTGTTTTAATTTTCATAAAAATTAAATGTTTAGGCAATGTTTTTATTGTAACAGTATTTGTGAAAGTACTCGGTATAATGGCAACACATAAAGGTTTTATAAACTGAAAACTATACAAAAAAAATACGATGTCCTTTCAGAAATTTTTACATATGACAAAATTGATCGAAATCAACTACTGCAAGCTGGTACTAAATAATTATCAACATTAGCAATTAGAAGAGTAATCAGGCTTTCGAGCGGGAAGATTCACCATTGATAATATCTTCTGTATTACTCAACTACTTGAGAAAAGAACATCAGTTAACAGAGAAACATACTTAGTTTTTCTTGGTGCCAATTAATACAATATTTGAAGTACTGCAGCCATCCAACATTAATGCTACTGTAGTAAAAGTCATACAATATTTATATAAAGAAGCAGAATCTCAAGTAGAGTTAGGTAAAAACCTCAGTCATTCCTTTAAAATTACAAAAGATCTACAACAAGGACGCTGCATCCCCCCTTCAATATCTATCTAGATACAATACTTGAGAACTGAAAATGAGATGAGAATACCTCTTAATAATGAGATTCACACTTCATTACGCAGATGACCAGGTCATTATAGTAGAAGCTCATGAAAACGTGAAATTTATGGCAAAAAAGTTATACCAAGAATATCAGAAGTGGGGGCAAGAAAATAATCTAGGCGTTAACGTAGCATAGGATGGTAGGCATAATAAAACAATACAAAACAGAGTAACTGGTGTAATAAAGGTAATCGGAATGCTTAACTCAATTCTATGGCAAAATAATATCTCAAAGAAAACAGAATTAAGAATATCTCATATCATTGTTAAAAGTAATTTAGTTCACAGAAGTGAAGTCTGGCAGATCAACAAAAATATGGCTAGAAAATTTTCTTTTATCTGTAGAAATGGACTACCTTCGAAGAGCAGCTAGAGCCTCTAGACGGGAAAGAATACACAATAAGGAAATAAGGCGACGTATGAACAGAGATTATATCATTCTACCTACAATAAAAACCATTAATATGGTACCGACACTTTAATAGAATGGATGAGAGTAGAATACCAAAGAAAGTTATGCAGTCGATACCAGCAGAGAGAAAATGTAGAGGCAAGCCTCGAAATACTTGGATGATGGGAGTGAAGAAACCGGAAAGCGACCTTACTCGCTGTATATATATATATATATATATATATATATATATATATATATATATATATATATATATACAGGGTAGTATTCCGTGTACATAGAGTTGCTGAGATGAAAATACGACCATTTAATCCAAAAATTCGTAATTTTTGAGATGAAGGGTGTCAAAGTTATACTTTTATTTTAGTTTTTCTTAAGTAGCTTTCTTAATAATTGTACTATTTGTACAATATTCGGTGCTAAGAAGTTTTCTGAGATGAGAAATCGAAATCAGCTCACAGTCTTGTTGTAAATTGTAGGGGGCCCTACTTATTGCCCTGTGTATACTTTTAAATTGTCATAACTTTTTTATACCACTCTGTATCATATTTTTAATTAAATATTCGTATTCTCCGCCTTCTCCTATCGAAAAAAGCTCTCTTGGTAAATGTTGCTCAGAGCTGCAGAGTCCTAAGCCTGGGTGAAGTGTGAAGGAACGCATTTACGAATTTGACAATGGAATTAAAAAATGGAAACAAACATCCCATTATCTCAGAAACTGTTGCTTGGAGCAATATTTACCAGCTTTACAGGAGAAGGCGAAAAAATACGAATATTCAATTAAAAGTATCACACAGAGTGGCATAAAAAAGTTATGACAATTTAAAACTATACACAGAGCAATAAGTGGCGTCCCAATTTACAACACAACTGTGAGCTGATTTTGATTTCTCATCTCAGAAAACCCCTTATATATATATATATATATATATATATATATATATATATATATATATATATATATATATATATATATATATATATATTTAATTTCTATATATATATATATATATATTAATTTCTATATATATATATATATATATATATATATATATATAAATCAACCAATGTAGTATTATGCAAAATAATATGAAAATACTATTTTGTTCAAAGATTGGCCATTCCTAATATCCGTTAATTATTAAACAACAAAACTTGAAAGGTCTGATGCCTAACCTAATAAATGTCAAAACTTCTGTTGCTATTTTAAGGGATGATGCGGGTTATTTAGGCACAATTAAAACATAATTTTACCCTTTGCAGAAGAAGCATAATTTATAAAAAAAAAATATGTTCTGAGAATTAAAAATAACTTATTAAGACAAGTTATGACACGGATGAAAACAAAAGTGCTTAATAATTAGTACGATAATAAAAAAAATTAAATTTAATATATAAAATAATGAGCTAGCTTCAGCAAGCATCCTCATTTGGTTGTCCTTTTAGAACACAGTTTTTTAATTGGATAATCTTGCTAAACGTTTTAACATTAGTTTCAATTCAAATTCGGCGATAATATTCCGGTGGTAAAGACATGTATTATAGGAGCATGGATTGATAAGTTTGGTAAATTTTTACAAAATGGCGGGAAATCTTGTTAAGCGGCATGACTGTTTGGATGGCGGTCCAGAGAAAATCTGAACTAAAGAAAATTCATGGGAGACACTGCACCACCACTCTAGACCATTTGTATATAAATGATTTTAAATGTAGCCGAACGAGCACTTTCAGGACAGTCGATTGAGGTTTCTTCTGGAGAAACGGCGTATAAAATTCATGGTAGCATGAGATTACTGAGATGGTAGATATCTTATATGAACGGGTACATAATATCCTGCATGAAGTTCTAACAATGAAAAAGCTAAGTGTGTGACGGGTTCCGCGTTTGTTGATTCCAGACCAAAAATGCATAAAGAAGGACATTTCAAAATCGTGCTTCGAAAAGTTGTAGCGTAATCCGAATGACTTTTGGCATCGTCTTGTGACTGTAGACGAACTGTGAATTCATTATTATGCCCCAGAGATAAAAGCGGCAGTCAAAACAGTGGGCAGGCGAAGGTGAAAGTACACTGAAAAAAGTGAAAACACTTTATCGGCGAGAAAAGTGATGGCAACTCTTTTTCAGGACTCACAGGGTATCATCATGATTAACGTTTTGGAAAAAATAAAACAGTGACTTAATCTTATCACACAACGTTATTGGACTATTTGCATAGTGAGTTGAAGTAGAAGCGACCAGGATTGGCGCGTGTTCGTCACCAGGATAATGCGACAAGGAATTTTTTTTTCTGCGGGAATAAATAAATTGAAATCCTGGCCTAAATGTAATGGAGATTATGTTGAGAAATAATACTTTGCCTTTGTAAGAAAATGTTATTTACCTTATTTTTTATAAGACTTTTCAATTCACCCTCGTAAAACGTTTTTGCCCAATAACAAAGCATTTAGAGGATTTCAAAAAATATAGAAAGGTTTGATATTTCGTTAAAAAATTGTGAAATCATTAGGTCCTTGTAAAACGATAGTAGAATTTTATAAAATTCACAAAGTAAGCAAAACCTGAACTAATTAATTAAATTTATTGAAAATTTTTTTGTCCCAAAGTTCCCCAGATATCCTGTCATGAATCTAGTTACTTGAAAACTCATTTAGTTATAATACGGGAGTTATAAAGTCAGTGCAGATGGACCCTTAGGGAACTGTATCTTAGACGAAATGGAAGAGGGCAGGTACACTGTTAATATTTAGGTTCATACCAGAGAGTGTTGTGACTTGTATCTTCCTGTTGTATTACATTAGTGATTGAGTACTGATTTTTGTTCTCCTCTCTGTCAAATCGAGCTTGGCTGATTTGTGATACGATAAATCGCGCACTTGATCTGGTTCAAGAGATTGTTAAATACTTTGAAGCTATATTGGTTCAGTAAATAAATAATTTTTCCATTTTTACATGTCGCATTTAAGGAATATATGAAGCTATCTGGATACCAAATTCCATCTCGCGCTTGCGATATGTCTATTTTTTGTTCAAATAGAACTAATTAATTTTATTTAAAATTTATTGGTCCCAAAATTTCCAGTTATCCTATAATGAATCTGGTTGCTTGAAAACCTGTTTAGTTATAGTATAGGAGTTATTAAGCCAGTGAAGATGGAGCCTTAGAGAAGTGTAGCTTATTTAGATACACTAGTATTGAAAAAGTAAGATTCCTGCTTCATTAAAATACTTTCGCGCTATTTATGTTACCTTTATATGAAATTTATTTCCTAAGAAATAAAAATGCAAGTTATGTTGAACAGTAAGATACACGTTGTATCGGTAGTTGGTATCAGCCCAAATATAACCAGAATACCTCCACTCTATCACGGGCTGCCAAGTGCATATTACAAACTGATAGAAGAATTCTAAACAAAGTCACATTTCGCTGTCATAATTGCTCAAATAATCATTCAACGCCACGTATGTATATGGTAGAACCGAAATTGAACAAAGCTCATATTTCAGTTTATTGGCGAAAATCGGAGAGGGCAGGTACACTATTAATATTTCACACCAGCTGTGCTGTGACTGTATCTTATTGTTGTATTACGTTAGTACAGTGATGGAGTACTGATTTTTGTTCTCCTCTCTGTCGAATTTAGCTTGGCGAATTCGTGATACGACAAATCACGCGCCCGATATGGTTCGAGAGATTGTTAAATATTTTTAAGTTATATTGGTTCAGAAAATAAACCATTTTTCCATTTTTATATATCGCATTTAAAGAATATATGAAGCTATCTGGATACCAAATTCCATCTCGCGATTGCGATATGTTTATTTTTTATTCAAATAGTACTAACTAATTAAATTTATTTAAAATTTATTTGTCCCGAAATTCCCAGATATCCTGTTATGAATCTGGTTGCTTGAAAATCTGTTTATTATAGTATGAGAGTTATTAAGTCAGTGCAGACGGACTCTTATTAGAGAAGTGTATTTTATCTAGATATACTGGTATTGAAAAAGTGAGATTCCTGTTCTATTAAAATACTTTCGCGATATTTATGTTACCTGCTAAGAAATAAAAATGTAAGTTATGTTGGACAGTAAGATACACGTTGCATCGGTGGTACATAACCAGAACACCCGCACTCTACCACAGGATGCGAAGTGCATATCATAAACTGAAGGAAGAATTCTTAGCATAGTCCCATTTCGCAGACATAATTGTTCAAATAATCGCGAGGCAACGCCACGTATGAGTCGGTAGAAACAAAATTGAACAAAGCTCATATTTCAGTAATTGTCATTTTTATTGGCGAAAATGGAAGAGGGCAGGTCCACTATTAATATTTGGGTTCACATCAGCTAATGCTGTGACTTGTATCTTACTGCTGTATTACGTGAGTACAGCGATGGAGTACTGATTTTTGCTCTCTTCTCTGTCGAATCTAGCTTGGCTGATTCGTCATTCGATAAATCGCGCACCAGACATGATTTATTGGTTCAGAAAATAAATAACACTGGTCTACAAAATTTTTTTTTTTTTTCTTTTACGGAATATATTTATCTATTCCATGTTGAGTTTAAGTATGTCCTCAGATTTTATCCATCAGGCAGGGTTTTTGTGGTACGTGTTTAAAGTTTTTAAAATAATTAGTACTTACAAAACACTGAATAATAAATACACGGCTAATTTTGTCTAACCTAAAAAGTTTTATATGATGATATTCGGTCATATTTTGCCTTCGGGATATATCTTTTCATGGTCCAGCAGTAGTCGGCCAGCATACTGGGACTCCATTTGCCTTGGTACCTCTTTTCCATAGTAGAAATCTGCTGATGAAAACGCTCACCATGCTCATCAGAGACAGCCCTAAGATTTTCTGGGAAGAATTCTAGGTGGGAGTCCAAGAAGTACATTTTTAAGGACATACTGCAGCCCATTTCTTTATATGAAGTCAGAAGATCACTCACTATTTCACTATAGTTTTCTTTTTTATTATTGCCAAAAAAATCCACAACAGATACTTTTGAATGATTTCCACGCTGCTTTTTCCGGTGGATGTAACAGTTCCACAAAATGTTCATCATCCGATATTAATGATCTTATTTGGGCCCTATAAAAATACCTTCCTTCAATTTTGCATCACTTATTTTAGGAAATTTAGATTTTAAATACATAAATGCAGCAGAATCTTTATCCATTTTCCTTACAAAATTTTTTATAAGCCCCCGTTTTATGTGCAGGGGAGGTAAATACACCTTTTTCGGGATCCACTAATGGGGTATTTGATACATTTTTATGCCCAGGAATAAGAGATTCACGTTTAGGCCATTGTTTCCTTATCCCTGCTATCCCATTTACACAAGAAACAGCAGAATTTCGTGTATCTAAGTTGTAAACCTAATAATAATAAAGCTATAACAATAAAGCTATAACCTTCAAATCACCACAGATATTCCAGTTATATTTAGTATACTGAGTTTTTTCTAACAGCAATTTCATATTTTCATATGTCTCCTTCATATCACTGGCATGCGCGACAGCTATTGATGGTAATTCATTCCCATTATGGAGTAGTACAGCCTTCAAACTGACTTTCGATGAATCTATGAACAATCGCCACTCATCTGGCTGGTGTTGATGTCCAAGAGCCTCTATTACTGCACAAACATCATTATAAAAAACTACATGACCTTCTTTAGAGAAGTAGTCACTGAAATCACTACAGCGTCTAGGATAAACGCATATCCTTGTAACTTTTTGGAGTAGATTCCAACCTTTGTGTCTGGAACTTAAAAGCTCAGCTGACTGTTTAGACAAATTTAAATCCCGTATAAGATCATTAAGATCTGATGAACTACTTGCTTCAAATGTAGGGGCACTTCTCTCGTTTTTTCCGTCTTCAGTATGAACTGGGTCGGAATCATCACTTAAGGTCATGAAATCTGGAAACTTTGGTACAGGATACTCTTCACTATGTGGCGGCACAGGTCTAATTGCAGATGCCAAATTAGGGTACTTAACTGTATATTTTGTTTTGGAGGTAATTCCTTTAATGTTAGTTAAGCAGAAATAACAATCAGTTAAATGGTCCTTCAGTTCCCGGCAAATCATAGGGACTGAAAACGGCGTATGATGAGTACCATTTTTCTAACCAGTGAGAAGCCTAACACATGATACACAACATAAATTTGGGGCCCAGTCTTTATCAAAATCACTAGATTTACACCCCAAACATTTTTTCACAAGCGGCGTAAAATTTCGCCTCTGAGACTTGACACGTTGTTTGGTTGATTTACACACTTTGATAGCATTTTGAAATATTTATAAAAAAGAACCTACAAATAAAAACAATAAACAGCACAAAAATAAGTAGGTACACATGTCACTAGACTTACTACAATTACAATATTGGCTACTGGCCCTCTGCTTGCTAAAAAAGTGCAATATTTGTACAAGATAGGACAGGGTATGAACATCATTAAGCCTGGACAGAGTTAAAACATGTTTCAACATGAATAAGTATGCCTGGTGCCAAATTATTCTGAATACAAATTCCCACTTCTACATTTACAAGAATTATAACGATGAAATCCTAATATAGAGAAGTGTATTACACAAAAAGGACTCTCACAAGAAAACTATGCTTGACAGAAGAAATCTGATAACATATTTGAATTCAGTATAAAAAACTGAACTAGGGTCTCTATTCACTCACCCTGTGAAAAAAATCATGTTGACCAGTGTAATTTTTCCATTTTTACATGTCGCATTTAACGAATATGTGAAGCTATCTAGATACCAAATTTCATCTCGCGCTTGCGAAATGTTGAAAAAGTTAAACGTTCTTTACCATAATTCGATCAGCAAATATAACGCGTCAGCAAAAGTAATTAACGTAAATCTAACATCTAACTTAATTTAAGGGGTCCAGAATGTTCGTTCGTTAAATTTAAATTTTAATTATGAAAACTTGTCGGGTATTCACAAAATAAGAAATGTTGACAAGGCTCTCTTGATTTTGTGTTCGTATTTTGTAGTAATAAGGTCGAGAATGCTGAATATGGACTTTTGAATAATAATACTGAATTGATGAGGACATAATAGAACAACGGTAAGTGATTTAAAGTAGACCTTTGATTTTTAAATATTAATGAAATAAACGGAAGCACGACAAAGACTTTTCAAAGCTACTAATTAATTTATACATTAAATAAGCAAAAAAGTATATTTTTTTTACGTGGTGACATCGTCAAATTAAGATTTATTTTACTAACTTCAAGATATCTTTGGGCTATTTGTTTTTTTCGAGAGTATTGCCTTTGACAAAAAAAAATATTTTTGATTAACCTAAAGAAATACAAAATTGAACAAGTCCATATTTCAGGGACTTTGTTCAATTTTTGTAGTTCATATTAATTTTTATATACGCGGGGTACAACTCTGGCAAAAACGCTGTCTAATAATAAACAATTCCTCTATTAATTTATGACCCTCCGACAGATAGTAGGTACGCTTTTAAAACTAAGCTTACACCATGATGATGTACAAAATCTTTTTCCTAGTATACCACCATCAGACGCTATAATTTTGGTTCAAAAATTACTCAATAAAAATAATGTTAACCCAATAATTAAACAAGAAATATTAGACATCTTAACATTGTGTTTAGACCAGAATTATTTCGAATTTAACGATAAGATTTATATAAGTAAGAAAGGTTTAATAATGGGAAACCCTCTTAGTCCAATTTTATCTGAAATTTTCACGGACCATTTAGAAGAACAAATCAGTAATTCTCATCTTTTTCAAAATTTTTTTTATTGGTACCGGTATGTAGATGACATATTAACTTGTTTTACAGGCACAGATCGACAATTATTTCTAGATAATATTAACCAACTTCATAATAATATTACTTTTACAACAGAAATAGAAACAAATAAATCGATTAATTTCCTAGATTTAAAAATATCAAACAAAATGAATAAACACGATTCTGAAATCTTCCATAAACCAACATACTCAGATATAACTATACACGCTAATTTTAACCACCCGTTCACACATAAACTCTCAGCTTATAATAGTTTCATCCATAGACTAATAAATACACCATTAACGGAAGAAAATTTTCAGAAAGAATTAAATATTATAAAACAAATTAGTATAAACAATGGGTACAGGAGCGATTTTGTAGATAATATTTTAATAAAAAAAATCAATTTAAATAAAAAACCGGTCAAGTGCAAGTTGAACTTGCACAATTAGTGTTCCGTACGTTGATTGCTTTTAAAATAAAAAATGTTGTTATGGTGGTATAAAATGATGAGTGACTTCACAAAACACACCCCACATGAGTTTTCAACAAAGTTTGTTTCCAATCTTTACTGAAAATTGATGACCTTGAAATTTTTTTTTTTTTTTTTTTATATACCAGATAAATTATTAAAGGTAATGCACTCGTAATAATTTTTGTTCAATCTACACCTCCTGGAGAATATTCCAGAATTTTTTCAAAATTTTTTGATCAGTACTTTTCGAGATAAGGCGGGTGGACAGCGATTTTTAGCGATTTTTTAAAAATAATACAAAGAAAAGTGCGCGCAAGTATTACATTATATATATATTTTTTACTCGTGTTTTCACAAGCTTTCATTTGACACCACACTCGATTACCTAGTAAAATTTTTTTTTTGTCACATTCGATTTCAGCCCCCAAAACTAACCCCTTAAGTCAAAATTTAACTTTCAAAACTACATGGCTCTGATAAGGCCATCAATTCCTATATTATTACCAAATTTCAACTTTCTATGACAAATAGTTTCGGAGAAAATCGGGTGTGACAGACAGACGGAGAGACAGACACCGAAGTGATCTTATAAGTTTCCGTACGGAACACTAAAAATTAATAGGACTGGTGTACCCGTACAAACAATTAAACACAGAAAAATTTCATACACTAACTTATACCAGAAAATTGACTAATAAAATTCAAAATTTTTTTCCATAAAAATCATGTAAACATCGCTTTCCGTACAAATAACACATTAGCTCGACATATTAAAAATAATAAAAATAAAATAAAAAAAAAATAAAACGGGGGTTTACGAATTATGTTGTAGCAATTGCAATAAAACGTATATAGGCCACACATGCAGAATTTTTTACAAAAGAATAAAGGAACATAAATAAAGCTATAGAATGAAAAATAACAAATCTCATTACGCTAAACATTTAACAGATGAAAATCATACGTTCAATGAATATTTCAAAATTTTACATAATGGAAAGAAAGGAAAATTGCTGAATTGTTTAGAACAGGTAGAAATTAACCAGAAAAAATCCTCAGGTTTATTACTCAACGATTAATTAGATGGGGGAGGATCTCCTTTACTGAACTTGTTCTAGGTATTAAGGTAAATTTTGATAATGAATTTAGTACTTGTAATTAGGTAAACTATATATTTGTAACATACTTTGTTAGTTAATTTACATCGTGCTCCAGAAGAAGACACAGTGTGTCGAATCAATTGTCAGCAATAATATAATAAACATAAGTGGTGATCTTAAACAGTTGTTTAAATTTTTATTCCTAGTTATTATGGGTCTCCATCAAGTAACGGCTAAGTCAGTGCAGTATTTAAGCTTACACCAGCTTCTTCTTCGAAGCGCACCGTCTTCTGATTGAGATTGGCGATCCAAATGGCTAATATTATCTTGGAAGCTGCTGCTCTGAAGACGTCAACGGATGTTCGGTTAAACTATCTTCTTACGTCTTTCAGCCAGACATTTTGGCGTCTTCCTATTGATCTTTTGCCTTCGATCTTACCCTCAATGATCAGCCTCAGCACTTTGTATCTTGGCCTTCTCATTATGTGCCCCAGGTAAAGTGTCTTTCTTTTTTTGATAGTTTTTAGTAGCTTTTTCCCGTTATTTAGACGATTAGGGATCTCAACATTTGTTATCCTTTCGACCCACGACATACGCATCATCCAACGGTACACGTACATTTTTGAAAGCTTCTATTTTCCTTTCGGTGCCTGGATCAAGTGTCCAACTCTCACATCCATAAAGTAGTAACGGGAAAATCTTATCATTCTTACTCTGAGCTTCAGACTACGTGGATACAGAACATCGTAATATTCTACTCTGCATCCTTTGTAGTGTAGCCGTCTGCACCAGTATGGTACGGCATAGGTCAGTATTGCTCTTATGATTTGTTTGTAGATTAACAGTTTATTTCTAGGCTCCACAGTGATTTTGGTTAGATTAATGCATATAGGTTTTGCATTGAGACAAATGCCTTCTGGAGCACGTGTCCTATATATAAGTGGAATCTAAGATGTGAATCAATACTCAGATCTTTATTTTATTTCTGAGCATTATTTGGTATCATTTATATTAATTGGTATCTTTAAAGTGATCTTTTTTAAATGAATATTGATCTAGCAAAAATTTGTGTCATATTTGTGAACCTTCTTGATGCTTGTTCTATTCGTGATCGTATATTTTTTTTTCGGGTCACACTAGTCAGTAATTACGCTACCCAGATATCGAAGTATCGACACTTGTTCCATTGTATTTTGCTTTATTAGCAGGTTTGCCGTAATGGTGGTCTTGGAAAAGATCATTAATTTAGTCTTGGAGACATTCATATACAACCCAGGCTCTTCGCTGTGTGCAAAAATGCGGCCTATCATATATTGAAGGTCCATGGCGTATTTAATGCTGTTAATTGTCTTGCCGTTCACCATAATTCATTTTGTGACTCCGTCCAGCGCCTCCCTGAAGATGTCCTCTGAATATATGTTAAACAGCAAGAGAGGTAGCACACATCAGCTAGAGATGCAAATTATTTTTTTGCGCTAGTAGTGTGAAAAGTGCTTTGAGTTTTCTTCCGAGTTACGACGAAATGCGATGGATTGACGAATGAGAGAACAGTGTATAACTGCTGAAATATGTACTTGATATTGATTTAATATGTGTGGGATAGAACGCCGACACAAGCACTACATAGAGGCAATTATTAGCAACTTACTGAATACAGTCCCCCTCAGAGAACATGTACAGTCTGTTAAGTAAGAACGTGTCCGCGGTACCTCATTTTTGGTAGATGCGATTCTAGTAATTCAACAAAAAATCGGTAGAGAGAATCTTTGTTTATGACGCATTTTAGTAAATATATCAGTCGATTCCGAACTTTCGTCGAAATCACTTAAAATCCAAAATGAGTCACTTGTTTGCGCGCCGGTTCGGGGCAGTCCTTCTTTGTTCCCAACGCAAAGTATATTAAAAAGTCGGTGTCGCTTGTGAAGAAGTTGATGTTGATGTTTATTTGTCTGAGCGCGTCGGCAACAAGGCCATTTGGCGCTCCATAATTTGTTTCGGGTGAGAATTAGTTAGTAATTTGAGTAATTTTTATATGTCATTGAAGATTCCTATATCTTTTAGGTATTTAATAATGTTGGGCAGGTTGACTGAATCTGGATGTAATGAAAGAGAAAGAGTGGCGGGAATGTTATATCTGGAACGGACGTGTGAATAATGATCAGCTTGAAAAATGTGTTTGATAGTTAAGGGAATGTTGCATTGAGGGCAGAGTGGTGGAGGATCATTATGTAACAAGTGCTTGTGTGTAAGATGTGTGTGTCCTATCGACAGCCTGATCCAGATAATATTTTCTTTGCGGGAGAGAGAAGGGTTGAATAAGGGTGGGAAAACAGTAGTCAATTAAATCCCTATGTAATTGAAATTGATTGAGGAATATGTTATTTATTAATTTAAAAAAATCATCAGGATTGTCTTCAATTACAGGGGTACCAGTAGTTGCAGCCTCCTTGGCGAGAGTATCAGCTCTATCATGTCCAGTATTTCCTATATGGCCCGGCAACCAGATGAAGGTGATGTCTTTTCCTCCTAAGGTGAAGAAGGCATAATAGATCTCTATTTGCCTTGAATAGGCATATTTTTGTATTTTGTGTTGGATGGCCTCTAGGGCGCTCCGAGAGTCAGATACTATGAGGAATTTTTTATGAGAGTTGTCTGAAGCTGCATGTCTGAGACTCTAGCGTATCGCTAGTGGTTCTGCCGCGAATATGGATGAATGATTAGATAGTTTGAAGGATCTATGAAAATTTCTAGAATTTTCCAAAATTTGTGAAGAGGTGGGTAAATCATTTTAACGAGGCAAAAAATGTTGACGACTTGCCAAAACGTGGCTCGGTAGACAAAGTCACCCCGAAAGTCGAAAAATAAATCGTTTCTTTGTTTTCACAGGACCCGACATTGACGTTGCGTCAATGCAAAATCGAAAGAAAGCTTTGCTGTGCGAAAATTACGTCGTAAAGCGGCTCTTTTGGGCCCTAGACAAGCTACTAGATTAGCCCTCATAATCGCCGGACGTCAACCCTATTGAAAACGTTTGGTCCCTTGAGAAGAGAAAGCTCAAAGGATAGATTCTGAGAACTTTGACTTAGTTGTTCCGCGAGATACGCAAAAATTCGCAGAATATGCAGAAAATCTCGTCGACAGCATGCCTCGAAGATGCCAGGCGATTATTGATGCAGGAGGCGATTGGACAACTTGCTAAGGTCATTGCGCCGTTGTTAGCACACCAAAGAACACATTGATGGCAAAAAATGTTCTCGTAACACATTTTTTCAAGAATACGAGCGGTCACGTTTTTACTTGACAGACTGTATACTTTCAAAATTAAGCTTACAGCAGCTAGAAATGCAAATAATTGTATCTTACTTTTGTAATTCGATCTTCTAATTGTTCTAATTGTTATGTTCACTTTTAACAAAAAACATACAGTGAAAAGAATAAATAGTAACTCATCTCTACTAAATATTATTTCGGAAATGTCATTGTAACGAATTTTTAACATAAATTATTATTTTGTATTAATGGTTAAAAGACCCGATGTCTGCTGTGATAACAAACATTTTGTTCCTGCATGAAAATTATTTTTAGTCGCGCTATTATTGTCCTGCTAAAATACAGGAATGTCATTAGTCTCAAAAAATCAATTCTGACACATTTAAAAGTTAAAATTGTTTTGTATATTTCCGACGTCCATTTTTAACTTATTCAAGGTACGTCAATGCATGTCAAGTAGGTATCCATCCATTGTTAAAAGTAAAATTATTCGATATGCTTATTAATAGGTTGGGTAGAATTATATTATTAGTCATACGAGTTTTCATTGGATGGTTTGCCAGAGAGAAGAGTATCAGTGTCGCATTTTATTGATACGAGAGAAAAAGATGGAAATATTTTTATAGCTTTATAATATCAAGAATGGATGAGAAATATTATTTATTGTTATGACGTTTTTAGTGATTATAATGTAATAATATTGGTTCAGGGATGGGGCGAAAATTTACGAGGCGCACGGACATAAATTTCACCGGGGTCTTTTTGAATTTTTAAAAGGAGGAGGTTGATTTACAACTCTCCTTTAAATCTGGGTTAAATCTTACCCTAAGAAAACTTTATCACTTTAGAAGTATGTCTAAAATTCAAGCCTCTATAATAATGTTACAATTTCACTTAAAATATAGAAAGTTGCTGAATACTGATAATTCATTGAAATCAACTACAACAAATTCACTTATTCAATCTGGAATTTGGATATAATTTTATAATCTTTTTATACTTCTATAATAATGACCAAGTCACTGACTTAATACTTAGCATTACTAAATAATCCTATAAATTTAAAAGTCAATACAGTTCAAAACAGAATTGTAAATCATCTAGTGAATTATCTTTTATTTAATTATGAAAATCACAAGGTATTACTTTTTTAAATTCATGGATTTGTACGAAGGATATTAAATTTTAAAAAAGTAAAACATTAGAAGTGTATTACAACGGTTAAGGTTTATAAAACATTTTTCGTTATGTTAAAGAATATATATATATATATATATATATATATATATATATATATATATATGTACATATATATATATATATATATATGTATATATATATATATATATATATATATAT